>CM060701.1:113667624-114267624 GCA_030686995.1 Artemisia argyi
CAACTTTGTAATTTTCATAAACTTAGGGACTGAAAATGAAACTTTCCCAAAGTTCTCATAAGTACCAAAATTGCTAATCACCAATATTTCCAAAACCATTTTTGCTATTTTCATTTTTCAAATATTTCCCGGGGACTAAATATGGCATTTTTCAAAGTATAGGGGTTAAACTTGCCATTTTGTGAAAATCTTTTATCCAAGGACCAATATTGAACATTTTGAATTTCCAAGGACTAAAAATAATTTTTCATCCAAAAATATCCCACATGGGACCAAATCTGCCAAAGTTTGAAACTCCAGGGACCAAAAGTGTAAATTTTCAAAACTTTTCCAATTTTTCACCAAAGGACTAAATATGACAACTTATGATTGTAAAAGGACCATTGGTGATAATTTTCTATATTTTGAATATCCAGGGACTAGTTTTGTAATTTTATGAAAGTTGGGGGACTGAAACTGCCAATTTTGCAAACTTTATACGTTTTTTATCTGTTTTTGCTCATTTTGCATCTAAAACATATAAAACACAATTTTGAAATATTTTTAGTATTTTGATGCATTTCTGAGTGTTTTTGTATGTTTTGCAGTTCAGATTTGACCAAAAATGATGAGTGTTTGAGCACTCATCAATCCCCCACACTAAACTATTGCTAGTCCCTAGCAATACTGTTTTGAAAACTTGATGGATTTTAAACTCTTTACCAAAAGCCATCACTTCTAGAGTAGCCAGGTGTAAGAGCTGTGGCACACCTGATAACCGTGTGATTTTGAGCAAACCACCAGCTGTCAACGGATTTGATTAGTCTTTACCAAAAGCCGTTTGCTTCTGGACTAGCCAACTCTTGATGGAATAGTCAACATCTTGGTGAGCTGATTACCAATTATGGATTTTCCACTGCCTTTACCACAAGCCATAATCTTGCGGGCTAGCCAACTCATTTGTTTTTGGGGAGTTGAGGAACCATACAATTTTGGGCAAATTGCAAGCCGTAAACGGATTTGAGATGTCTTTACCAAGAGCCGTTTGCTCCTGGACTAGCCAATCCCTTTTGTCGGTTAGACAAGGCGGACTGATTACCACAAAAATTTTGAAGCACCAGTGAAAAATTTTTAAAATTTTTGAAATTTTGGCAAATACGGGGGTATTATATAGTAAAATGTGATAAAATTCGCTAGAATAGCGAAATACCCCCCCACACTTAGGATGAATATTGTCCTCAATATTCAAAATCCCGGCTATTATGCCGACATTTTGAACGTAAAAGGGCAACATTACAAGCTAAGCGTGGAAAACACCATTTTGTATTTTCACTTCTGTAATCATAGTATGGGGGACTCCCCCACACTTAGGGTGAAAACCCTATAAGCACGCTACTGTTTTTGTTTACCGAGTCGCTAGCTTGACTCGACCCCGAATTCATTTGTCCTTGGGGAAGCATGATGTGGAAGAAACGATCTCAATCGGACTTTCATTCAAGATGTTTGGATAAACATTTGAAGCACGTGAAAGTTCCACACCGATGAGATAAGTACCCGGCTCAAGATAATGATACATGAAAATGTCGGGATCAAAGATAGTGTCCTCACTCCCGATGGAGTGAAGAAGAGAGGAAGGAACCTCGAGAACAGGCTCATTAGCCTGAGTTTGGATTTCAAGGGTTAAGCTCAAAAACATCCCGGGAGGGTGGGTGGGAATTTGTAAATCCTCATGATTAAGGATATCTCCCCCCGGGTTATCATACTCCGGAAGAGTCATGATAAGGTGATCAATGGTGGGCTCAGAAGATATTTCATCAACATCACTGATGTCTCCATGAGATAAAGACTTTTCATCAGTGGGTGAATCATTAAGCCCGATATTGAGATAGGAATTGAGTGATGAATCATCATCATTCAATAAACTTTCAAGGAACAGAATATCCCCCTCAGAATCAAGATAGTTATCATCAACTTCATGCGAAGTTGAACTATGTAGAACAAGGAATGCTTCGACTTCCTCCATATCATCTTTGAAATCAAAGAGATCATCATCACATCCAAATGGAAGTGAATTGGAGTGAGTGAGTTCATCGGCGAACTCCTCGAGAAGAAAGTCAACATTAGAGTGGGGAATAGATGCATCAACATACTCAATGTCTCCATAAGATAAATAATCATCACTGGAATCAGAGACACTCTCAATTTGATCATTAGGACACTCAATGGGTGAAGGAATATCACATACATGATCCAAAGTTCCCTGTGACTCTCTCGGGATTGGGACAAGGATCTCAACACTAGACTTTATTAATTCGTCCGATTCCTTATTAGGAACAATGCTAAGATGCTCATCCCCCATGTTCAGAGAGTGAGTGTGAACTTCGGGTGTGATAACAACAGACTGAGGGAGATGAGAGGAGCTAGCATTCATGGAATTTTCAAGTTCCATTTGTTCAACGGCTAGTAATTTCCCCGTCTCATTATTTTCTCCCTGATTTTCCGTGGGAGGAATCACAAATGATGAATCTGAGGAACCCTTATAAAATTGAAGGATATCAAGGGTGTCCTCATTATCACTATCATTATCATAGTCTAGAAGAGCAGCTTGACGAAATTTGGCACGAGTTATAGCTGCTTGTTCTAAGACAAGTAATTCCTCCATACTCAACTAATTTCTAGCCTCTCGTTCTTCAGCAAGTAATTCTGCCATAGATTTCTCACGAGAGTCTCGAAACAGTGTAGTAACCAACTCCTCCTTAAGTTCTTTTAAAATATCAAGAGCCTTTAGTAAAAGGTCTTGCTCAGTATCATGAGGAGTTATGTGAATCATATCGTACTGTGGAGGTGGGTCTAAAAACGAATAGTCGTAATTTTTACAAGGAAATGGATTCCTTGTTTGACAATCCGAGCTAGAGTGTGGACCTCCACAGTAATCACAACAGTAATACTGATGTGGCTGTGGGTTGTATGTGCTAGAATTACAATTGCTATCAGGAGACTGCTCATAGACAAGCGTGTTTCTCGATTGACAATTATAACTGTAGTGTGAACCACCACAGTACTCACAACAGTAAAACTGCTGAGACTGATGGTGTGGTAACTGATGGAATGAATCAGTCGTGTCATGGTAGGAATATGGATTCTGGTTATAGACAGACCCGTTTCCCGACTCTACCATGCCACAGCTGGGGCAATTGCCACCATTATGAGGATTACCACACCAATGGCAAACCAGAAAGTGTGGATGAGACATAGAAAGAATCAAATGTGTATAGAGGGGTAAGGATGAAGAATCAAAGATGTGAGAGGGTAAAGGTGAATATTTTTGGGTTTTTGGATAAACATTTTGTACAAATAGGAAGAAAAATGTTTTTTTTGTTTTTTGTGTTCGTTGAAAACTTGATTTAAAAAGTTTTCGTGAACGGTTTTGTTTTGAAAATAGGAAAATATGAACAAAGGATGGATAAATGTACACAGGAACGAATTCAAAAGACACTAATCAGAAAAACCGTTTAGATACACACACAACCTCCCCGGCAGCGGCGCCAAAAATTGATTGGCTCCAAACGCTCAACCTAATTGACCAGGTGATGGTCAACAAGGTCAAACAGCCTAGAGTCAATGCTCCGCGGAATATAGTGTTTCCCCGGGTCGTTATGTCCCGACGAGGTGTGGATGGTATTCAAACGGTTTTGTGATCGAGTGAATCTGGAGGGAAAGGGGTTTGAGTTTGATTAAACTACTGATTTGTACAATGAAATAGCTTAAATAAGCTATATGAATAAGACGAGAAAGTTAGAAAAACCAGAAACGATTTAAACCTAAAAACGCGTACGTTACGTTTAAATAAAACGTAAACGTACGAAATAAAAAGTGAAATCTGGAAACACCTAGGGGGTGAAAATGACTTTTTTACAGACTTAAAGGTAAAAGAAAATTTTTAGAAAAAGAAAATAAATTTTAACACTAATTAATTATTTAATATTAATTAAATACTAATTATTAGTAATTATTAATATTTAAACAACTTAAATATAATACAATATTAATTAAATACTAAAAAGGTTAAAATAAAATTTCTAAAATTATAAAATAAGTAAAAACTAATTTTAAAATAAAAAATAAGTATTTTTATATTTTTGTGGTTTTTATATTAATTAATTACTAATTAATTACTAATTACCTAATTAAACTATTTTAAATTAAGAAAAATAGTAAATGAACAGTAAAAATTCTAATAAAATTTATAAAATTATTTTATAACATATAAAAGCTATAAAAAATATAAAAACTAGGTTTCACTTAATAAAAACTAATTATGCTATTTTAAACGTAATATTAATTAATAATTAATAAAACTAAAATTAATTCTAATAATTACTAAATGATGAAATAAAAATCTGAGAAAATTACTATAAATACTTTAATATAAGAGGTAATTAATAAAAATATAAAAATGACAAGTACTAAATAAAAATATAAAAATGAAAATTAAAATTAAATTACATTAAATAGAAACTATCACTTAATTTTAAATTGTTTTTTCTTGATTTTTCTTTTACAAACCTATTTTACATCTAAAAACATCAAACTTTTGTAAAAACAAACTTAATGGAACTAAAAAATAAGCACTTTGAAGGCTTATGAGCTTGACAGTTGACTTTGGTCAACTGTCAAAGCTAAAAGCTTTGAAAACAAGTATAAGCTGAGACCAAGGGTGGAAATTAGATTAAACAAACTCAAGGAACATGTATTAAGCTAGAAAGATCAAAGTGGAATCCTGAATAAGCCAAAAAGCCACAAATAAGCACTTTGAAATTTGTTTTGAAACTAAAAATGGGGACAGATTTGAGGTGTGGTTCCAGGTGGGTCCCAGTGGTCTAGGGGTCAAACTAGTGGTCAACATAGGAAGCCCACCAGGAGGGGGGTTGAAAGGTGTAAAGATTGGTGCATGAGACCCACTGGATTGATCAGAAAACCACCACCAAGTGGTGGTGGTGGTGGTGTATCTGCTGAGACAGAGCAGTTTGCAGCCCTGCAGCTCACTTTGGAGAGCTGTGGGGCCCACCACAAAATTCACAAAAATAAAAGGGATGTGGGATATCAAAGATGAGTTGTTGGACTATAACCACAACAAGTTTCAGAGGCTAGATCATCACATAAAAATCAAATAAATTCCTTGAAGTTTTGCAAAAATCTGAATTTGAACACTTTGACTTTTTGATTAAACTTGGTATTTTGACTTTTCCCAACTTTGGGTGATCACTACTGATGAAATGTGTTATGTTAAGCTAAGATACAACTATCCTAGGCTAAAATGACAGATTATGCAATGAAATTGTGGGTTTTGGGATCACAACTGTCCACAGTTGACAGTTAAGGGGTAAATGGGTGGGATTTTGACTATGGGTGTTTAAAACTTGGATTTTAAGGTTTGCACAACCTAACTACACCTAATGTAACTTGTTAGAACTGAAAATAACAAACAAACCATAGAGCTAAGTGGTCAGAACCACTTATCCAAACACCCCTTTATGTGAAATTGATTTTGGTTTAATGCAACAAATGAGATCACTGACCTATCAAACTGAATCTAAACATACACTGACCTTAGATAAACCTAAATAAATAGAGATGAGTAATGAAATAAACATATAAACATGGAATGCAGAAAAATGGGAATTGCTTACAAAGTTAATTGACTGAGATAGTTGAATAGGGCATCAAACCACAACCTAACACCTCCCTGAGGTACTACAACCATTAAAATCCACAATCCAAAAGCTTGCTTGGCTTCCTTTCTTCTTTAATATTGATTTTTGATTTTTTCTATCTATTTAATCCTATTTTTCTAAATTTTTGAATTTTTAAACTAAATCTGTTTCACATGCTTTGAAAGCTTTAAAAATCTTATGAACAAGCTAAAGTGAGCTTAAACCAACAAGAAACAACAGTTTTTAACAACTTAACAATAATTTGGAATTTTAAATAAAAATGGAGAAAACTGATTGTGCTAGAGTAAACTGAAATTGATATCAAACCAATTTGGAATTACATACATAAGACTGATTACACACCTTTTAAACTAATTTTAACAATTAAAAAGTTACATCACATAAAATCGACCTAAAAACTACACTAATTTAATGCTACACTAACTAATGCTTCTCTTCTGCATTTTCTTCAGTTTTATAGGTCCACATGGGTTCCATTCTCTTTCCTACTTCTATTTATGGCCGTTGGATGAGCTCACTTAATCCCAGCCCTTCAAATCCAATTTGGCGGGAAACATAGGATTGACAGTTGGTGGGGTTTGGTGTAATAATAAATGAGAAGGTGGGATGTATGGGTGTAGGAGAGGGCATTAATGAAGTTTGGTGGAGTTGGTGAGGACTTTGGAGGAGGGGGGAGGGAACCAGTTGCAGAAAACAGGGGTGTAGGGTTGGAGGAGGTGAATAGTAGCGAGGTTGGGGGTGTTGACCTGGTCAATGACCAGGTTATATTAAAAAGGGTGGGAAGGTTGGGCTGGATCATGGTGGGCTTTTGTTGTTGGGTCAATAATACACAAGGGTCCGTTTGTTTTGTTAGAAATTAAGCACAAGGACCAACTTTGTAATTTTCATAAACTTAGGGACTGAAAATGAAACTTTCCCAAAGTTCTCATAAGTACCAAAATTGCCAATCACCAATATTTCCAAAACCATTTTTGCTATTTTCATTTTTCAAATATTTCCCGGGGACTAAATATGGCATTTTTCAAAGTATAGGGGTTAAACTTGCCATTTTGTGAAAATCTTTTATCCAAGGACCAATATTGAACATTTTGAATTTCCAAGGACTAAAAATGATTTTTCATCCAAAAATATCCCACCTGGGACCAAATCTGCCAAAGTTTGAAACTCCAGGGACCAAAAGTGTAAATTTCTAAAACTTTTCCAATTTTTCACCAAAGGACTAAATATGACAACGTATGATTGTAAAAGGACCTTTGGTGATAATTTTCTATATTTTGAATATCCAGGGACTAGTTTTGTAATTTTATGAAAGTTGGGGGACTGAAACTGCCAATTTTGCAAACTTTATACGTTTTTTATCTGTTTTTGCTCATTTTGCATCTAAAACATATAAAACACAATTTTGAAATATTTTTAGTATTTTGATGCATTTCTGAGTGTTTTTGTATGTTTTGCAGTTCAGATTTGACCAAAAATGATGAGTGTTTGAGCACTCATCAATCCCCCACACTAAACTATTGCTAGTCTCTAGCAATACTGTTTTGAAAACTTGATGGATTTTAAACTCTTTACCAAAAGCCATCACTTCTAGAGTAGCCAGGTGTAAGAGCTGTGGCACACCTGATAACCGTGTGATTTTGAGCAAACCACCAGCTGTCAACGGATTTGATTAGTCTTTACCAAAAGCCGTTTGCTTCTGGACTAGCCAACTCTTGATGGAATAGTCAACATCTTGGTGAGCTGATTACCAATTATGGATTTTCCACTGCCTTTACCACAAGCCATAATCTTGCGGGCTAGCCAACTCATTTGTTTTTGGGGAGTTGAGGAACCATACAATTTTGGGCAAATTGCAAGCCGTAAACGGATTTGAGATGTCTTTACCAAGAGCCGTTTGCTCCTGGACTAGCCAATCCCTTTTGTCGGTTAGACAAGGCGGACTGATTACCACAAAAATTTTGAAGCACCAGTGAAAAATTTTTAAAATTTTTGAAATTTTGGCAAATACGGGGGTATTATATAGTAAAATGTGATAAAATTCGCTAGAATAGCGAAATACCCCCCCATACTTAGGATGAATATTGTCCTCAATATTCAAAATCCCGGCTATTATGCCGACATTTTGAACGTAAAAGGGCAACATTACAAGCTAAGCGTGGAAAACACCATTTTGTATTTTCACTTCTGTAATCATAGTATAGGGGACTCCCCCATACTTAGGGTGAAAACCCTATAAGCACGCTACTGTTTTTGTTTACCGAGTCGCTAGCTTGACTCGACCCCGAATTCATTTGTCCTTGGGGAAGCATGATGTGGAAGAAACGATCTCAATCGGACTTTCATTCAAGATGTTTGGATAAACATTTGAAGCACGTGAAAGTTCCACACCGATGAGATAAGTACCCGGCTCAAGATAATGATACATGAAAATGTCGGGATCAAAGATAGTGTCCTCACTCCCGATGGAGTGAAGAAGAGAGGAAGGAACCTCGAGAACAGGCTCATTAGCCTGAGTTTGGATTTCAAGGGTTAAGCTCAAAAACATCCCGGGAGGGTGGGTGGGAATTTGTAAATCCTCATGATTAAGGATATCTCCCCCCGGGTTATCATACTCCGGAGGAGTCATGATAAGGTGATCAATGGTGGGCTCAGAAGATATTTCATCAACATCACTGATGTCTCCATGAGATAAAGACTTTTCATCAGTGGGTGAATCATTAAGCCCGATATTGAGATAGGAATTGAGTGACGAATCATCATCATTCAATAAACTTTCAAGGAACAGAATATCCCCCTCAGAATCAAGATAGTTATCATCAACTTCATATGAAGTTGAACTATGTAGAGCAAGGAATGCTTCGACTTCCTCCATATCATCTTTGAAATCAAAGAGATCACCATCACATCCAGATGGAAGTGAATTGGAGTGAGTGAGTTCATCGGCGAACTCCTCGAGAAGAAAGTCAACATTAGGGTGGGGAATAGATGCATCAACATACTCAATGTCTCCATAAGATAAATAATCATCACTGGAATCAGAGACACTCTCAATTTGATCATTAGGACACTCAATGGGTGAAGGAATATCACATACATGATCCAAAGTTCCCTGTGACTCTCTCGGGATTGGGACAAGGATCTCAACACTAGACTTTATTAATTCGTCCGATTCCTTATTAGGAACAGTGCTAAGATGCTCATCCCCCATGTTCAGAGAGTGAGTGTGAACTTCGGGTGTAATAACAACAGACTGAGGGAGATGAGAGGAGCTAGCATTCATGGAATTTTCAAGTTCCATTTGTTCAACGGCTAGTAATTTCCCCGTCTCATTATTTTCTCCCTGATTTTCCGTGGGAGGAATCACAAATGATGAATCTGAGGAACCCTTATAAAATTGAAGGATATCAAGGGTGTCCTCATTATCACTATCATTATCACAGTCTAGAAGAGCAGCTTGACGAAATTTGGCACGAGTTATAGCTGCTTGCTCTAAGACAAGTAATTCCTCCATACTCAATTCGTTTCTAGCCTCTCGTTCTTCAGCAAGTAATTCTGCCATAGATTTCTCACGAGAGTCTCGAAACGGTGTAGTAACCAACTCCTCCTTAAGTTCTTTTAAAATATCAAGAGCCTTTAGTAAAAGGTCTTGCTCAGTATCATGAGGAGTTGTGTGAATCATATCGTACTGTGGAGGTGGGTCTGAAAACAAATAGTCGTAATTGTTACAAGGAAATGGATTCCTTGTTTGATAATCCGAGCTAGAGTGTGGACCTCCACAGTAATCACAACAGTAATACTGATGTGGCTGTGGGTTGTATGTGCTAGAATTACAATTGCTATCAGGAGACTGCTCATAGACAAGCGTGTTTCCTGATTGACAATTATAACTGTAGTGTGAACCACCACAGTACTCACAACAGTAAAACTGCTGAGACTGATGGTGTGGTAACTGATGGAATGAATCAGTCGTGTCATGGTAGGAATATGGATTCTGGTTATAGACAGACCCGTTTCCCGACTCTACCATGCCACAGCTGGGGCAATTGCCACCATTATGAGGATTACCACACCAATGGCAAACCAGAAAGTGTGGATGAGACATAGAAAGAATCAAATGTGTATAGAGGGGTAGGGATGAAGAATCAAAGATGTGAGAGGGTAAAGGTGAATATTTTTGGGTTTTTGGATAAACATTTTGTACAAATAGGAAGAAAAATGTTTTTGTGTTTTTTGTGTTCGTTGAAAACTTAATTTAAAAAGTTTTCGTGAATGGTTTTGTTTTGAAAATAGGAAAATATGAACAAAGGATGGATAAATGTACACAAGAACGAATTCAAAAGACACTAATCAGAAAAACCGTTTAGATACGCACACAACCTCCCCGGCAGCGGCGCCAAAAATTGATTGGCTCCAAACGGTCAACCTAATTGACCAGGTGATGGTCAACAAGGTCAAACAGCCTAGAGTCAATTCTCCGCGGAATATAGTGTTTCCCCGGGTCGTTATGTCCCGACGAGGTGTGGATGGTATTCAAACGGTTTCGTGATCGAGTGAATCTGGATGGAAAGGGGTTTGAGTTTGATGAAACTACTGATTTGTACAATGAAATAGCTTAAATAAGCTATATGAATAAGACGAGAAAGTTAGAAAAACCAGAAACGATTTAAACCTAAAAACGCGTACGTTACGTTTAAATAAAACGTAAACGTACAAAATAAAAAGTGAAAAGTGAAATCTGGAAACACCCAGGGGGTGAAAATGACTTTTTTACAAACTTAAAGGTAAAAGAAAATTTTTAGAAAAAGAAAATAAATTTTAACACTAATTAATTATTTAATATTAATTAAATACTAATTATTACTAATTATTAATATTTAAACAACTTAAATATAATACAATATTAATTAAATACTAAAAAGGTGAAAATAAAATTTCTAAAATTATAAAATAACTAAAAACTAATTTTAAAATTAAAAATAAGTATTTTTGTCTTTTTGTGGTTTTTATATTAATTAATTACTAATTACCTAATTAAACTATTTTAAATTAAGAAAAATAGTAAATGAACAGTAAAAATTCTAATAAAATTTATAAAATTATTTTATAACATATAAAAGCTATAAAAAATATAAAAACTAGGTTTCACTTAATAAAAACTAATTATGCTATTTTAAACTTAATATTAATTAATAATTAATAAAACTAAAATTAATTCTAATAATTAATAAATGATGAAATAAAAATCTGAGAAAATTACTATAAATACTTTAATATAAGAGGTAATTAATAAAAATATAAAAATGACAAGTACTTAATAAAAATATAAAAATGAAAATGAAAATTAAATTACATTAAATAGAAACTATCACTTAATTTTAAATTGTTTTTTCTTGATATTTCTTTTACAAACCTATTTTACATCTAAAAACAGCAAACTTTTGTAAAAACAAACTTAATGGAACTAAAAAATAAGCACTTTGAAGGCTTATGAGCTTCTGTCAAAGCTAAAAGCTTTGAAAACAAGTATAAGCTGAGACCAAGGGTGGAAATTAGATTAAACAAACTCAAGGAACATGTATTAAGCAAGAAAGATCAAAGAGGAATCCTGAATAAGCCAAAAAGCCACAAATAAGCACTTTGAAATTTGTTTTGAAACTAAAAATGGGGACAGATTTGAGGTATGGTTCCAGGTGGGTCCTAGTGGTCTAGGGGTCAAACTAGTGGTCAACATAGGAAGCCTACCAGGAGGGGGGTTGAAAGGTGCAAAGATTGGGGCGTGAGACCCACTGGATTGATCAGAAAACCACCACCAAGTGGTGGTGGTGGTGGTGTATCTGCTGAGACAGAGCAGTTTGCAGCCCTGCAGCTCACTTTGGAGAGTTGTGGGGCCCACCACAAAATTCACAAAAATAAAAGGGATTTGGGATATCAAATATGAGATGTTGGACTATAACCATAACAAGTTTCAGAGGCTAGATCATCACATAAAAATCAAATAAATTCCTTGAAGTTTTGCAAAAATCTGAATTTGAACACTTTGTCTTTTTGATTAAACTTGGTATTTTGACTTTTCCCAACTTTGGGTGATCACTACTGATGAAATGTGTTATGTTAAGCTAAGATACAACTATCCTAGGCTACAATGACAGATTATGCAATGAAATTGTGGGTTTTGGGATTACAATTGTCCACAGTTGACAGTTAAGGGGTAAATGGGTGGGATTTTGACTATGGGTGTTTAAAACTTGGATTTTAAGGTTTGCACAACCTAACTACACCTAATGTAACTTGTTAGAACTGAAAATAACAAACAAACCACAGAGCTAAGTGGTCAGAACCACTTATCCAAACACCCCTTTATGTGAAACTGATTTTGGTTTAATGCAACAAATGAGATCACTGACCTATCAATCTGAATCTAAACATACACTAACCTTAGATAAACCTAAATAAACAGAGATGAGTAATGAAATAAACATATAAACATGGAATACAGAAAAATGAGAATTGCTTACAAAGTTAATTGACTGAGATAGTTGAACAGGGCATCAAACCACAACCTAACACCTCCCTGAGGTACTACAAGCATTAAAATCCACAATCCAAAAGCTTGCTTGGCTTCCTTTCTTCTTTAATATTGATTTTTGATTTTTTCTATCTATTTAATCCTATTTTTCTAAATTTTTGAATTTTTAAACTAAATCTGTTTCACATGCTTTGAAAGCTTTAAAAATCTTATGAACAAGCTAAAGTGAGCTTAAACCAACAAGAAACAACAATTTTTAACAACTTAACAATAATTTGGAATTTTAAATAAAAATGGAGAAAACTGATTGTGCTAGAGTAAACTGAAATTGATATCAAACTAAGTTGGAATTACATACATAAGACTGATTACACACCTTTTAAACTAATTTTAACAATTAAAAAGTTACATCACATAAAATCGACCTAAAAACTACACTAATTTAATACTACACTAACTACTGCTTCTCTTCTGCATTTTCTTCAGTTTTATAGGTCCACATGGGTTCCATTATCTTTCCCACTTCTATTTATGGCCGTTGGATGAGCTCACTTAATCCCAGCCCTTCAAATCCAATTTGGCGGGAAACATGGGATTGACAGTTGGTGGGGTTTGGTGTAATAATAAATGAGGAGGGGGGATGTATAGGTGTAGGAGAGGGCATTAATGAAGTTTGGTGGAGTTGGTGAGGACTTTGGAGGAGGGGGAGGGAACCAGTTGCAGAAAACGGGGGTGTGGGGTTGGAGGAGGTGAACAGTAGCGAGGTTGGGGGTGTTGACCTGGTCAAAGACCAGGTTATATTAAAAAGGGTGGGAAGGTTGGGCTGGATCATGGTGGGCTTTTGTTGTTGGGTCAATAATACACAAGGGTCCGTTTGTTTTGTTAGAAATTAAGCACAAGGACCAACTTTGTAATTTTCATAAACTTTGGGACTAAAAATGAAACTTTCCCAAAGTTCTCATAAGTACCAAAATTGCCAATCACCAATATTTCCAAAACCATTTTTGCTATTTTCATTTTTCAAATATTTCCCGGGGACTAAATATGGCATTTTTTAAAGTATAGGGGTTAAACTTGCCATTTTGTGAAAATCTTTTATCCAAGGACCAATATTGAACATTTTGAATTTCCAAGGACTAAAAATGATTTTTCATCCAAAAATATCCCACCAGGGACCAAATCTGCCAAAGTTTGAAACTCCAGGGACAAAAAGTGTAAATTTCCAAAACTTTTCCAATTTTTCACCAAAGGACTAAATATGACAACTTATGATTGTAAAAGGACCTTTGGTGATAATTTTCAATATTTTGAATATCCAGGGACTAGTTTTGTAATTTTATGAAAGTTGGGGGACTGAAACTGCCAATTTTGCAAACTTTATACGTTTTTTTTCTGTTTTTGCTCATTTTGCATCTAAAACATATAAAACACAATTTTGAAATATTTTTAGTATTTTGATGCATTTCTGAGTGTTTTTGTATGTTTTGCAGTTCAGATTTGACCAAAAATGATGAGTGTTTGAGCACTCATCATGATTATAGGTTGATTGCTTGTTTATAGTTGTAATGGATGAATAATTTCAATGTTAGGCCTAAGAAAACTGGCAGATCTCCATTGTGTAACTTGCTTGAACGTCTTAAGAAACATGAACCGATGTGTACTAGGGATTTATGGTTGTATTTAATGCATGAGCGAATTCTAGTGATCCCATGTTAGGAGCTTCTTAGCCGGCTCGACATAGGAGTGAAGTCGGAGCTTATAGGATTGGGGAAGTAAGTACGCCACCCCATGAATGGTATTAAGGAATACAATCCGTCATCCACGCAACTGTAACAAGTAATTAACCTATAAAAGATATCTAGGGAGTAGTGAAATCTAAGTAAACACAATTCTCCCATATATTGCTCACACCACTATCTTAATTTAGTTCATTTTCATTTTTGTTATTTTATTTTGATTGCATCTTTAGTTATTGGGTTAGTTGACTAGCAACTAATTCCGCCCACTCCTCTAAAAACCGAGATTTTTATTTGCTTTTCTAAAAACATAAAAATACAAAAAGAATTATCCCTCACCTCTAGACCTAGTTTTTAGGTTTTCTAATCCTAGCGACACTATTCCTAAGTTGAACGATCAATCCCCCGGTACTTGTCACTATACTATACTACAACGATCAGGTACACTGCCTGGTGGGGGTTGTAAGCTTCTCGAGATCCCTCGAGAGGTAAAGCCTAGTGCAATTCCCACGCATCAAGTTTTTGGCGCCGCAACCTGGGGAATAGTTATTGTCTAGGTTAGGATTTCTTTTTATTAGGTCTACTTGCTAGATTCCTTTCTAGTAAGATTTTTTTTAGGTTCTCTTTAGTCTATCTTATTTCTTTATTTCCTTTGTTCGTAAAATATCTCGATGGATAACAATAACATTGATCGTTTGATTCGTGTTTTTCGTCGCAGGATTTTCCACATGCCCGCCCCAATCCCTTTAGTGGAAAATGAGAACCCACCTAACCTATCGCCTAACCAGCACTTTGACAATAATTCTGAAATGGAGGAGTCTGACCATGATGATGACCATAGGGCTAGTCCTTTTTACTATTCAGACTCCGATGAGGATCTAGATGATGGTGATGTGATTAATGAGGATAGGATGGAAGATGAAGTGAACCCTCTTAGGTATGTCGACCCTAGAACAAGGATTGAGAGTAATAGCTCATTCAATATGCAATTTCCTTGTAAGATTGGATTTAGGAGCTTTAATGCCTACCTTAACTCATCTCTCCCAATGAGCATAATCTTGCGTAATGAATATAATAAAATCATGGTAGATGAGTTAGAATACAAAGGAGATAATGTTATTGCTAGGTTAATGTCATTGCATGTGTTTGTAGGAAGCTTCGTTTATCTTGTTGAGTTCATGGTTATGGAGAATCTAGGAGAATTTATCGATAGTAAGTTAACCCAAGTTGTGTTTGGAAAACCTTTTTAGAGGTTGACTAACCTCGATGAAAAACTTATGGAAGGGTTAATAACATTCTCGGATGAGGATGAAGATTTTGTCTAACAAATGCCCCGCGCACACCCTAGGTTCAAGGATTTTTCCATGGAGAAGTGTAGTAGATATCCGCCCCTAGAAATGTTAAGTGAGAATGATAAGAAAAAAAGGGCTTAAATATACTCACGAAAAGAATAAAAGGTATTATCGCGGATGTTTAGAGTTACGTGATGATTATAAGAAAGATGAGGTGACTATTAGATGGCTCACCCTTGGTTATGTGAGCATAAGCGACACACGATAACCCATGATTCTCCACAATATTAAGTGAACATGTATATTCGTATTTGTTAGAGTCAAATGCTTGTATCGAGTCATAATGATGTTTTGTAGGATTTTCCAGGAAGTAGGACGAAGTTTTTCCAGAAATTTTCCAGAAACTTAACATAAGAATTTCTGCAGGTCACTTCTGACGGCGTCAGGAAGAAATTCCTGACGGCGTCACGTGTAAAATTATGGAAATTTTACCAGTTTTGTTTTTCTAACGGAGTCTTAAAAGTTTTTGTTGAATCTTTAGTTTTATAATCTCCAGGAGATCTGCAAACATCATTCCACAAGCATTATATCTTATTTCGTTTTCTAGGATTTGTTAGCATATATAGCTTGCCGCCGATTTTACGCGTGGTTGCCTTGTCTATTTTCTCAGGTTTAACAGGTTATATATGACAAGAAGATGATTTATATTCTGGAAGGGAAGCTTTGAATGTTTATTTTCTTGGAGGAAGATCTAACATGGCTACCGTATTATCCATACCGAGCGAATAAGGGGAGTATTTGATTTCATTCTTTTTACTTATTTCACTTTTACATTCTTTACTTGAACATTGAGGAGAATATTCATCCTAAATGTAAGGGGAGAGTAAAATGATGATATCTTACAAATACACTTTCGCTTGAGTTTGTTTGTTTGATAGTAGATGTGTAATAAAACTATGAGAAATACTTGTTAGCGTAATTTTAGCGCCAAATTTAAATTTTTTTACAACATTTAGGAGTGAAACTTTAGCCATAGCAAGCGTCTCATGGATAGGAGATTGTATGACTAGCACAAAACCGTACCATTCAGAAAAATTTTCCACCCAAATATGTGAGGCTCGCCTTTAGATTTGATAGGAATACCATTTACTATTAGTGCTTATGAGTGTACCAGTAGCATTTAGATTCTAGAACTTGCGTTAGTGATGCATCCCGAGACCGCTAGTGAGACTACATTCGTGTAGTAGGATTTACTACATGATAAGAGGCATTAGGATCACCCTTGTGTTAAACCCGTATCATAATTACTTGACCATTTAAGTCATATTACTTGGCTAGTAAAGTCAACTAATTTTTCCCACACCTTAGCGTTGTACTCATTTTTAGTACACGAAACCCCTAGTACACCCCTCCGAGCCTATCTTTTCGTTTCTAACTTTAAGCATCTTACTTAAAGGAAGAATTTGTTACACCCCACTTAAATGTACAACCAAATCGCCTTAGCTTTCCGTGTATGCACTCATCATTAGTGCATTATTGTTACATGTTTAAACCCTTAGTTAATTATCTAATTGATTACATGGTTGCTAAGTCGAGTCATATGCTTGTACATATTGTTTTGGGACGATTGGGACTCATGGGTAAAGTACTTATGTTATGGAGTAATGGAGAAGAACATCATATTATTACCCCCATATGTACGTTAATCTTAAAAGTACTCCAAGTGTTTTGATTATCTTAATTCAAGTCATTAGATTAGTTTATTGTAAAGTATGTAAAAATTCAAGTGTAAGGGGAATGTTCATTCTCTATGATGTATTATTTTGGATGGTAAAAAAAATAAAAATAAATAAATAAATAAATAATCGAAAAAAAAATTGAGAAAAAGAAAAAAAATAGAAAAAGAAAAAAAAAAAAAATAAAAAAGAAAAAAAAAGTACAGACTACCATCCCGTTTCATTCTATGTTTATTTTATGTTTTTGTTATTTTTCATTTATTAGCTTAAGTCGAGTCTAGTCTTGGCTTAGCAACGCCATATTGTACATGTAATTAACCAAGATTATTAACTCGCCACCAGTAAAGACTACCTATATCCAACAAAATCGTGTATTCCACATCCCTACACCTAACGTTACAACCCTTTAAAAGACCTCTTTGATAGTTTATCCTAGGTGCTTACACCATGTGGTGGAGGTTTGATCATTTCCCAAGCCTATGGTAATCTATTTTGCTATGACAGGTAGTGAGAGATGTTTTCCATTTCCATATTGTGATATTAGTTTATTACACCCGAGAGATGTGAGTATCTAAACACTATTTGTGAGGTGCTAGTGTATGACCTCCGTGCTTGTCTTTGGTTTTTAATGGTATATGATGAGGCAAAAACTGAACCGTTTTTAGGGGGTCATTTAAGCCCGGAATTGAATTTATTTGATCAAATATTGCCCTAAATAATTCCTTTTGTGATTTTAGGTACTTTGGGAGTGAATTCTAGAATAGGAAGTATTTTGGATGTTTTTGGAGCATAAAAGTGAAGAAAACGGCAAAGAATTAATTTTCCATGCTGGGAACAGTACCTGACGGCGTCAAGAAGGAAAATGTGACGGCGTCATGAGTAAAATCCATGACGAGCCAGAGAAAACCTGAAGGTGTCAAGAGTATGGCGTCAAGAGTTATTTTGGTGACGGCCTGAAGATGGATTACACGTGACGGCGTCAAACCCAGATCTAGGCAGTCCGAGGACTTTATTGGCGGCGAGATGACAGCGTCAGACAATTACTCTTGACGCCGTCTGTGGAAGGATTATGTGTGTTCAAACACTTGAGATGTTAGTCTTAGTAATGTGTTTGGGATATTTATGAATGAATATGTTTTAGATTGCGGAATTTACTAGAACATACTAAAGGAACAAAGGTGGTGAATAAGTAAACGTGAATAATTTAGAGTGATGAACACAACATGAATAACACAAAATGATTCAATATTATTTATGAAATAATACGGGTGATCTAAACTATCACCAGGATTACAAATGTAACCTTGAATCTTTGATACATGAAAAGGATTTTAATAATGGAAGTTATGCATGTAGTGATCGATAATCTAAGAAGGTGACTAAGGGTTCCTTTTATAGTATAAGGAACCCTTATTACAAGTTGTCAAGTTGCTTAATATAATATACTTAGAGACTTATCTTATCCTAAAATTACACCTTTCCAGGTAAAACACTCCATATTATCTACTGAGACCTCTGTACTACTTCTATAAACGTGTAACTTTGTACAAAGACTAATAATACAACTAAATATCTCTAAATAAAATATAACAACTTGTCGTTTAAACTGGCAGGACCTTCATTAACTAGCAGTACCTTCTTACCCAGAAGGTACTGTTAGAATATCTTCAACTTCAACAAAACAAAAGAGGCAGGCTTAACTCATATCTGGCAGGCTCTTCTGGCAGACTCTTTGACTTGAGCATTTTATTCCCAACAATCCTCCCCTAAACTTGTTATTCCCTTTTAAAATAACCAAGTTTCTTGTGAATAAAATTCATACCTTGAGGATCTGAGGGAACTCTTCCAAAAACCTTATCATCTATTTCTCCTTAGGCTTTCATACTGATCAAATTGCTTTCCTTCAATCTTTTGACTGCATCAGTTTCTTCTTCACACAATAGCTTATTGGAGATCAAGACTGATAATACTTCATAGCTTAAAGGATACTCCTTCTCACCTAGCATAAAGAGTTCTATTCCACTCTGAGTGGAAAGATGATGAACATGGCTCATGCTGAAATATTCCCATGAAACAGATAAGTCATAGTAAGGGAATTTCCAATGTGTATCTGTAGGATTTGGATCATATAATCTGCTGAACTCCACCCATAGCTCTTGCTCCTTTGCATCAGGTTTATACTTTGTTTTCAGCTTCTCTTGAACTAAGTCCCATAATTCATCTAGATCCATTCTGCTACATGCCCTAAGCAGATTTTCAAAGTTCTTGAAAATTTCAACCTTATTGCCAACCCTGGTTATCTTCCATGCTTTACCAAACTTGTCATAGTAGATTTCCCAATCTATGATTGGATGTCTTGCATGTAAAGGTTCAGCAAAGACAACTTGTGGAACATGGACAACCATTTCTCTTGACTGAACAGGAGGCAAGACTGGTTTCTCTGCTTGATCCTTCTGATCAACTCTTCTTCTTTTGGAAGGCCTTTCTTGTGTATCCATAAGGAAACTGGTTTTGTTTCTTCTGTAAGCCTATAAGTATAGAAGCTTCAATTCATCAAATGATTCACCTTTGAGTTGATGATCCTTCATGTTCACTTTTCTTTTCAGATATATCTTGAAGAATTTCTTCTGATCTGCCTCAAAATGAGGCATTTTAAACCCTTTCTTCTGATTCTTTTGGATCTGCTGATACACATCAACCAATGCCTCTTGATTGTATTTCTTAGTGATGAAATCATTGAGCTTGATTGTCATTTCATCTGAGCTAAGAGACTCATCACACACAAGAGTGTAAGCTTCACCCCTTACAATTAGATCAATGGAAATGATATATTGCAGCTGAGCATCAAATTTTTCTTGTAATATTCTTGACTCTTCTTCAGCCCCCATAACCTCTTCTTCATGAAGCTGTTTGGATAACCTATCATCTACAGCCAATTGTACTTGTTCTTTCTTCTTCAACTTTTTAGGCTCTGTTTCATCTTCAAACACAATTTTCTTGCCCTTGTCTTTTGGTGTTGATTCTAGACTTGGAGCAGCAGATTGTTCATCAGAAACAAGAAACCTCCCCTGAGGCTGTGATCCCCTTTTTCTTTTGTAGAACATTTGATCAGAACCTTTTAAATTCATAGACAATAGCCTCTGAATCCCAGCAGGCTCTTGCTCTGCTTCAGCAGTCTCTTTTGCACTAACATGCTCTTTTTCTGCACTAGCAGGCTCTTCATCAAACACTTGAGTTCCTTCATGAATTTGAAACTGAATCTCTTCTTCACTCTCAGAACTACCCATTCTCCCCTTTTTGGAAGAGTGACCTAAACCTTCTGCATCTGAACTTGAAGAACTAGAAACAACCAACTGAGAAGTTCTTTTACCCTTCAACAATTTCACCTTTAACTCCAATTTCTCAACCCTCTTAACTAGCTTGGTGTTAATCTCTGTAAAGTGTTTGTTTTGACTTTCAAGAGTAGTTTGCAAGAGCTGCACTTGCTCCTTTAGTTCCTTTACAGTCTGAGCATCTAAACTTTGATGTGGAGGAGAGTGGGGTGGTGAGTTATGATGTGATAATGATGGTGATGTTGCAGATGGTGTTTGTGCTGGTTGGTGAGATGGTGATGGTACTGGTGGTGTGGCTGATGGTACTGGTGGTGTGACTGATGGTACTGGTGATGGGTTTGGTGATGAATGATCAGATGATGTGGATGGTTCTTCAAAATGTTGTGGTAACATCTCCTCAAAAAGTGGTACTTCTTCTCCTTGAAAACCAATTTTCATATTTGAAAACACCTTGTGTGTAAGTTTTGGAGTTTTAAAAGGTTTGTTTGGGGGAAGTAACAAATGTTTGGATTTTTTGATGAGGCACTGAATAAACCTTGGGTACATCAAAAACTTTGTTTCATTATCCACATTTTTAACCAATCCTTCAAAATGTATTTTGAAAAGTTGAATTTCTTGTTTGTTGCCAGGCAAATGAGAGCTGCAGCCATGTTACCACTAAACTGCTCCCATGAGGTTTTCTTTTGGCTTAAACAATGAAGGATGGTATGAATCAAAAATCTTCATTTAGGGGTAAAATGCTTTTTAAGAAATGTAAGCTTTGTAGAAGTCATATTATACCCCATTTTTGTCAAATTTTCAAAGATTTTAGTATCAGGCAGTTGACTAATACCATCTCAATCATCCAATTGAAGATGTCTTCTGATGGATGATTTGGTGAAAGTCAGGGTTCTGCCATCCACTTTGACCTTTAACTCTTGAATCCCATTACTAAGAGTTTTAACTCTAGCCGTTTGCCAAAATTGTAAAATTTGAGATTCAAAAATAGTGGGATTCACGAGTAAAGCAAACCTGATATAAGAATTGTTTAGAAAATCCACTGCTTGATGAAAAGATTCATTTTCCTCAGACTTTTCTAAAAATGCTAATTGGTTGTGACGTTTCATAAAACTTAGATGAGCCATGGTGAAAGTTTTGAGAAAAATTTGATTATGATGGTGGGATTTTATTGTTGTACTGGTAGAAGATGAAAGGTGAGTGTGAATTGTGATAAGGATTGATTATGAGAAAATTACTTTTGACTGACTATTAAAGATATGGATAAGTAATTGAAGAGGCGGTCAAAAAGATCTTTTATTATAATAACCATATCCTTAATTCGAGGAAAACATGAGTAATTCAATGAAATACCCTTCTAAACAACGGCTATATTTTTAACCTGACAGACTCAACGGCTATGTAGCAGTACCATTTTACTCTACCAGTACTAAAATTTGAACTACCAGTACCTTGTATTTAGAAATATAACTTGGCAGTCTCTTGGAAATTTTAGTAAAAATCCCTTATAGTTTTTAGCAAACTATCAGCTATCAACGGATTTGATAAGTCTTTAACAATAGCCGTTTGCTTTTGGATTAGTCAGCTCTTTAAGTTTGTAAAACTTGGTAAACTGATTACCTTATAGTTTTTAGCAAACTATCAGCTATCAACGGATTTGAGAAGTCTTTACCAAGAGCCGTTTGCTTTCGGACTACTCAGCTCTTTAAGTTTGTAAAACTTGGTGAACTGATTACCATTTCCACATCATGATTTTTGTTATCAATCTTGAGAAACCTAAAATTTGTTAGTTGTAGACCAAAAGAACAGAGTGCAGAGCACTTGTTTTATAGCATTGTCAACATTTAAGCATCAAGATGAACAAAAATAGAGCAAACTTTGAACTAGCAGTACCAATTATGTACTGACAGTACCTTATGACTAACTAGCAGTACCATGTTTATAGGCCAGAACTTGTTTATTTTATGTACAAAAACACATGTTTTTCAAAGATTTATCATACCAATACCTGCTACCAGGTATTTAAATCTACCTAAATCAAAAGCTTTGGTGAGAAGGTCTGAAAAATTCTTTTCAGAATCAATTTTGACAACTTGTATTAACCTTTTCTCATTGCAATCTCTTATGAAATGGTGTCTGATTTCAATGTGTTTTGTTTTTGAATGTTGAACTGGATTCTTAATGATACAAATAGTACTGCTATTGTCAATGTAAATAATGGTGCTAAGAAAATGGTACCCATAGTCAAGCAATTGATTCTGAATCCAAAGTACTTGGCCACAACAACTTGCACTTGCAACATATTCTGCTTCAGTTGTAGAGTTGGTCACCATTGTTTGCTTCTTGCATTGCCATGATATGAGTCTGCAGCCAAGAAATTGACATCCACCAGTTGTGGATTTTCTGTCTAGGGTTGCACCAGCATAGTTACTATCTGAATAAGCTACCAAGTCAAAAGATGATTCCCTTGGATACCATAGACCCAACCTAGGTTGACCCTTGAGGTATCTAAATATTCTTTTGACTGCTGTGAGATGAGAAACTTTTGGATTTACTTGAAACCTTGCACATACACACACTGGGAACATGATATCTGGTCTTGATGATGTAAGGTACATCAAGGACCCAATCATTGATCTGTAATTGTGCACATCAACATCTTCACCCTCAGCATCTTTGAGTAACCCCTTTTCTGGATCCATTGGTGTACTTGCAACCTTTGAATTTGCAAACCCAAATTTCCTTAGGATCTCTGCTACATACTTATCTTGGCTGATAAATATGCCTTCATTTGATTGTTTCACTTAGAGACCCAGAAAGAAAGTAAGTTCCCCCCATGGAACTCATTTCAAACTTATTATGCATAAGTTTTTCAAACACCACACACAACTCCTGGTTTGTGGATCCAAAGATAATGTCATCAACATAAATCTGTACTAGCAAGATGTCTTTCTTGGTCCTTTTGATGAACAAAGTTGGATCAATCTTGGCTCTTTGAAATCCATTTTCCAATAAATAGAAAGCCAATGTTTCATACCATGCCCTAGGAGCTTGGTGTAGACCATAAAGAGCCTTGGTAACCTTGTACACCCTTTCTGGATATTCTGCATCAATGAAGCCTGGAGGTTGAGAAACATACACCTCTTCTTCAATAGTACCATATAAAAAGGCACTTTTGACATCCATTTGGTAAACAGTGAAGCCTATGAAAGAAGCATAGGCCAAGAATAGCCTGATTGCTTCAATTCTTGCAACAGGAGCAAAAACTTCTTCATAATCCACTCCTTCTTCTTGAGTATACCCTTGGGGCACCAATCTTTCTTTGTTTTTATCACTATTCCCCTTTCATCTTTCTTATTCCTGAATACCCATTTGGTTCCAATTGCCCTGTAACCTTTGGGCAAATCAACCAGTATCCAAACCTTCTGAAGTTTGAATTGAAGTAGTTCTTCTTGCACTGCTTCAACCCAACTTGAATCATCTAAGGCTTTTGTAATGTTTTTGGGTTCTACTTGTGAGAGAAAGCATGAAAATAGGCATATGTGGGCAACTTCATGGTTCTTTTCTTCATAGACAGCTAAGACAAACCCTTCTTGATATGAAGATAAAACCTGAGTTCTTGTTTTAACACCAGAATCAATGCTGCCAATCACATTTTCAATGGAGTGATCTTTGAGAATTCTTGTGTTGTGAGTTGTAGGAACATCATAGGAAATTGGAAGATTGCCAATCCCTACATCTTCTGGTAAGGAATCATCTGATAGAACATTTAGTGGTTCAGCAGGACCAACTTGTGAACTGGCAGTACCATCTGGTGAACTGGCAGTATCATTTGGTGAACTGGCAGTACCATTTTCATTTGCTGAGTTTTCTTGATTCCCTTGACCTTGTGTTCCATGATCATCATCTACACCTTCATTTGTTGTATTAGAAGGCTCTCCATGACTTGAAGATGAATCCAATCCTTTCCAAATTGGCATTAAGATGTAATCTTGATCATCATTTGTTTCAACATTGTCTTCAAAACCTGCATTATCATTAGTATTTGTAGCTGTGACAAGCACATAATTCATAGATTCTGAAAGCTTATCAATGTCAAAACACCAATCTGGTCCAATGCCTGCAACATTAGGTAGTTTTTCTTGAAACTCTATGTGCAGATTTTCTTCCACTAGCCTAGTGCAACAATTATACACCCTATAGGCCTTACTTTGCAAAGAATACCCTATCATGTAGCCTTCATCAGCTTTTCCTTCAAAATTTCCTAGATGATCTTTGGTTTGAGAATAGTGACATGACATCCAAAAGGTCTCACAAAACTTAGAGATGGTGTTCTACCAAACAAAAGTTCATAAGCAGTCTTTCTATGAGGTTTAATCACAAGAACCCTGTTCTGCACATAACAAGCAGTACCTACAGCTTCAACCCAAAATGAAATAGGCAACTTAGAGTCTACTAACATTGTTCTAGCAGCCTCTATAAGAGTTCTATTTTTCCTTTCTGCTACTCCATTTTGCTGTGGGGTTCTAGCTACACTATATTCTCTTTTTATTCCTTTTTCTTTGCAAAATTCATCCATAACTCTATTCTTGAATTCTGTCCCATTGTCACATCTAATTACTTTTACTTTCTTATCAATTTGGTTTTCTATCCCTGTAATATAGGACTTAAGGATCTCACTTGTTTCATCCTTAGTTCTCAAAAAGAAAACCCAAGAAAATCTGCTGTAATCATTAGTAACTACAAGACAATATTTTTTACCATTCAAGCTATTCACAGATGTAGGACCAAAGAGGTCCATATGAAGCATGTATAAAGCTTGAGAAATTGAGTTATGGGTCTTGGGCTTACAAGAAGCTCTATGTTGTTTGCCTTTTAGACAATCAACACAGGTTTGGTCATTTTTAAAAATCTTTTTGGGTAAACCTCTAACCAAATCATATTTTGCAATTGTATTGATTGTTTTAAAGTTTACATGACCAAGCCTTCTATGCCAAATCATAGATTCATCCAATGAGGCTTTTGCTACTAGACAGGTTAAACTCTCTTTAGGAACAATGTTTTTCAAATCAACAATGTACATATTGTTCTTTCTAGGGATTTTAAGAAGAATCTGACTTTCATCAGGAATTTTAAAATCAGGAGAAAGAACAACGCATTCAGTGTCAGTAAAAAGGACATTGTTCTTTGTGTCACACATTTGTGAGACACTTAGGAGATTAAACTGAAGTTCTTTCACAAAATACACATTTTCAAAATCTAATTTACTGGTTTTAATTGTACCTTTACCAGTAATCTTTCCTTTGATTCCTCCCCCAAAGGTAACATATCCTCCATCAAATGATTTGAAGTCTGTGAGGTAAGACATGTTGCCTGTCATGTGCCTTGAACATCCACTATCTTCATATCCTTGATCAACAATATCATTTGAATTTTCCTGCACATATATACACATATTAGTTTCCTTGGGGTACCCAAGCCATGACTAACTTAGGTTTTCCTCGTGCATCAATGTAATCAAACCTCTTTAGGACTGTTTATGCACCATTTGATTGGAGTGGTCTCCAAATCCAACATGCTGAGGACTTAACAACATTTTCATTTTTAACACATTTTGTGGTTTTTGGTCTGACAGTACCAAATTTGGCAGTACCATTTGGTCTAGCAGGACCTTCTGGCTTTGGTCTCCAGTCTTGTGTTTTAACCACATAATTCCTTTCAATGTGACTTTTCACAACTTTTGGTGTATGTTTGAAAGTATTACTTGCACCCTCAGTAGTGAATTTTGGGTAAACAGGCTCATTTGGTCTAACATTATGATTGACTTTTGGTGTGTTAGATTTCACAAAACCTTTTCTGGGGTTTGTTTTATTTTTTTTAGACTTTGATGTACTCCCAGAAACTCAATTGTTACAATAATCATGAGTATGATTAAAACTACCACAGTAATAGCATGCCTTATTGTTCATGACAAAATTATCACCAAGTTGGTGTGACTTAAGATTGTTCCAATTTCTCTGACTTCCTCTAGGTTTGCTGTTACATTTAGCACAACATTCAACTGTTTTCAAAACAACTTTAGTCTTTGTCATACTATCTACACTTTTAGGACTGGTTGGTCCTACTTTGTTTCCTTTCTTTGAAGCAGTCTCGTTTTCATTCTCATCAGATGTCCAATCTTCAATAGATGCATCATCTGAGCTCTTATCAGTGAGCACCTTTTCTTTAGAAAGTGAAGTATCACTTGCACTCTCAAAAGGTTCACTATTTTCTACAGGTTTTACATTTTCTAGTGGTTTATGAGTGAGTTCATGTAAACCTGATTCAGCAAGATCTATACCTGGGGGACAGGGAATTCCTCTGTAAGGAGTTGGACATGTGTTGTATCCAATCCCAGATTTGATTTTCTTGTTTATTTGGTTTTCAACTATACTTCTAGTACATGGAGAAGCATTTTCTAATGTTGTAACAGTTAGTTGAATATTATCTTTTGCTTGTTTCACTTTAGCAAACTCAGTTCTCAACAGGCTTATTTAAGCATCTTTTAAAAATATGTCTCTATTAAGAATAGCTTTTGTGTTAGAAAAGGTGAGTTCATTTTCTCTAAAGTGAATTATCTGTTTCTCAAGTTTGGCCATACCACACTTATGATTAACTAGGTCTTGATGAGTTTTTCTTTCTTCTACTTTCAGTTCATCATAAAGTTTTCTTAAGATTTCTAATTCTTTAAAAACTTCACAAGTAGCAGAACATTTAGTAATTTGTACCTCAGGTTTGGAGAAAGCCATTAAAGCCATTTCATTTGAAACTGACTCTTCTTCACCCATAAAACTCAAATCAAAACCCAGCCCATCAATAGCTACCATAGCTTTTGTTTCAGTGGTGTCTACTTCCTTGCTCTTGTTTTCATTGTTTCCCCTGTTCTTGTTCTCAAAACCTCTTCCCTTATCACCCTGCTTCTTTGGTCTTCTACAGTCTCTTGAGTAGTGGCCTTTCATGTGGCAATTGTAGCACTCCACTTTAGACTTGTCATACCCAGCAGGTTCATTACCATTGATGACAATCTTCTTTCCAGTCCTCATCAAATATTTCTTAGCCCTCATGCTAAGAAGTGAAAGCTGCCACTTTATGTCCATTTCTTCAAGATCATCATCACTGATCTCTTGAAGATCTTCAAAGGTCGGTATGGAACCATTGTGTTGTGATGTTAGGAAAGCACAACCAATTGTTTCATCTAAAATGGTTTTAGTACTGCTAGAAGTATTGGCATTACCAAAATTTGTGTTGGCAGTACCTTCTTCTCTACCATCTTTTTCTTCATCAACTTTCTTGGGAGTACCATGAGATGACACAAAGGCCATATTTCCTGAGCTTGAACTAGTAGATTTCTTTAGTTCATGCTCTACTATTTTGAAGTTGCTGTAAAGATCATTAAGACTCATGGAATCAATATCTGGTTTGTTTTTCTAGACAATGACATGCATGGCCCATTCAGAGGGTAGACTTCTAAGGAATTTGGAGTTTAAGTCTTCTTGAGATATTATCACTTCATGAATGGCTAACTGATTGGAAAGCTTTTGTAGTCTATTGAACATGTTGTCCAAAGACTCATTTGTTGTGGCTGAAAAGTTTTCAAATTGTTGTTTTAAAAGTGTTTTCTGAGTTTTCTTGGTGGCATCATTACCACCATATCTAGCCACAATAGCTTGAAAGAGGGTTTTAGCACATTTGTATTTGTTAAAGATTAAGAGCTGGTCATTTGGAATAGACATGAGAAGCATACTCCTGGCTTTAAGATCATTTCTCTTTTGGATTTTTTCTTCTGCGGTTGTTGGGTTTACTTGCATAGTTGTGACAAGTGCATCGTTTACTGTGGAGGTGGTGGTTATGGGTTTAAATGAGTTTCCTTCTTCTATAATCTCCCAAAGTTCATAGTCTTGCACTTGGAAGTATTGCTCAACCCTCAGTCTCCATATCTCAAACTCATTCTGTTTGAGTAGTGGAAGTTTTGCAGCCACATTGGTTTGAATGTGCTCAACATCCATTTTTTCTTTGTTCTTTTATGTCGTAAATATCAGCCTTGCTCTGATACCACTTGTGGAAGGATTATGTGTGTTCAAACACTTGAGATGTTAGTCTTAGTAATGTGTTTGGGATATATATTTATGAATGAATATGTTTTAGTACACGGAATTTACTAGAACATACTAAAGGAACAAAGGTGGTGAATAAGTAAACGTGAATAATTTAGAGTGATGAACACAACATGAATAACACAAAATGATTCAATATTATTTATGAAATAATACGGGTGATCTAAACTATCACCAGGATTACAAATGTAATCTTGAATCTTTGATACGTGAAAAGGATTTTAATAATGGAGATTATGCATGTAGTGATCGATAATCTAAGAAGGTGACTAAGGGTTCCTTTTATAGTATAAGGAACCCTTATTACAAGTTGTCAAGTTGCTTAATATAATATATGTAGAGACTTATCTTATCCTAAAATTACACCTTTCAAGGTAAAACACTTCATATTATCTACTGAGACCTCTGTACTGCTTCTACTAAACGTGTAACTTTGTACAAAGACTAATAATACAACTAAATATCTCTAAATAAAATATAACAACTTGTCGTTTAAACTGGCAGGACCTTCATTTACTAGCAGTACCTTCTTACCCAGAAGGTACTGTTAGAATATCTTCAACTTCAACAAAACAAAAGAGGCAGGCTTAACTCATCTCTGGCAGGCTCTTCTGGCAGACTCTTTGACTTGAGTATTTTATTCCCAACATCGTCACCTCACAAAATCTATATATACTTTTCTATTTTTCATTCATTAAGAGAGGAACTTGTGTGGAGAATACTAGGGTCGAACCTAATAAACCCTAGGTCGTTTGTAACAGTATTTTCAAGGGTTTTCACCCTTTGAAACCTTTCATGTTCAATTAAGATAAGTCCTCTTTCAATTCATTCAATATGTCTATGTGTTGTTTGAATATATCTTATGCTTGTCTTGATTATAACATGCTAGGCTAGATCTTTCATGTGTTTGCTTAGATGTAATGAAACCTAGATGTTGATTATAGGTTGATTGCTTGTTTATATTTGTAATGGATGAATGATTTCAATGTTAGGCTTAAGAAAACTGGCAGATCTCCATTGTGTAACTTGCTTGAACGTCTTAAGAAACATGAACCGATGTGTACTAGGTTTTTATGGTTGTATTTAATGCATGAGCGAATTCTAGTGATCCCATGTTAGTAGCTTCTTAGCCGGCTCAACATAGGAGTGAAGTAGGAGCTTATAGGATTGGGGAAGTAAGTACGTCACCCCATGAATGGTATTAAGGAATACAATCCGTCATCCACGCAACTGTAACAAGTAATTAACCTGTAAAAGATATATAGGGAGTAGTGAAATCTAAGTAAACACAATTCTCCCATATATTGCTCACACCACTATCTTAATTTAGTTCATTTTCATTTTTGGTATTTTATTTTGATTGCATCTTTAGTTATTGGGTTAGTTGACTAGCAACTAATTCCGCCCACTCCTCTAAAAACCGAGATTTTTATTTGCTTTTCTAAAAACATAAAAATACAAAAAGAATCATCCCTCACCTCTAGACCTAGTTTTTAAGTTTTCTAATCCTAGCGACACTATTCCTAAGTTGAACGATCAATCCCCCGGTACTTGTCACTATACTATACTACAAAGATCAGGTACACTGCCTGGTGGGGGTTGTAAGCTTCTCGAGATCCCTCGAGAGGTAAAGCCTAGTGCAATTCCCACGCATCATTAGCTCACGTATGGAAGCAGTGATTTTGTCCATGATGATAGGGGTTCGAATCCTGCTTGCAATATTACTAATACCCTCCATATTACTAGCCTCAAGTGGTATGTTATAAATTCTAACCAATTGAGGAATTCTACTTGGTTCAAGCTTGTCAAAACATTGTCCAGATTCCCATCTTTGGACAAATAAAGGCTTTTGATCAACTATCCAAGGACCATTCTCAATAACATTTTGAATACCATCCTCAGACTTAAACTTAAAGAAATAAAAACCACTATCATTAACAATTATCTTATCCAACTAAAATTGTCTCCACATTCTCTTCAAATGACCCACAATTTCTTGAAAACTCATCTTAAACCCCACAAAATAACCTAACACAGTTAAATCCGATTTTTTGCTACCTTCTACAATGATAGGATCCATTTCCACAACCTTCCTTCCCTCATTATTAATAGGACACGGAAACAGTTTAAGCTTATTATTTCCACCAGAATAAGTACCCTGCACAACACTACTGAAGGACATAGGTTTGTTCTTGGTGCTATCATCCTTCATTTCCACATCCTTCTTACTACTACCATTCCCATATTCCACACCAGGGCTAATATTCATACCAGGCATATCACTATCAACTGCTTTCTTATCACCTAAACTACTATTAACACCACTATCCTTTGCTAGTTCAGGGTTAGAAGTAGGGTTTTTTCATCAAAGGAACATCCAAATCAGGCAAAACATTACTCACACCACTATTACTAGAATTATTCTTATCAACACAGTTAGTATTCATCTCAGGGAACAAAACACTTACATTTTCATCACAACTTATACCAGACATCAATTCCTTGGTGCTAATAGCTTCTGAACCCAACATATCAGCACTCATGTCCTTCTGAATCTCGATACCTTATTCAGCTTCATCCCCATCATCCATTTCATCATTGTCTTCGATTGACTCACTCCCTTTGGAACTAGAACGTGTGACAACATTCTTAAAATTAACATCAGATGATTCGGATTACATTTCAACATGTTTCATAGTGTTTTTAGAATTGGATTCGTAGTTCGTTTGTTTGTTTTGTTTTGTTTTTTTTTTAGGGATTTATCCATCTTTGAATAAGGTGGATTCACTACTGGGGGTGATGGGATATTTAAATCAGGATTTGGAAATTTATGATCTGAGATAGACATGATAGATTGAAATCAATAGACATAAAACATACTGAATATAGGTTTTATGAATGTCAGATTGAGAAAAGTGTAAGTGGGTGAAAATTGATGAGCAGTGAACGGATTCTCAAAATGAATTAAATGAGACAACAGGAAAAAATTAATGATGAATTTATATATCAATATAAAGAGAATGAACAGTAGATGCTAAGTCAAAAATCCAAAATAAGATCCAAGGGTTGGATCAAATTTAGATGATGAATTAGATGATAAAATGTGTTAAGAAACATAGAGAGAGAAAATACATTATGCTTAAATATTTTGCTATGAGTGTGCCGGTGATTTTATATATTCTATAACTTGTACTTGTAAATCATTACCAGACCGTGGTAAGGTCACATTCGTGTGATATATGTGTATTCGTGTGATAAAGAGGCACCTTAGGAATAAAAACATATGGCCATCCGTTTACACAATAATTTTTGCTAACCACATCAGTAAGTTATCCTTGAATTTGGAAACCTTGTTACCGATTATCTTTAGCGCTAGATACCCCTAGTTACACCCTCCGAGCCATTCTTTTCTTTTGTTACATCCAGAAAAATACAAAAATATTTTACACTTTAAACCTTAGCCTAACCCCTTTGTCAAAGTCTAAACGGTGGGTTGCTAGTTGCTTGGTATGTTGGATTGTTTTTGATGATTAATAGTTAGCCACACTTTGTGATTCGCGTGTGCCATTCCAACAAAGATAAAGGTGCGCAACTTTGTGTTTTGTATTTTTTGTGGTGTATGCTTATATGAAGTGTGGGAGAGATGTTAGGTATGAAAGGAGAAAGAAAAAAAAAATGTTTGAAAAAACAAAAGTATTAAAAAAGGAGAAAAAAAAGAAGAAAATAATAATAAGTCATCGCAACTATAAGGTGACAATTATAACGAATATGCTATTATGAAGATGAAGGAAGAGGAAGTATGTTTGAGATATCGAGTAGCCAATGTGCTAAGACGTGATATATATATGGTGACCGATATGTAAATAGGAGAAAGATTGTAACTATAATCATTTACAGGTTTGTGGTTTGTTCGATGACAAGCAACAATGGGACTTAGAATTGACTTTATTTTTCTTTTAAAACCAATTTCATAAATTTTCCCATGCCTTATCCTTACCCTTACCAAATTACTTTATCTATCCGGATATAGTAATGGCTTTGTGAAAATATCTAGTGCATTAATATTGTAGAGACCATCCGGTTTTTGAGTGATCGAATGACGCGCCTGCAATCTAGTGCGTATTTTGGTGACCATCCGTTATGTGAATAACGCGCCAGCGAGCCAAAATATACTCTAGTGACCATCCGTTGTTCGAGTAAATCAAGGATTCGCACCAGCGATCTATTATGTTTTTGTATGAGATGTTTGAACATAAGCCTGGTACAACCCGAAGCCTAAACATTACAACCCGAATAAAAGACCTCTTTAGATGTTTACACTTGGTGCTTACACCACATCGATGGAGTTTTGTTTTTTGTACAAGCCTATGGTAATAAACAGATCATAACTGAGCAATGAGTGTGATTTATCGTACATATACTCCACTACACAAATAAATGAGTGTTGAGTGAATTATACTTCGTTCCTTTTTCGTGAGGTGTTTAGAAATGTTAATCAAGCAAGAAAATCTATGGGTATTGTCAAACATATTGGTTTTTTACCACTAACGCTTAAAAGCGATGGATCATATCTCGTACTTATGCTTGGTAGATTTGCATCACATTTTTCTAATTACTTTTGTGCATAATGTGGGATCTATTTTTCTTACTATTTGCTTGAGGACAAGCAAACCCTTAAGTGTGAGGGAGTTTGCGCTCATTTTCGCTTATATATATATATATATATATATATATATATATATATATATATATATATATATATATATATGTATGTATATATGTGTGTGTGTGTGTGTGTGTGTGTGTGTTTGTGTGTGTGTGTGTGTATATCTATACTACCTTATAATGTATTTAGGACATCTAAATTTAGAAGTCTTAAAAAAATAAGACCAAAAACATTTCCACAAAAAGAAAGTTAGATATAAAGAGGTTTCATCCCAAAGTTAATTGTATTAATTTTGCTATTAAAAAATCAGAATTGTAACATCCTGGAAATTAAATGTATTTAAGTGTCGACTTGTAACTACCTTCGAATATTTATAATGTCTATTTCAACCAAACTTGTAATAACCAAACCTCAGTCATATATAAGCAAACCTAAAAATACCAATACTAAACACACAGGGTAAATGTTTTTAAGTTATATTTCAAGTTTTATTTGTAATATTTTTAAATGTATTTGAATTATTATGTAATGGTTGGGAAAAAATTGTATTTCGCCATAAAAATGGTCACAGGGTACCCGCCGCTACATTGCGCGGGTACCCTTCTAGTATATATATATATATTCAGTTATTTAAAAAAAAATTAATTTAATTTTTTTTCTCGTTTTGTCATTTAGGTATGATTTCAATTTTTCTTTTTCTAGATTTGCTTGAGGGCAAGCAAAGTTCAAGTGTGGGGGATTTGATAACGTTCAAATTATACAAGTTTTTAGGAGCGTTATTGATGATTTTGCGCATGTTATTTGGTTATAATTATATGCTTTTGTTGCTTAATTGTAGAAAAGTGTGTATGCTAGTTCATTTGTAGCCAAATACAGGAAAATGAAGAAAAAGATGAAGAAATGGTCAATAAACGAAGATTTATGCATGTACGAAGAATTCCCGACAAATGAAAGTCTCTTGGAGTGTATTCGAGAAGATAAAATCATGCAGTTAGTGGCTCCAAAGTCTCAAGAATAAATCACAAGAGGGAAAACGAGAAAAGAAATGAAGAAAAGAAGCTAAAACGAAGAATTATTGGAAGACTCGTTGTTCCCGACACACCTTCACCATTTTGGCCATATCTTGAGCATACGGACACTGTTTGACCCCCCGTTCGTGGCCACGGAAAGCTAAGAGAAAGATCTACAACTTTGGTGTTTATCATTTTCTGCCAAAATGTATCTATCCGATCGGGTAGAATCCATCCATTCGGATGGAGCTACATGTTTCATCCATCCGATCGGCATGGCCCTGTATCCGATCGGATGGATGAAGCTGACCTCCCCAAGTCATTTTTAATGCTCAATTAAGGTGCCATTATGCCCCAAGTCCGATCATATGTCCCTAATAACTCCATTTACTGCTACTTTATGACACTTAGTGCCCAAGTTTCATGCTTGGAGGCTAAGGGTAGCTTGCACCCATAAATAAGACCCTTTAGCCTTAGTTTTCCTTGTGAAATTCTAGCCTCCACCCTTAAGGACAAATTTTCACCAACTTATCTCACCCAAAAGACCACAAACCTCTGCCATTTCCAGAATTAGTGCTCAAGTGCTCAATAAAGTGTTCGGGTATGATTTTCCGGCTTGGTTAGAAGTTGTAGTTGATTGGAGGCTTGAAGGTTTCTATAAATGTTTCACCTTTACCTATTGTAATTGATACCTTGGGTAAAATCTTGTTACTTTTATATTTCATGATGTTTATGATAACCATGATTGTTGAAGACTTATGTTATGTTGAATACAATATGGTTTTGTTTTGATTACTTGTTTGGATATTATGATAACGTGTGATAAAAGGATGTTTGTATACAATCAGTGTTTGTTTGGTTTATGATGAAAGACATCATATTTGGTTAAATTGGAACTTGTCTTGTTCATTGTTTTGATTAATCATTGTTGAGTCTATGTCAAGATTCTCAATAGTGGTTGATTTCAATTCATTAGTCGACAAATATTTTGGTCTTGTACTTTGTGATGATTGTATAAGAAACTTAATAAACATAACAAGAAAAGGTTTAATCTGGATTATCTCGAAAGGCATCTTTTGAATGTGTGTTCTAATCATTTTTCAAGTAAATGGAACTTCATGAATTAATAACATCAAAGTCTATAATTCGAAAGGATTCTTTGTTGTTGTTGACATAAGGCTCATGACATGACCATTTGATTGAGGCTTATATACATTTGATTTATAAAACACTAAATTATTAATGATTCTAGAGGCCGTAAGGATTACCTTTGATAATATGTTTTCCAAACTAAACATCCTAATATCCATGTAATCATTTGTCCAATCATGCATGTTCTTTGTGTGCTTGTTCTTGTATTGCTTTTCTTGTGGTTTGATCCGTGACAATCATAACCACAAACTTGTTACTTGCTTAAACAAACAAACGACACTTGGGTGCAACCAAGTCTCTTGGGACGACCTTGACTTACCACCTCTACACTACAATTGACCTGGGTATACTTGCCCGAATGTGTTCCTAGTTAACCGATAATTCTTGTTTATAAATTTAAAGCTTCGACGGAGCGCATCACTTTTCTTCCTCAGATTTAATGGGTACTTCCTTCCCGTCAAGTATCTTTGGAAGTTGATCACCATTCAGAATGACATTCCACATGTTGTAGTCAAGCATCCTCATGTACTATCGTATTCTCATCTTCTAAAGCTCATACTCTCCTTGCTTGAGCATGGGCACTTTTGAGGAGGTCACCATGTGTGTTTCATCACCCATTACTTCAGTAGTTGTTTAGGAATAGATTTGAGTAAAAACAAGTTCTTCTTGATTACAACTTCTAGATCATAAGCTCTGATACCACTTGTTGATCCCAGTTGAGCAAACGATCTAACAGAAGTTGACTTAGAATTTATTGTAACTTAAACATGAACGCAAAATATTAATGTTTACTTAAGAAGAACACTATAAACAATCAAAACTTCGATATATTAATAATATAGGAGCACTCAACAATGCTAGGGTTTACAACCTTGAAGTGAATCGACTCTAACAATGATACGTATCTAACTATAACCCTAGGAACCTCCCTTTATAGACTAAGGAGTCTTAGTCGGTTTACAATAACTTTCTACAGAAGATAATATCTTTTCTATAATTATCTAACCGACTATAATACAAGTCACTTTAAGCTGTAGAATAAAATACACCAGCAACAGAATCTCAGCGGTAGAATATCCAACAGTAGTATGTTTTCTCTAGCAACAGAATCATTTACTCTAGCAGCAGAATAACACTTAGAATATTTTCTGAGCAACAGATTCTCCAAACCCAACACTAAGCACTTAGATAATACTATACTTAAAAACCGGTTTTAGGTTGATAAATAATAAAGTTTGTTAAAAATCTGATAGACACTTTTCAAAATAATCCTTGTTAAAAAAATAGAGTTATTTCTTTGTTGAGTTACTTTTGCTAGGAAGATATAAGGATGAAATGTTTAACTTGTATGTGGTTGATAAAGGAGAAGAAGCACAACAACTATATGGAGAGATAAGGTTGTTTTGTTTAACTTATTAGCGTTATTATAGTCTTTGTGTTTAGGGTTTAAATGTGGACTTAGGCATTTAACAACCAGATTTTATTAATTTTGGGCTTGAGTGATATCTACTGAAAATCTGTATAACAATTTTCAATGGGCTACGAAAGTTTATAGTATGTAATGTTTTAATATTGAAAGCTTGTTTGTTATTTTTATGATTATTAATAGAATGATAAGTTGTTTATTAAATTGAAGTATTATTTTAGTGGTTGAATTTGTAAATGTTATATTTCAAAGAAAAGTGGGGCCCAAAAGATTGAGTTATGATAAGGGGTGTTTTTTATGAGTTAATGTTAAAATGTTAAAGCTGATGTGGCGCTGAGTTATGAGTTAACCCATGATCATGATACCAAGGGCTTTTAGTGTGTTTATAATTTTAAATTAATAGTAAAACTTGCCACATTTAAATGTAAACTTGTTTTCTTATGAGTTGGCAATGGGTTACTCATCCAAAATCCCATCACTCACTCCCAACCAGTCCCCTTTTGCCACATCATTCACCTACTTTTTCCATCACTCACCTATTTTTTTGTTGGCAACACCATCACTCACTACATCCCTTCACTCACTTCATTTTTTTTAAACAAACTCAAAAAGTAAATGATAACGTTCAAATTTTATGTTCTTCCCGTACGTGAAACTTTCACTCAAAACTCATCACTCACCCATCACTCGATGCATGGCGGCGGTGTTCCCGTGCATGATGCATCCCTTTCCGTACCATCACTCACCATTGCTAACCCCCTTAAGGGTATATTAAGCATTAGTCAATACAAAAAAAAAATTAGAAATTTTAAGTTTATGAATTAAGAATACATGCATCATAACTAATAAAGAAGTGAATACATATATTTTATTTATAGTAAAATTACTAAATATTGATGTGTATATGTTTTTATAACTTCAAGTTATGATGTCAAGCAAGTTTTGTAATCAACCGGACCTGTATAACAAGTAAACTTTTGTGAATATTTCATATAGTAAAATCGAATAAATAGTTGTCCAAGTTGTCAAAGTATAAGGACTAATGTGTAACAATTCTAGATTAGAAGGACTAGTTTGTAAATAGTTTTCTTTAAATATCTTGTTTGCTACTCATTTGGGGAATAACATAAACGCAACAACTTTCACCTTATTCATCTCTCTCATTTCTCTATTTCTTCTCTGTTTTTCTCTGTTTTGCCATTGTCTTCATGGTATTAGAGCATGTAAACAATGGCGATTCAACCTATTGATCATTACAAAAGTGTGTGTTAACTATAATTGATCATTTCTTGTGTTATTTCCGCTCGTAAACCAGTCAAAATTGGTCAATTTCTTGTGTTTTCTTCAAAATTGAACAATAATGGCTGATCAAGTGAATCCTAATACACTTGCTTTGTTTCAAAACCCTCTTTATCTTCATCCATCAGATGGAACTGGTTCTTTAACGGTTCAAGAGAAGTTGATTGGTTCACAAAACTATAGGGCATGGCGTAGGGCTATGGAGATTGGTCTTTCAACAAAAAGAAAGTTGGGGTTTATTAAAGGGACTGTTATTCGTTCTACAACAGATCAAAATCTGGCTGAATTGTGGGATACTTGTAATAATATGGTGATATGCTGGATATTGGGTTCTGTGAGTGAGTCTATTGCTAGATCTGTGATGTTTGTAGATTCGGCTAGTGATATGTGGTTACAGTTGGAGAAGAGGTTTGCTTTAAGTTATGGATCAAGAAAGTTCAAATTGAACAAGGATTCTTATGAAATTAGTCAATCTGGTGGTACATTTAGTGAGTATTATACTAAAATGAAGTGTGTTTGTGAGGAATTGGATAATGTGAATGTATTGCTTGTCATTACTGTTACTCCTGAGATTTCAGTGTTCTTGACTGTTTTGAATCAACAAAAGGAGGAACAAAGATCATTTCAGTTTTTGAATGGTCTTAATGAGCATTATGGCAATTTGAGAAGTCAACTGTTGTTAATGACACCTTTACCTAATGTGGAAAGTGCATGTTCAATGTTGCAACAAGAAGAGTCCCAAAGAGTATTGTTTAGTGCAAATTCTTATGAGTCAACAACATTGTACAGTACGGGTGTGGTGAAAGATAAGTGTGGAATTTGTGGATTCAAGTGGCATCCTCCTGAGAAGTGCTGGGAGAAAGTAGGCTATCCTGCTTGGCATCCAAAGTCAAAGATGAATGTCAACAAGCAGGCTAAGTCAAGGGATGTACAACCTTTGCAGAACACGACAAGGACTGCAGCACATGTGGAAGCTGGAAATATTAGTTTTATTCCACAACAATTTGAGTTGCTTTTAAAGAGCGTGCAACATATGAGATTGGATGCTGATGATGGCTTTGGTCCTCAATTTGTTGCAGGTATATCTTGTCTAAATAGCCATTTATGTTGATATAAATAATGCATAAAAACGTTATTAATATTTCTCGATATCCCTATGTTTTGATGATCACAAAATGTAGAATCATTAAACGTAAAATCATTAGGTAAACAAGTATTTAGTTACAAATATCATTCCATCCAACTAAATCACTTAAGGTATGAATAAATAAATGCCTAATGCATTTTATTATCAAAGGGATTTTTATTTAGACACTACAAATTTTATAAAATGTTATAAACATTTTATATATTTTAGAAAAACACTTTTGGTAATTAAAGGAAAATGTTCAATTCATAATAAATATATGAATTCAAATTTTTAGCCAAAAATAGTTAAAATTGGACTAGAAAAACCTTCCCTAGAAAAAGACAAGAAAACTGCCGTTTTCATATGGGCGACCCCCTTAATTTTAAGGTGGACGGCTATACAATTGAGAGGGCCGACACGCTCCTCTTGTCAGAAAATTTTGCCTATAAAGACCTGCTCAAACCTGGTATTTTTCCCCACCTTTTGCATGAAAAATTTCAGTCCCAATCCTTTCTAAACATCTTTCTAAATCCTTTGATCATAAGATTATAAGTCTTTGTTTCAAGTGATTCAATCCCTCACCACTCAAAGTGCAAGAGAAGAATACTCCTTCAACATATTGTTAAGAAGTACTGTAGATTTGTGAATATAGTTTGTAGTTGTGTAAATTATTTGTAAAGGAGTAGAGTGTTTGTAATAGATAGATTTAGGTGTGTTAGTAGTGAAGAAAAGTAGTGAATAGAAGTAATGGAATAAGAAGTTGTGTTGTGAAGAAGAAGTAGTGGTGTTAAGAAGAATTTTGGTGTGAAGAAGTTGTGAAAAAGTCGTGTAGTGACTAGTGTTGTGAGATTGGTTCTAGCTAGGATTAGAACTCGACATTTAGCTTAGTGTCGTTAATTGGTGTAAGAAAAAGTTGTGTAAGGTTTTCTCCGCCATAAGGGATCTTGTTGACATAGTGAATAAAACTCTCGAGTAGGTGACTCGGGGAGTGGAGTAGGGCAAGGAAGTTGTCCTTGTAGCCGAACCACTATATCTTGCTTATATCTTTAATACTTTTGTAGACGTAGACGTATATTTATAGTTGCTCATATAGGGCTAGTGTTGATTTCACTTAAAGATCAAACAAAAGTTTCATTCACAAAACAAAGTTTTTCCAATCAAACTAAAAAGGTAACATACATATAATTGATCATTTCAATCAAGTATAGTTTTCATACAAAATATAATTAAGGATTATAAAATAAACGTTTACTTACTTATCTCTCGTATATAGGTAAAATTGTTTATATTATGCATGTGTTGATTTCACATACTTAGCTTACATTATTATTATTGTTCATACTTAGATATAGTTGTTCATATTGTCCAAGGTTTGAGTTCACATAAGATCGAATAAAAGTTTTAAAAGTAAACAAGCTTTTAAAACTAAATTAAGTTTTCATAATAAAATTAAAAAGACGAAAAACTATTCAACCCCCCCTTCTAGTTTCCCACAATTGGTATCAGAGCTACGTTAAACAATATTTTTTAAAATATATTGTATTTTAAAACTTGTATCGATCTATGGAATCGGAAAAATATTTAGAAGGTCAATCTATGCAAAGACCACTACTATTTGAAAGTGATGGTTTTCTTTATTGGAAAAATATATTCGAAACTTATGTGAAATCAAAAGATCTTAATATTTGGCATGTTATTACATTTGGTGATTTCCCCCCTATTCAATATAATTTTGATACTAAAAAGGATGAAATTGTATCTTTTGAAATTGATGAGGCGAAAAATGAACCGTTTTGAAATTGATCAAATATTGCCCTAAATCGTTCCTTTTGTAATTTTAGGTACTTTGGGAGTGAATTCTGTAAAAGGAAGCATTTTGGACGTTTTTGGAACATAAAAGTGAAGAAAACGGCAAAGTCTTAATTTTCCTTGCTGGGAACAATAAATGACGGCGTCAAGAAGAATTTTATGACGGCGTCATGAGCAAAATGGATGACGACCCAGAGAAAACGTGACGACGTCAGAACAAGGGCGTCAAGAGTAAAAGTGGTGACGGTCCAGAGCAGAATTACACATGACGGCGTCAGCTATGGATCTAGGCAGTCCTAGAACTTTATTGGCGGCGAGATGACGGCGCCAGAATTTTCCTCTTGACGCCGTCACCTCGTGAAATCTATATATACTTTTCTAATTTTCATTCAAAAAGGAGGAATTTGTGTGGAGAATTTTAGGGCCGAACTTCATAAACCCTAGCTCGTTTGTAACAGTATTTTCAAGGGTTTTCACCCCTTGAAACCCTTCATGTTCAATTGAGATAAGTATTATTCCAATTCATTCAATATGTCTATGTGTTGTTTGAATATATCTTATGCTTGTCTTGATTATAACATGCTAGGCTAGATCTATTGTGTGTTTGCTTAGATGTAATGAATCCTAGATGTTGATTATAGGTTGATTGCTTGTTTATAGTTGTAATGGATGAATGATTTCAATGTTAGACTTAAGAAAACTGGCAGATCTCCATTGTGTAACTTGCTTGAACGTCTTAAGAAACATGAACCGACGTGTACTAGGTTTTTATGGTTGTATTTAATGCATGAGCAAATTCTAGTGATCTCATGTTAGGAGCTTCTTAGCCGGCTCGACATAGGAGTGAAGTAGGAGTTTATAGAATTGGGGAAGTAAGTACGCCACCCCATGATTGATATTAAGGAATACAATCCGTCATCCACGCAACTATAACAAGTAATTAATCTGTAAAAGATATCTATGGAGTAGTGAAATCTAAGTAAACACAATTCTCCCATATATTGTTCACACCACTAGTTTTAATTAGTTTATTTTCATTTTAGTTATTTTGTTTTAATAGCATTTTAGTTATTGCGTTAGTTGACTAGCAACTAATTCCGCCCATTCTTCCAATACCCGAGATTTTATTTGCTTTTATCAAATATAAAAAATACAAAAAGAATCATCCCTCACCTCTAGACCTAGTTTTTAGGCTTTCTAATCCTAGCGACACTATTCCTGAGTTGAACGATCAATCCCCCGGTACTTGTCACTATACTATACTACAACGATCAGGTACAATGCCTGGTGGGGGTTGTAAGCTTCTCGAGATCCCTCGAGAGGCAAAGCCTGGTGCAATTCCCACGCATCAAGTTTTTGGCGCATCAGCCCGGGGAATAGTTATTGTCTAGGTTATGATTTCTTTTTATTAGGTCTACCTGCTAGATTCCTTTCTAGTAAGATTTTATTTTTATTTTTTTTAGGTTCTCTTTAGTCTATCTTATTTCTTCGTGTTTTTGTTCGTAACTCTTACCATCTGACATCATGGAAGGTGGTAACATCTTTGAACCTATCAACCCACCACAACAAGACCACCCAAAAAACCCACCACTAGCAAACCAACCTCTTAGGCCCCGAACCCTAGGAGAGTACTCCCGACCTAGCCACCAAGGCTACCGAAACACCATTGAGCTCACCCAAGGAGCCAATGTGTTTCCCTTGCGATCCGACACCATCCGGTTGGTGTAAAGTGGATGTGCATTCCATGGACTTCGTTCCGAAGATCCTAATCAACATCTCAAGGACTTCCTTAAAATCGGAAATTCTATAGACCTTGATGTTACAACTAGAGAGTCGACCCGATTACGCCTATTCCAATTCTCTCTAGTGATCAAGCTAGTCAATGGCTTGAACGTTTACCCGTGGGATCTATCTCCTCATGGGATGATCTCACCACTCGATTCCTTGCTCAATTTTTCCCACCGGGGAGAACCACCAAGCTTAAAAATGATATCTTGATGTTCCAACAACATCAAGGTGAAACTCTATATGAAGCATGGACTCGTTTCAAGGACTTACTCCAAAAAGTCCCTCATCATGGCATAGATCTTTGGCTCCAAGTCCAAATCTTCTATGACCATATCGATCTCTCCACAAGGCGAACCGTTGACCAATCGGCCGATGGCAAGCTACTTGATCTAAGTGCGGAAGAAGCATGGGAAGTCATAGAAGATCTTGCTCTCTATGACAACGAAAGTTGGAATGATCCCCGTGATTTTAACAAAACGGTTAAGGCAATATCTTTGCCTTCGAACAATTCTAGCACTCCCGACCGTAGGATCATGGAACATGAAGGTCGAGTCAAGTTTCTTATAAAATCTTACGAAGCTCCTAAGCCTTCGAGCCAAGTGAGCAAAATCGCTTCTGCATGTAAATTGTGTAATGGCCCTCACGAAACTTATAACTGCATGGAGCTTCCAAAACGCGCTTATAATGAATTCACATCGTCACACATTGGTCGAGGTCCTTGAAATTTTGACGAGGCCTATGAGGCATGGAAGGATAAACCTAATTTCAGAGGGTACCAAACTCGGAGCGTATCCTTCAATGACTCCTCCCCACTCGAATGGTCCGAGCATTTTCCATCACAGAGCACTCCTAGGCAAAGCTATGAAGATTCCTTGCGAAAGTTCATTCTATCTCAAGAATTACAGCTCTCTACGCTCGAGACTAAATTTAGACAACAACAAGCCGATATGAATAACAAGATTTGTAATCTGTTAACCGCTATTAAAGAGCATGCTGTTAGTATACCGATTCAAGCTGAAGAGGTCAAATCTGTTACCGTCATGAATCAGCCAACTTCTCCTGTGAAAAAAAAAAGTCGTAGTAAGCTATTTAAACATTTATCACCAAAAGTAAAAGATCCTGTCAACCCCCTAGGACCAGTCCATTTTGTAAATACCATCACCACAATATCCGCTCCCACACCTAACCAGAGCCAACAACCAGCTGGACATATGGATCATAAAGCTAAGGATAAAACCTCAAGGTTAGACCACAAATTGACCAAGAGCCCTACCAACTCATTCGAGGATTCCGTCACTCAAGAGTCTAGCAAATTGGATGAAGTAAAAGAGAGGTCGAAAGAGCATACGAGAAATCCAGCAATCTCGGGTAAATCTACTATATAATAACCCGAGAAAGATTTGGTGGGTGTGGCAAATAGGAGTAGTGATAGGACTGAGGGAAGCAACTCTAAAGTTTTCAAGATTTCCTGCACTCTTAGGAAAGGGCTCTTTACCGATACTCATATAGATCCTAGCCTCCCTGTCAACATAATCCCCCTTTCCCTTTACCATGAAGCCTTCCCTGAACGCACGGTGTATGAAAGAATCAATAACGCATGGGTAATAAAAGACTAGTCAGTTATGATTGTAGAACTTGTCTACAACATCGACCTCACTGTGGTCGATGACGTAGACTCCATCACTAATCTGAGATTAACTAATCGTGTTCTCGGGAAACCATTTGTCAGTGAATAGGGAGTAATCCTTGATGAGAAGGATGGCAGTGCATTATTCACCAATGGCATCAAGAAGGTAATCTTCCGTAGGGGTAATGAGGAGGTGTACGAGTACCGTCCATCACTGGAAGGGAATCTATATGGATCATGGGATGGAGGATCGGGGAGGACAAGGCGATGTGATCCGAATAATATCAAAATCCTCTGCATGATCGGTCATATATATTTCGATAATGTCTACAATAACGTATTCCTGCCTAAGAATTTTATGTCCCTATTTCACTACAACAATATCTGCAGATGGGGAATGATTTATAAGGGAGAGAATGTGGTTGGTAGAGATCATGAAATCTAGGTATTCGTAGGAAATATGGCATTCACTATGGAATTTACAATCGTGGACAACATCGGAGACTATGTCGACCCAAGGTTGTCACAAATTGTTTTCGGAGCACCCTTTTGTGAAATCACTAATTTAATAGTTGATGACCGGAATGGAATCATGACCTTCGCTGATGGAATTAGGAGGGTGTCATACCAAACGCCATACAAGAGAAGAGATCTCAAAGAAATCGATTATGACGGGCTTGATAAGCTAAGTTCTCAACTTATCTTATGTGATGAAGATGTTCGGAGAGGATGTAAGAACACTTCGGATTTATCATGTGGATTCTTTAAGGATGTTAATAAGCTTGGGTCCAAGTATCGAACAGATGTCTTCGAGTTCGAAGACCCAAAATACCTGCACTATGAAAGCGATACCAAGATAGGAGATGACCTAGAGAGTGAAACCAATGATGAGGTCACGTAGTAACCCATGACCTTGAGTCTAGCTACAAGACTCGTTAATAAAGAAAAGCACTTCTTGGGAGGTAACCCATGCTTTATGTGATTTTTAATTGTTTGATTGTTATTTGTTTCCGTATGCATGCTTTATTTTTATTGTTGGTAGATCATGTTTCAAACTAAAATGGTGAAAATACTTTATTTTGTCATTTGGCCTAGTCTTAACTTCATCTAAGGGTATTTCGCAAAAGATAAGTGTAAGGGGAAACCCCAAATATGTTTTTAAGAAACAAAAGTGATCATGATTCTCCACAATATTAAATGAACATGTATATTCGTAATTGTTAGAGTCAAATGCTTGTATCGAGGCATAATGATGTTTTGCAGGATTTTCTAGGAAGTAGGACAAAGTTTTTCCAGAAATTTTCCTGAAACTTAACGTAAGAATTTATGCAGGTCACTTCTGACGGCGTCAGGAAGAAACTCTTGACGGCATCACGTGTAAAAATCTGGAAATTTTACTAGTTTTGTTTTTCTAACGGAGTCTTAAAGTTTTTGTTAAATCTTTAGTTTTATAATCTCCAGGAAATCTGCAAACACTCATTCCACAAGCATTATATCTTACTTTGTTTTCTAGGATTTATTATCATAGATAGATTGCCGCCGATTTTACACGAGGTTGCCTTGTTTGTTTTCTCAGGTTTAACAGATTATGTACGACAAGAAGATGATTTATATTCTGGAAGGGAAGCTTTGATTGTTCATTTTCTTGGAGGAAGATCTAACCTTGTTATCACATTATCCATACCGAGCGAATCAGGGGAGTATTTGATTTCATTCTTCTACTTGTTTTACTTTTACAATATTTAATTGAACATTGGGGACAATGTTCATCCTAAGTGTAAGGGGAAGGTAAATGATGATACCTTATAGATACACTTGCACTTGAGTTTGTTTGTTTGATGGTAGGTGTGTAATAAAACTATGAGAAATACTTGTTAGTGTAATTTTAGCGCCAAATTTAAATTTTTTTTACAACATTTAGGAGTGAAACTTTAGCCTTAGCAAGCATCTCATGGATAGGAGTTGTATAACTAGCACAAAACCATACTATTCATAAAAATTTTCCTCCCAAATATGTGAGGTTCGCCTTTAGATTTGATAGGAAAAGCATTACTATTAGTGCTTATGAGTGTACCGGTAGCATTTAGATTCTAGAACTTGCGTTAGTGATGCATCCCGAGACTGCTAGTGAGACTACATTCGTGTAGTAGGGTTTACTACATGATAAGAGGCATTAGGATCACCCTTGTGTTAAACCCGTATCATAATTACTTGACCATTTAAGTCATATTACTTGGCTAGTTAAGTCAATTAATTTTTCCCACACCTTAGCGTTATACTCATTTTTAGTACACGAAACCCCTAGTACACCCGTCCGAGCCTATCTTTTCATTTCTAACTTTAAGCATCTTACTTAAAGGAAGAATTTGTTACACCCCACTTAAATGTACACCCAAATTGCCTTAGCCTTTCGTGTATGCACTCATCTTTAGTGCATTATTGTTATTTGTTAAACCCTTAGTTAATTATCTAATTGATTACATGGTTGCTAAGTCGAGTCATATCCTTGTACATATTGTTTTGGGACGATTGGGACTCATGGGTAAAGTACTTATTTTATGGAGTAATGGGGAGGAACATAATATTATTACCCCCATATGTGCGTTAATCTTAAAATTACTCCAAGTGTTTTGATTATCTTAATTCGAGTCATTATATTAGTTTATTGTAAAGTATGTAAAAATTCAAGTGTAAGGGGAATGTTCATTCCCTATGATGTATTATTTTGTATGACAGGGTAAGAGTGTATAAAAAAAAAATCGAAAAAAATCAAGAAAAAGAAAAAAAATATATAGAAAAAGAAAAAGAGAAAAACATACGGACTACCATCCCGTTTCATTTTATGTTTCTTTTGTGTTTTTGTTATTTTTCATTTATTAGCTTAAGTCGAGTCTAGTCTTGGCTTAGCAACACAATGTTGTACATGTAATTAACCAAGATTATTAACTCGCCACCAATAAAGATAGCCTATATCCAACAAAACCGTGTATTCCATATCCCTACACCTAACATTAAAACCCTTTTAAAAGACCTCTTTGATAGTTTATCCTAGGTGCTTACGCCATGTGGTGGAGGTTTGATCCTTTCCCAAGCCTATGGTAATCTATTTTGTTATGACAGGCAGTGAGAGATGTTTTCCATTTGCATATTGTGATATTTACTTTATTACACCCGAGAGATGTGAGTGTCTAAACACTATTTGTGAGGTGCTAGTGTATGACCTCCGTGCTTGTCTTTGGTCTTTAGTGGAACGATTATTTGTTGTAATTACTTTTATATTAGTGTTAAATGACCCCTAACTTGTATTTTGACTAGAATAAAAGCGCATTTGCTTGAGGACAAGCAAATCTCAAGTGTAAGGGTATATGATGAGGCGAAAAATGAACCATTTTTAGGGGGTCATTTAAGCCGGAATTGGAATTTATTTGATCAAATATTGCCCTAAATCGTTACTTTTGTGATTTTAGGTACTTTGGGAGTGAATTCTGGAAAAAGAAGTATTTTGGACGTTTTTGGAACATAAAAGTGAAGAAAACGGAAAAGTCTTAATTTTCCTTGCTGGGAACAGTAGATGACGGTGTCAAGAAGAATTTTATGACGGCGTCATGAGCAAAATGGATGACGACCCAGAGAAAACGTGACGGCGTCAGAACAAGGGCGTCAAGAGTAAAAGTGGTGACGGCCGAGAGCAGAATTACACAAGACGGCGTCAGCTATGGATCTAGGCAGTCCGAGAACTTTATTGGCGGTGAGATGACAGTGTCAGAATTTTCCTCTTGACGCCGTCACCTCGTGAAATCTATATATACTTTTCTAATTTTCATTCAAAAAGGAGGAACTTGTGTGGAGAATTTTAGGGCCGAACATTATAAACCCTAGCTCGTTTGTAATAGTATTTTCAAGGGTTTTCACCCCTTGAAACCCTTCATGTTCAATTGAGATAAGTATTCTTCCAATTCATTCAATATGTCTATGTGTTGTTTGAATATATCTTATGCTTGTCTTGATTATAACATGCTAGGCTAGATCTATTGTGTGTTTGCTTAGATGTAATGAATCCTAGATGTTGATTATAGGTTGATTGCTTGTTTATAGTTGTAATGGATGAATGATTTCAATGTTAGGCTTAAGAAAACTAGCAGATCTCCATTGTGTAACTTGCTTGAACGTCTTAAGAAACATGAACCGATGTGTACTAGGTTTTTATGGTTGTATTTAATGCATGAGCGAATTATAGTGATCCCATGTTAGGAGCTTCTTAGCCGGCTCGACATAGGAGTGAAGTAGGAGCTTATAGAATTGGGGAAGTAAGTACGCCACTCCATGATTGATACTAAGGAATACAATCCGTCATCCACGCAACTATAACAAGTAATTAACTTGTAAAAGATATATAGGGAGTAGTGAAATCTAAGTAAACACAATTATCCCATATGTTTTTCACACCACTAGTTTTAATTAGTTTATTTTCATTTGAGTTATTTTGTTTTAATTGCATTTTAGTTATTGGGTTAGTTGACTAGCAACTAATACTGTCACAACTCGTAATTTCCGGTCATTTTCCAATCCTCGACAATTTACTATTCTCAAGTTACTATTCATCATTTACTATTTATCGATCACTATTCATCGTTTTTGAGGTCAATTTGACATTTCGAGGAACATTCAGAAATTTTACTATTCACTTGACACTATTCATTCCCGGAAGAAAACCACTATTCACGTGCGTTACTTATGTCATCGTAAACTTAGTTTACGGGTATTCAAAATTCGCGTAACCGTCTTGGTTCAGGAGCGAATTCATGCTTTATCATTTGGGACATCTCATATAGACTAGAAATAGTCTGCGTATTATCATTATGTCACTTGCATACTATTCCACTCGTAGGGAATTCAAATTATATTTTTAATATAATTAACGAATTACGTATGTTTATTTTAAAAAAACACTAATACGCGAACTATAAATGTGACTAACACGTCCGACACTCCCAACTATGATCCCAATATATTTTTATACTCATTGTTATAATATAAAAATTATAATATTAATTTACCCGGTATTTTGGAAATTTATTTATTTCGTATCGTACGCCTAAATTAATTACGACGGTTTTCGTAGAAACTAAATAATAATTATCTAAACACTCAGTATTTATACCCAACATATTTTTATAATTTTTATAACTTTATTATGACCCGGTTAACTCCGTTAAAATTTATTTTTAGTTAACCCGGTACCCGGTACTCCTTAAAACTACAAAATAACACATAATACTACTAAATATTCAACAAAACTCTTACACATCTCACCCACCTCCCCTCATTCACGCCAACCCCTCCCCTAAAGTCATAAGATTGCATCATTTTACTTGACTAATAAAAGATACATTTACTTACAAGATCTACCACATTGTACATATTAGATATCTCAACACATAACTCTCATTTTTCAACCAAATATCAAGCTCTTGTCTCTCTTTTTCCTTCTCTCTACACACGGCACAAACAAAAAGGGGAAGAACCAAAATGTTTTTCAAGAATCAAGTCATAAACAAGCTTCATTAGTGATCCTTGTTAGAGTTTTGAAAGATAAACTCAAGGATTATTAGGCTTTCACTATCCAAACTTCATTAATCTTTCAAGTAAGTATGTCAAACTAATTTTCCTAATTTTTATCAAGTTCTTATTATGTTCATATGGTTTTTATACAAGATCTTATGCATTTGATAGCTTATACCACTTTATTTTACAAACTTATAACTTTTGAACCCTAGAAATGATTTGTGGTTAGATCCTTGTTAGATCTACTTGGTTATGATGTTTAGGAACCCATGACACCCTAAGAAGGTGTATGGTAGGATTAGACTAGATTTGTGGTGATTGAAAGAGGTTTGGTTGGTTTTTGAACAAGTTAGTAACTAGGAAAACCAAGTTTTGACACTTATAGAAAGTTGCTGTCCATTTTTGCAAAACGTGGAAAGATCAGGGGATTCTGGGTAATTTTGGACCTAAGATTCAGAAAATACTTTCCGATACGGAACTATGGCCGAAAACGGGGATAAAAACGAGTTAATAACGAAGGAGATACACTAAAAACGAGTTTAACGACGAAAACTATATTTTCTGGAAATGCTTGCTGATGAACAGTACTCACGGGCAAATTCGAGGCGTAAAACTAAATCTAGCCATCCCGACTTATCAAAAATATGTTAGTATTTTGTCCCACGATTCCGGGGATATAAAGAAGAAGGAAAATGAACTTAAAACGACCAAGTTATACACGTTTTAAAATCGTCAAAACTATATATATATATAGTCACTACTAGAAATAATATAACAACGTACTAAATGAGATATTTTTTAGATTTCTTATTCAAGGAGTTTATTTTTTTCTACCAAAGTACGTACGACTCAAGGTTTATTACGCGACTACTAGACATTATTTTAAGGTTTTCAAGACGAGGAATATAACACTAACATTTTTATACGATATACTACGACAAGTTATATACTTCTATATTTGGATTTATTTTCCTAAGTATGGAAACTATTTTACTTTGACAATAACTAGTATTTCCAAGTTACGAGTGGTATAGGCATCATGTGCACATGCATTCATTTCATCACTTCATGATCTAAGTAGATCGTTATTACTCATATTAGGTTGCGGTTAGAGATCGTGCCTCATTTCAGTGTATCCATTCTTGTCATCGTAGCTATCGCTCCAGGTGAGTCATAGCCCCTACTATTTTGATTGTTTTGCAAACTCTTTGGGGGAGAATACATGCTCGTTTTACTTAAAACGCATTACTTGTTTTACCTGGTTGATTTCTCAAATATTCCCAGCTTTATCTATATATATATTTGATCATCTGCACTTCATTAGTATGCTTGACTACCGGTATTTCTTTGGTATATTTAACCACCTGCATTCATTGGTATGTTTGATTTTCTTGTATTTCATGGGATTGATTATCCTTGTTTACATGACCACATTGTCATAATTTGTTTATCTGGCGACATTGTCAGTATTATTTATCTGGCGACATTGTCAGTATTGTTTATCTGGCGACATTGTCAGTTGTGTTTATCTGGCGACATTGTCAGTATTATTTATCTGGCGACATTGTCAGTATTGTTTAAATAACCTCATTGACTGAATCATTTAATTTATATAGCCGTTTTGCTATATTTATTTGGGAATTTGGATACCATTATTACTTATGTTCACGTAGACTTTAACACTTTTGGCAGTGGGTTGTAAACACACAGGTTACAAGTCTCTTATGGCGAGACTTGCAACTGAGTGGATTTACGATGCCTTTGCTGGGCGATCTTTTCTCTATAGGCATTATTCGTTAAACAAACTCTATGAACTCACCAACCTCGTGTTGACACTTTAGCATGTATTCTCAGGTTTTAAGCAATGGCACGCTACAGGAGGTTTTGGCAGGGCATGGCATGGTCATAGAAGACTCTGATTATTTATATGGGGACCGTTTTAAACTACTTTTAAGGGCCTACTTCCGCACCACTTTTAACAATGTAAACTCAATATTTTGATTTAACTATTTTATTCTAAATGATTGAAGTGAAAACAAATTTTGTACTTGTGCTGTAATACCAATTGAGTTACACCCCAGCTACATGTATGCTTTCGCTGGACCCGATTTTGGGGGTGTGACAGATTGGCATCAGAGCTTTGGCTATAGCGAACTAAGTTTTTTTAAAACCTAGACTATAGCTACTTTTACGAAAAACTTAACCCTATGACCGTCACGTGCCTGCCTGCCAAGATGATGCCTCACTTGTGGTTTGTTGCTGACTTAGGTGATGAGATTTGTGTCTCATTATCTAGTATATTATATTCACTTATTCTAGTTGATTACAATCATTGTCTTTCATATGAGCATGTTCACGTATCGTATATGTCACCGCATTATGTTTTCCATGCATAGTTTCAGCATTCGACCTCGAGTTTGGTCACTTGCTTTTGTCTTTCTGAACGTCTTGGTATTTGTGAAGGACATAGTCTTAGTATAACTGAGCTGAGTATTTCAAAATTCATGGAACCTCGGTGGGATATAGACTGGTCATCTATATTCAACCCGGGATAGTGAGATATAGGCTGACCACCTATGTCTGACTCAGAAATGAATTTTGAAACACTAAGAATGGTTATAATAAAAATTTTGTCTGGAATAAATTCTCAACTCATTTTCCAAATGTTTTATTCATGTGTGCGTACTTACTTTCATCACAATCTCATTATGTTGCAGATGTCACAGTCTTTTCCCTTCTCACCATCATTATTAATTCCCTTCACCATCCCCATATATATAAGGAACTAGGTGATACTCTATAGATTCCTATGTCATTTATCACTCATTACTCCCAATATTGATAAGTGGATATTATCAATGACCTCCCTAGGAAAGACTTTCCATACCATATATAAGGAGGATCCCTAGGTACATTATGGCCATTTAAAACTCAACAGAAATCCCAGGATATCACAAAACCACTCGAGCCACGTCAACTTGTCATATCGCAACATCAATCTTTCATTCTACGATAACCCACTCTCGTATATCTACTACTAGGAAACGTCTTAATTATGTCTCACCCTTCTTTTCTCGTTTTGAAGAGCTATGCCGCCAAGGAAAGTTAAAGCTACTCCAACTATGACACCTGTTGCTATTCGGAAATTGGTTAAGGATAGTATCGCCGAAGCTCTAGAGATCGAGAGATCTGAGGTAGCTGCAAGGGCTGCTGAGGCCGCTTTACAAACAGGGACAAATGGACAATCCGATAATAAGCGCGAATGTACTTGGAAGAATTTTAAGGTTAGTGATCCCATCAAGTTTAAGGGCACTGAAGGAGCGGTTGCTTTGATTCGCTGGTTCGAAAAGACTGAGAATGTGTTCCTCATGTGCAACTGTCCTGATGGCAGCAAGGTAAAATTCGCTACTGGCATGCTTTTGGATGAAGCTATGTCATGGTGGAATTCTTATGCTCAACCAATGGGTATGGAAAATGCCTACAAGCTCACTTGGGAGCAATTCAAGAAATTGATGACTGATAAGTTTTGCCCTCGTACTGAGGTGCAGAAGTTGGAAACAGAGTTTTATAAGCTAGTGACAGTAGGTAATGATATCGAGGCATATATCCGAAGATTTCAGGAGTTGGCTGTGCTATGTCCAACTATGGTTTCAGATAATGAAAAGCTGCTAGAAAAATTGATCGGTGGACTACCGCGCAACATCAGTGGGAACGTAATTGCTTCTAAATCAGACACGCTGGAGGAAGCTATCAGAATATCCCAAAAGCTTATGGCTCAAGTGATGAAGCAAGAAACTACTGTCAACAACCACAACGAAAACAAGAGGAAAAGGGATGACAACCAAGGAGACGATCAAGTATGGCAGCCAGACAAACAACATGAAGTGGTTAGGGCCTACGTTGTGAAGCCAAGTGAAAAGAAAGGTTACCAGGGTACTTTACCTAAATGCAACAAGTGTCAGAATCATCATAACCATGGACCTTGTCTTAATCCATGTGGCAACTGTAAGAAGGTTGGTCATGCGACTTGGGAATGCAAATTTCCAATCATTACCGGAGATCAGAAACCCTCAGTGACATGTTTTGGTTGTGGAGAAATAGGGCATTACAGGAATGAATGCCCAAAACAAGGAAACCAAGAGAAAGGGAACCAAGGCGGAAGGGCTCGTGGGAGAGCCTAGGTCATTGGAGAAGGAAATGGTCCGCACATCAACAACGCTGAGGACGACAACAATGTTCAAGAACCGAGAACTTCTATCTTAAAAATAAACCAAAGCCTAAACTCTCTTGTGTTGTATTTCTTTTGTGTTTAATTCTACGTTCTATCGTATAAGTTTCATGTACTATTAACGAATTCCGACCTAATGAATATTCTATCTTTTAGACCGCAAACTCCTAGCAATTTCATTAAGATTCCTTTGGAACTACACCACCTATCATCTGCAGACCAATGGCCAGAATTAGAGAACGATTCAAACATAGGGAGATATGCTCAGAGCAGGAGTGGTTGACTCTAGAAATGGTTGGATTAACCATTTGCCAATAAATCAGATTCCTTTATAACCATAGTTATCACACGAGTTTAGAGACTATACCATTTGAAGCACTCTATGGTCGAAGTGCCAACATCCATTAACGGATAAAATTTGGAAAAGCCCAACTCACTAGTCCCGTAAGCATTCATGAAATAACCAGAAATTTCCTACAAGTCAAGAATCAATTACAAATTCTATAAGTTGTAAAACATTAAAACTTCAAATTGGTAGCCAGATCATGTTGAAAGTTCTGCCTAGGAAAGGCATGATATTATTCGGAAAAATTTGGAAGGTTAAACCTGATATACACTGGACCACGTAATATTTCGAACAGAGTAGGCCTAGTGGCCATCAGACTTGAGCCTTGTTAGAGAACAGCCGGATTACACAACTATGGTTCACCTATTCAAACCCCAGGAAATGACTTTCAGATTAGTCACTTATGATTCCATTGGAAGGAATCCAACCCAATGACAAACCTAAATCTTGTAAGAGGACCACTAGAAATCATGGACTGTTAGGTCGAACGGTTAAAGCAGAGTCGAATTCCTATCGTGGATGTTCCCTGAAATTCTCAATTATCACCATCTTTTCACCAATACCATTCTAGAGACTTACACAAACTGAACTTCGGGACGAAGTTCCTGTTAGAAGGGAAGACTGTCACAACTCGTAATTTCTGGTCATTTTCCAAACCTCGACAATTTACTATTCACAAGTTACTATTCATCGTTTTTGAGGTCAATTTGACATTTCGAGGAACATTCAGAAATTTTACTATTCACTTGACACTATTCATTCCCGGAAGAAAACCACTATTCACGTGCGTTACTTATGTCATCGTAAACTTAGTTTACGGGTATTCAAAATTCGCGTAACCGTCTTGGTTCAGGAGCGAATTCATGCTTTATCATTTGGGACATCTCATATAGACTAGAAATAGTCTGCGTATTATCATTATGTCACTTGCATACTATTCCACTCGTAAGGAATTCAAATTATATTTTTAATATAATTAACGAATTACGTATGTTTATTTTAAATAAACACTAATACGCGAACTATAAATGTGACTAACACGTCCGACACTCCCAACTATGATCCCAATATATTTTTATACTCATTGTTATAATATAAAAATTATAATATTAATTTATCCGGTATTTTGGAAATTTATTTATTTCGTATCGTACGCCTAAATTAATTACGACGGTTTTCGTAGAAACTAAATAATAATTATCTAAACACTCAGTATTTATACCCAACATATTTTTATAATTTTTATAACTTTATTATGACCCGGTTAACTCCGTTAAAATTTATTTCTAGTTAACCCGGTACCCGGTACACCTTAAAACTACAAAATAACACATAATACTACTAAATATTCAACAAAACTCTTACACATCTCACCCACCTCCCCTCATTCACGCCAACCCCTCCCCTAAAGTCATAAGATTGCATCATTTTACTTGACTAATAAAAGATACATTTACTTACAAGATCTACCACATTGTACATATTAGATATCTCAACACATAACTCTCATTTTTCAACCAAATATCAAGCTCTTGTCTCTCTTTTTCCTTCTCTCTACACACGGCACAAACAAAAAGGGGAAGAACCAAAATGTTTTTCAAGAATCAAGTCATAAACAAGCTTCATTAGTGATCCTTGTTAGAGTTTTGAAAGATAAACTCAAGGATTATTAGGCTTTCACTATCCAAACTTCATTAATCTTTCAAGTAAGTATGTCAAACTAATTTTCCTAATTTTTATCAAGTTCTTATTATGTTCATATGGTTTTTATACAAGATCTTATGCATTTGATAGCTTATACCACTTTATTTTACAAACTTATAACTTTTGAACCCTAGAAATGATTTGTGGTTAGATCCTTGTTAGATCTACTTGGTTATAATGTTTAGGAACCCATGACACCCTAAGAAGGTGTATGGTAGGATTAGACTAGATTTGTGGTGATTGAAAGAGGTTTGGTTGGTTTTTGAACAAGTTAGTAACTAGGAAAACCAAGTTTTGACACTTATAGAAAGTTGCTGTCCATTTTTGCAAAACGTGGAAAGATCAGGGGATTCTGGGTAATTTTGGACCTAAGATTCAGAAAATACTTTCCGATACGGAACTATGGCCGAAAACGGGGATAAAAACGAGTTAATAATGAAGGAGATACGCTAAAAACGAGTTTAACGACGAAAACTATATTTTCTGGAAATGCTTGCTGATGAACAGTACTCACGGGCAAATTCGAGGCGTAAAACTAAATCTAGCCATCCCGACTTATCAAAAATATGTTAGTATTTTGTCCCACGATTCCGGGGATATAAAGAACGAGGAAAATGAACTTAAAACGACCAAGTTATACACGTTTTAAAATCGTCAAAACTATATATATATATATATATATATATATATATATAGTCACTACTAGAAATAATATAACTACGTACTAAATGAGATATTTTCTAGATTTCTTATTCAAGGAGTTTATTTTTTTCTACCAAAGTACGTACGACTCAAGGTTTATTACGCGACTACTAGACATTATTTTAAGGTTTTCAAGACGAGGAATATAACACTAACATTTTTATACGATATACTACGACAAGTTATATACTTCTATATTTGGACTTATTTTCCTAAGTATGGAAACTATTTTACTTTGACAATAACTAGTATTTCCAAGTTACGAGTGGTATAGGCATCATGTGCACATGCATTCATTTCATCACGTCATGATCTAAGTAGATCGTTATTACTCATATTAGGTTGCGGTTAGAGATCGTGCCTCATTTCAGTGTATCCATTCTTGTCATCGTAGCTATCGCTCCAGGTGAGTCATAGCCCCTACTATTTTGATTGTTTTGCAAACTCTTTGGGGGAGAATACATGCTCGTTTTACTTAAAACGCATTACTTGTTTTACCTGGTTGATTTCTCAAATATTCCCAGCTTTATCTATATATATATTTGATCATCTGCACTTCATTAGTATGCTTGACTACCGGCATTTCTTTGGTATATTTAACCACCTGCATTCATTGGTATGTTTGATTTTCTTTCATGAGATTGATTATCCTTGTTTACATGACCACATTGTCATAATTTGTTTATCTGGCGACATTGTCAGTATTGTTTATCTGGCGACATTGTCAGTAGTGTTTATCTGGCGACATTGTCAGTATTATTTATCTGGCGACATTGTCAGTATTGTTTAAATAACCTCATTGACTGAATCATTTAATTTATATAGCCGTTTTGCTATATTTATTTGGGAATTTGGATACCATTATTACTTATGTTCACGTAGACTTTAACACTTTTGGCAGTGGGTTGTAAACACACAGGTTACAAGTCTCTTATGGCGGGACTTGCAACTGAGTGGATTTACGATGCCTTTGCTGGGCGATCTTTTCTCTATAGGCATTATTCGTTAAACAAACTCTATGAACTCACCAACCTCGTGTTGACACTTTAGCATGTATTCTCAGGTTTTAAGCAATGGCACGCTACAGGAGGTTTTGGCAGGGCATGGCATGGTCATAGAAGACTCTGATTATTTATATGGGGACCGTTTTAAACTACTTTTAAGGGCCTACTTCCGCACCACTTTTAACAATGTAAACTCAATATTTTGATTTAACTATTTTATTCTAAATGATTGAAGTGAAAACAAATTTTGTACTTGTGCTGTAATACCAATTGAGTTACACCCCAGCTACATGTATGCTTCCGCTGGACCCGATTTTGGGGGTGTGACAAATTCCGCCCATTCTTCCAATACCCGAGATTTTATTTGCTTTTATAAAATATAAAAAATACAAAAAGAATCATCCCTCACCTCTAGACCTAATTTTTAGGCTTTCTAATCCTAGCGACACTATTCCTGAGTTGAACGATCAATCCCACGGTACTTGTCACTATACTATACTACAACGATCAGGTACACTGTCTGGTGGGGGTTGTAAGCTTCTCGAGATCCCTCGAGAGGTAAAGCCTGGTGCAATTCCCACACATCAGAAATACAAAATGATGATTTGAAGAAGAAACTAGCAAAAAATAATGACGGTAAAATGGTTATTTATAATGCGTTACCACACAAATAATATGAAAGAATTTTTATGTGTAAAACCGCAAAAGAAATTTAGGATTCTTTATTAATCACTCACCAAGGTAATAGTAAAGTCAAAGATAATAAAATAGATCTTCTTGTTCAACAATATGAACAATTTACGATTTCGGAAGAGGAATCAATTGATAATGCTTTTGCTAGGTTTAACACTATCATCACAAGTTTAAAAGCACTTGATGAGAATTTTACTAGTAAGAATTTTGTTAGGAAATTTCTTAGGGCTCTTCATCCAAAATGGCGAGCTAAAGTTACAGCGATTGAAGAATCAAAGAATTTGTCAACTCTACAACTTGACGAATTGATCGGCAACTTGATGGTCTACGAAGAAATAATAAAGAAAGACTCCGAGATGGTCAAATGGAAAAGAGAACAAAGCAAATCTATCGCATTGAAAGCTAGGATGGAATCTAGTGACGAGGATAGCTGAACCTCCAAAAGAGATGACGAAGAATATGCTATGGCCGTAAGAAACTTCAAGAAATTCTTCAAAAGACGAGGAAGATTCGTTAGACAACCACATGATGAAAGAAAGGCATTCCAAAGATACAAAGATGACAAAAATAACAAGAGCGGAAGGAAGTGTTATAAATGTGGCGACTCGAATCATCTCATTGGAAAATGTCCAATGATGACAAGGGATCAAAATTAAAAGGCGTTCGTTGGAGGAGCATGGAGCGATAGTGATGAAGATGAGAAAGAAATAACAAAGGATGAAAAATGTCTTGTAGCTAAGGCATCCAATGAGGTACTTTCCGAAACCAAATACTTTTGTGATGAAAATCAATCATTAGAAGTAAAAGACCTAGATAATGAATATAATAGGTTATGCAAATTAGGTCAAAATGTTATAGCTAAAAATAAGTCACTAAAACATATTAATAATCTATTAGAAAATGAAGTACTCGAATTAAAAATTAAACTACAACATTTGGAAAAAGGAAAAGAAGTTCTTATAGAATGTAAAACATTCTTAGAGGTCAAAAATGAAAACAAAAAACTTAAAGATGAAAATTTCAAACTTGACAAGTTTAAAAATAGTAGTAACTCACTTAAGAAGACAATAAGTGTTCAAGAAACTTTGGGAGATAAAATCGGTCTAGGATTCAACTTAACTAATGTTTCAACTAGTGAAAATAAGAATGAAAAGTTTGAATGTGAATCTAGTAAACAAAAACCATTAGACTCAAAACCTAAGTATATACTTATAAAAGATAGAAAATTACCTATTGCGAGTGATGAGGAAGTAAAAAGTTTTTATAAACCATCATTAAAAGCCGAAACCGGATTTTCTAAACAAAATTAAGATCTAAAACTCCACCTCCAAATTGACCAAATAATCCTCATCCTCGGTCTAAAACCCCTCAACATAGGAGAAATCAAGGTAGACAAAACTTTTCTAATAATAGTCACCCAATGTGGAATTATCTACATCAACCAAGCTTTAACCCATGGGGAATACTTCCACCATACATGCATCCTAGTCAATTGCAAACCATGCTTGGTTCAAACAACTTTGGACCAATGAGACCATGGGAACCAAGTGGATAAGTTGTCACTTTTTGAAAATATTAGAATCTCATCTACAAATGGTTTCTATAAGTCAACATGGCAACTTGAAGTGTTTGAAGAAATTTTGTTGAAGACTAAAAGGTACGCGTTTCTTTTAAGTTCAATGTTAAAATTCATATTCTTAGATAAATAACTAGTTAGATTAATGCTTAGTTATATAGCTAGTAATACTTACTTACTCACGCATTATGAACCCCTCTTAGTTGGCTTTCCTAGGATTAAAATAAAAGTGTTCGTTGTCAAACAACATAGAAAATGGAAATCTTCTATGTCCACTAGTAGAAAACTCATGGTGATGAAGTGAAATGAGTGAAGTGGAATAATTATTAACATAGAAGTAAGATAAGATTTCTCGCGTTCGAAAACTATGGATGAAACAAGCTCTCTTAGACTATGGAATTAAGTTAGATAAGTGTGCAACAACAAAGGAGCTATAGAAGTTAATACCGTATTCAACACTCCCACATCAAACATATAGAACTACGTCATCAATCACTTATGATCATAGGTTTTATAGAAAAGGTAGCTTCGGAAGATAACATTGCCGATATGTTTACCAAACCCCTCAAGCGTGAACTATTTAATCACTTGCGTTTAGGATTAGGAATGATGGAGCAAATTGATTGAATTCTTAAGAGTGCTTAAAACTTTCTGAAATTTTAAAGTTCTGAAAAAAAAATTCTGTCAGATGGGCAGACCCCTTAAAGTTGTAAGGGCGGCCCCCTTAAATATTAAGGGGACTGGCCACACTTTAAGGGGGCCGACCATCTGAGCTTAAAATTTTCAGTTTTCTTTTCTTTCCCTCTCAATTTGAGTCTAGAATTCTATTTTGCACTAAACCAAGAATTGAGACATTTTGTTTTCGCATAAACATACTCATAAGAAAAACCCCAATTCACTTTTGAAAATCATTCTCACATTTAGGAAAACTCATTGTTGAATAATGATAAAAATGTTTTCATTCTAATCATGCATAATAGTCTCACTCTCGTTATCTATATATATAATCCAATATATACATATACATGACACTTAGAAGTAAGCAAAGCTAAATCAAGGAGATCAATGATCGTTTCTTAGGAAAAATTGTTTTTCTTTTATAGGAGTCGAAATGATCTTAACTCCGTATTTGTTTCATATAGGCGCACACTAGAACAAAATCAAGAATTACGCTATCACATTTGTTCCATAACTAGTGTCTCACTTATTAGTTGCCTTTGCCCTTGCACTAAGTTAGTCATGTTAGGTATAATGCCTTAATTACTTCATCTATTACTTTATTAAGTTTGCATGCATGCTTAGTTGTAATTATATTGCATGTTTATTTACCTATATACTTTTCATGCATATTCCATTAAGATAATACATGCATAGTTGCCTAAAGAGTTGGACTTGCCCAAAACCGAACCTCATAATCTTTACACATTCAAACCTCATAACCTTTACTCACCCATACCCTTCTACCTTACACTCAAACCACCAAAGTGAAATGAAAAACCAAGTCATTCCTTCCGTGAACATCGCTATTTCACTCTCACCAATCACACCACTTGATCCTCATTTCCTATCCTCACCAATAACTCCATCTAGTCATCCTCACAAAAAGATTCAACCATGTAACCATTCCCTACATTCTACAAAGTGTGTCATCACCACTACAACTTAACCCATGAAGGTCAAACCATACTTCATGATACACAGACGTCACGTTCACTCAAATAAACCCTTTCACAAACCAAATCATAATAACCAACCATCCATCTCATCACCCAAGTATACCTTCATCCTTGCTCCCAAAAATACACCTTCATCTCACCCTTCACCTCTAACACACATCACCATAATCCACCATGGATTCACCAAAAACTTCCATTTCAAAAACATCAAAGAAACAAAAGATCCTCATCATAACTCCTAAACAACTCTTCATTGACTTAACCAAAGATGACAACATAACCCAATCACCTCAACTTCAATGCTCATCTCCTAGTGCACCAAATGCACCATCCAAAACACTCTCAACTCATGAAACACACTTTTATTCCATACCTTGATTTTCATCCATTAATGATTACCCAAAATCAAGAATGTCTCCACCATCAAAAGTATCACCACCACCTCCTACCAACTTACATGTTATTCCTATGTTGCATGTCCAAATCTCCACCCTAAATAACAACCACATTCCACCATCATCACCTTCCTCCGAACACTTGTAGTTCATTGAAGAACTCAAGGAAGTCCATGAATAAACACTTCACTTGGATTGAGTATATTCCCACTTGATCTTATCGAACACACTCACTTGAACAACATCCAAAACCTCAATCAACATCTTCCGCTCCTAGCTTTCCACCTCCAAACTCTCCACCACCAAACTCTCCAACATCCATGCACCCAAATATATATCTCCATTTATCTGACAACTTTACCCTAACTCAAATACTTTCATTCCAAATACTCCATCATCAACCGTCTAAGCATACTATATGCTTATGATTTTCATTTTCAAATAAGAATTAACCAACCTTTTGTTGCAAGCAAGTCTGATGACTCTCTTTGGCAAATTAGGATCTTTTACTCATTACATTAAATAGATGAATATATTGCTATGTGTCCTTAATATTTCTTCGCTATGCTTGTTGCTTTCCATATTTTTGCTATATATGGCTGTGCTTCTAAATATTTTTGCAAGCATTCCATATCTCAATTTGTCCTATAACCTTAAAACGAGGGGGAGTACATGTCAAGGGGGAGCTCTAATATCGCCGGGATAACCATTTTGATGCTAACAAAAAGGGGGAGAAATGATATAAACTCACTAAATACTTGTTTATATCTTAATTTTTGATTTAATGAGTTTAGATTTTGTAATCATTAAAAAGGGGGAGATTATTGATATAAATAATGCATAAAAACGTTATTAATATTTCTCGATATCCCTATGCTTTGACGATCACAAAATGTAAAATCATTAAACGTAAAATCATCATGTAAACAAGTATTTAGTTACAAATATCATTCCATCCAACTAAATCACTTAAGGTATGAATAGACAAATACCTAATACATTTTATGATCAAAGGGATTTTTATTTAAACAATACAGATTTTATAAAATGTTATAAACATTTTATATATTTTAGAAAAACACTTCTGGTAATTAAAGGAAAATGTTTAATTCATAATAAATATATGAATTCAAATTTTTAGCTAAAAATATTTAAAATTTTAGTAGATAAACCTTCCCTAGAAAAGACAAGAAAACTGCCGTTTTCGTCTGGGCAGCCCCCATAATTTTAAGGGGGCCGGCACACTCCTCTTATCAGAATATTTTGCCTATAAATACCTGCTCAAACCTGGTATTTTTCCTCACCTTTTGCATGAAAATTTTCAGTCCCAATCCTTTCTAAACATCTCTCTAAATCCTTTGATCATAAGATTATAAGTCTTTGTTTCAAGTGATTCAACTCCTCACCACTCAAAGTGCAAGAGAAGAATACTCCTTCAACATATAGTTAAGAAGTATTGTAGATTTGTGAATATAGTTTGTAGTTGTGTAAATTATTTATAAAGGAGTAGAGTGTTTGTAATAGATAGATTTAGGTGTGTTGGTAGTGAAGAAAAGTAGTGAATAGAAGTAGTGGAAGAAGAAGTTGTGTTGTAAAGAAGAAGTAGTCGTGTGAAGAAGAAGTTGTGGTGTGAAGAAGTTGTGAAAAAGTCGTGTAGTGACTAGTGGTGTGAGATTGGTTCTAGCTAGGATTAGAACTCGACATTTAGCTTAGTTTCGTTAATTGGTGTAAGCAAAAGTTGTGTAAGGTTTTCTCCGCCATAAGAGAGCTTGTTGACATAGTGAAGAAAACTCTCGAGTAGGTGACTCGGGGAGTAGAGTAGGGCAAGGAAGGTGTCATTGTAGCCGAACCACTCTAAATCCTTTGTCTCGCGGTTAGATCTTTCCATCTCTTACTTATTATCTTGCTTATATCGTTATTACTTTTGTAGACGTAGACGTATATATATAGTTGCTCATATAGTGCTAGTTTTGATTTCACTTAAAGATCAATGTTGGGATATGAAGATCAAAGTACTTCTGGAAGTTCAAAGTACTGCTGTGTCAAAGTGCTGCTCAAAGATCAAAGTGTTGCTCAAAGATCAAAGTACTGCTCATGTATGGAGAATATTTAAAGTACTTCTAAAGAATAAGGACTGATATGTAATATTGTTTATGGATTGTTATGTAATATTATCAGAATATTCTAGAATTAGTTAGGGATAGTTTACTTGTCATTCAAGTATTGTAAACTGACTTAAGGTTTTACTTATACCTATAAAAGGAGCCTTAGGATGGTATTAGACGTATGCATTCAGAAAAACGAATACTAGAATACGATATTAGAAAAGTTAGGGATTGTTAGTGAATCTGTGTTTAGAGAAGCAGGTTCAAAGTTGATTTTAATATAATTCAAATTTCTTCGTAGCTTTGTATTAGTAGATTCCGCATACTTTACAAAGTTACATCAGTGTTTCATTATTAGTAGTTTTGAGTTATTTAAAGATTACTAAAACCTTACAAGCTAAAAATTAGTTTGATCAGAGTATATCGATCCAACAAGTGGTATCAGAGCTTGTATGGAAACTCTGATTAAGAAGAAACCCTTAAAACCAATTTTACAACAAACCCTTAAAGATGTCGACATAAGTTGTACCAGTTCCCTCCATCACCTCAGTTAGAATTCCTTTTGTCAAGAAGGGTGAGTATGATCTATAGAGCATGAAGATGAGGCAGTACATTGCTATCACTGACCATGCACTATGGGATGTGATTATCGATGGTAATGTTGTCATTGATGAACCTGTATCCATTGAAGGACAACCTACACCACTTAAGCCAACCTTGCCAGCAGCCACTAAAAGAAATCAAGATAAAGCTCTCAACATACTGCTTTCTGCTATTCCTAATGGTCAACTATTGAAGTTTCATGATGCAAAGGATGCAAAGAAACTATGGGATGCTATTAAGACTAGATTTGGAGGTAATGATGCTTCCAAGAAGATGCATAGAAACCTATTGAAGCAACAGTTTGAAACATTCACTGTTGGTGAAAGAGAAAGCCTTGACTATGCCTATGACAGATATCAAAATCTACTAAGTATGCTAGAGTTATATGGAGCAGAGGCATCTGTTGAAGATGCAAACTTGAAGTTCTTGAGGAGTTTGCCATCTGCATGGCATGTGGTTGCTACTATGATAAGAGGACAACTTGGTTTAGACACTATGGACTTTGATGATCTCTTCAACACTCTAAAGGTGTATGAGCATGAGATGAAGGGTAACAAAGGCTCAAGTTCTCATAGTATTGCTCTTTGTGTCTTTTGAGAACAGAGGCAGTACTTCCACTAAAAGTACTGCTTACCCTGTCTAAAGTACTGTTGAAGAGAAACAACATCCATGTACAACCATGGTTACTACCACTTCAACACAATCAAACAACACCCACTCAGATGATGTTCTATGTTCATTCTTTGCTCAACAAGCCACTCTACCTGTTACCTATCAAGAAGATGCCTTGCAAATTGATGATGATGCTCTAGAAGAAATTGACATAAGATGGTAGGTTTCCATGATCACTGCAAGGATCAAGAAGTTTGTGAACAAGACAGGGAGAGGTATTGATTTCAAAGCTAAGCAGGGTATAGCATTTGATAAGTCAAAGATTGAATGCTTCAATTGTCAAAAGACTGGTCACTTTGCAAGGGAATGCAAGTTTGCAAAGTATCAGGCAAACAAAATGATTGAAAAACCCAAGGTTGAAAGAAAGGAGGTTCCTATTGCTGAGCCAAAGTCACAAGCTTTGGTGGCTTAAGAAAATCTATCAGAGGTTGACTGGAGTAATGAATTTGATGATGAACCAGTAACCTACTATATGGTTGCAATGGTAGAGGTTGATTGGAGCACAACTTTTGATAAGGAACCAGGATATGCAGCTTTGGAATCAGGAGATGGTCTAGGAAGCTTTGACTAGAGCATGGAAAGTGAAGAAGAACCTGTTCAGCTTACTATGATGGCTACTTCACCAAGTTCATCCACTATCTCTGAGGTATGTTCTAAATGTAGTAACTCTTATCAAAAGATGCTTAAAGAATATGAAACTGAAAGAGATAACTATAGAAGGGCTAGGTCTGAGATAGCTGGTTACCAATTGACTTTAGAGTCAATGGAAGCCAAGATAATCACACATGAAAATAATGAAGTAGCTTGGGCAGAAAATATAAGCAAAAAGATTATCAATTAAAGTTAAGTGAGTGGAAGTTAGGATGTAAGGTTTCTGAACTAGAAAAGATCACTAAAGAAAGAGATAAGTTGTTAGCCAAACTCACTGTTTGGAAAGAATTAGGTCTGTCACATGTTAGTTTTGTTGAAAAACAAAGAACTGCAAACATTAAAACTGGCCTAGGTTATGATGATAGTAGTTCAAAAGAGATCCCAACTCGGAACACGGAACTAAGTCTTTCACAGGAGACCTCAACTAGTGATGAAGAATTCATAAGCTTAGAGGAAAACACATCTAGTGATGAGGAATCACCTTGTTCAACACCTCCTGTATTTAAGAAAGACAAGGGGTACAATGAAGTTCCTCCACCCACAGGTAGTTTTCAACCACCTAGGACAGGTGTTTCTTGTTTTCGAGTAGACAATTTAGAATTCAGGAAAAAGCTTAAAGGTCAATCTAATTCAAGTCAATCTAGTCCTAAGTCCTTAAGAGAAACTGTTAAGAAACCCAGGGATGATAACAAGGGTTCTGGGAATGAAAAAGGCTTTTCAAAACAAGCAGTACTTCCAAAAACTTATCAAAGTACTGTTGATCATTAAAAAGTACCTACAAGGAAATCTTTTCAAAATACTGCTTATTATAGAAAACATTTTGGGAGTGGAGTTGGGAATATGGGACCAAAGTTATGTTATGTATGTTATAGTTCTCATCATTTGATTAAGGACTGTGATTATCATTCAGAATACTTAAGCAAATACCCAAAGACCACATCTGCAAACCATAAGCACAGGGAGAATAGACCAAGGGAGAATAAACCAGCTTGGAATTACTCAAATAGGGTTAACCATACTAATTTCTCAAAAGACTATAGGTACCCTCACCAGAAAAGACCATTCTCCAAACCCCCAGTACCTTCAAGAAATACTTTTCGAAGTACTGGTAAAACAGTACCTTCTCAAAGTATTGTTAGGAATTCCCCCAACCAAGGTACCGCTAGCAATAGCTCTAATGTAAGACCTAGGAGATTCCATTCTTACAAACCAAGAAGGCCTTACAACTCAAGAAAAGTATCTAGATCAAAGAACCCAACACCAACTATTACAACTAAATGGGTTAAGAAAGAAAGTACTGCTGAGGGTGAAACAGTACTTTCAGAAAATAAGGGTGAAAAAGGTAGCGTTGATAATAATCCAACACAGGTTTTGGGTTCAAAAACATTAATTCTTGATAATGTTTTCAAAAACAGTGGTGATTACATACTCAAAGAATTTGAGTATGTCACTCCACAAGGGGAACACAAGTCAGTAATGGCTTGGGTTCCTAATAGAAACTAACCCTTTTCATTTTTATGCAGGGAAACCTAAAAGAGGAGCTTAAGGATCATCTTATTGTTGATAGTGGTTGCTCTGGAAGCATGGCAGGAGAAAAGGAGCTCTTTTCAGATTTTAAGGCTTATTTTGGAGGAAGAGTTGTATATGGGAATGATCCTGATGGAAGGAGAATCACTGGCAAAGGAAATATCAAGACTGGATCCATTGATTTTGAGAATGTTAGATATGTGAAGGAGCTTAAATTCAATCTTTTGTCAGTTTCTCAGATCTGTGACAAGAAATATCCTGTGTTATTCCTTGACACAGAATGTCTTATTCTCTCCCCTGAGTTTAAGTTAGAAGATGAAAACTTTGTGATGCTGAGAGAACCAAGAACCAATGATGTGTACAACATAGATTTGAAGAATATTAATTCTACTGATAGAGCAACATATCTGGTAGTAAAGGCAACAATGGAAGAAGCACATCAATGGCATAGAAGATTAGGGCATGTAAATTTCAAGAAAATCAACAAATTGGTCAAAGGCAATTTAGTTAGAGGTTTACCTTCTAAAACATTCAAGAATGATCACTCCAGTCTGGCTTGCAAGAAGGGTAAACAACACAAGGCTTCATGTAAAACGAGTGAAGAAAGAACCATAAGAGAGCCTTTGGAAAAACTGCATATGGATATGTTTGGACCTGTTTCTGTTGCAAAGTTTAAACAAGAAGAACTCTTACAATTTAAACTTCAAGAAGTATGGGTATTATGTGATTTACCTAAGAGGCTAATTGGTACAAAATGGCACTGGTACAAAAAGTTGTATTGGTCACGCCAAAAATGTGTGACGGTATGCATATAGTCACTGTAACCATTGGTAAATTTCACCTTATATTAAATTAATATAATATTCTAATGAAAGAATACTTATCCATTTTCTACGTCTAATTTTTTTTTTATTTATTTAACTAAATATTTTTATGTATAATCAAGAAAGCTCAATTGCGTAATGCATAATTAGTAACCAACACTAGACTACGATCAGTCTAGGTGTTCTATATACTTTATTTCCTCTAAATACTCGTATTTTATATGTACTATTATTATTTTGACATTTTTAAGTAAACCTTATACATTTTACATTTTACTTATTATCCTATTTTAAGTAAATTTATTTTTACCTAGAGAATCTAACCGCGTATGTCGTAACGCGTACCCATAATTTTTCGAAAGTATTTTAATAAAAAATTATACTTATTATTACTTATATTTCATTTTTGAACTTTTCCAAACTCTTTTGATTTGAACACGAGAATTATCTCGCAAAACGTGAAAAACTACACGCAACGCGTACCGACACTATAATAATTAATTTTTATATTTAATTATCATAAATTATTTTAATAAACAAATTAAAATAAGAGATTTAGTATTTTTATAAAAATGTTCCCAAAAATGTATTTTTCGCATTTTTGCCAGACCGGGGTACCTCGATTACACTTTAACTCAACGGGACACGGAGTACACAAAATACACCTAATAATAATAACACCCACTCACCCCTTTTCTTTCCTTGTTTTTGTCGCCCCTTCTTACCCACTTCACCAAAACACAGGTTTATTTGTGTTGTATCCTCCCTCTCCTCTTCTCTCGGTGTACGACAACAACCACACCACCACAAAACATCACCATCAATTTTCCACCATCATATCCATCATGAATTGAAGCTAGAGCCTTTCTTGTGATCGGGCTTTTATTACAATGATTAAAAGGGTGTGTTCTTGGTTGAAATTCGTGGGTGCATTTACATCTCCAAGTAGGTTTTTGATTTACTATCATTCCTATCATTTTATTTTCAATCTAGATGGTTAAATGATAATATACGAATTTTTGGAATATAAACAATGAATCAAAAGCTCTAATCTTTCATATGAATCGAAATAAACCATGGGTTCTTTAATTAAAATTGAAAGTTAATTAATGGTGGTTGATTTGGTTAAACAAATTGATTTTTACTATGTACCTATTTCTGCTTTTGGCTTATTTGACAGCATATACGGGAGCTTATCTTATTTTCGGGCTTATTCTTTTGTTTGGTTCTGCAGAATTTCAGCCCGCAAGGGTGTGTTTGTTTGGCGTATTAGCAGCCCCCGAGGGCTGTTTGGACTGCTTATTTTTCTACTTTAAGGGTGTGTTTGCTATGCTTATTCCATCCCCGCGTATGGTGCATTGGGCTCTGTTTATTTCAGCCCCACATAGGGGTGTTTGGAATAACGTTAAATTAAATTATATAATCTGTCAGAATATTATTCAGGATGAACAGTAGCCATAAATTATTTTTGATAACTTATAATCTTAAATATATGCTAGTACACTTAATTACCTTTCCGGGGATATAAAGAACGTAAAAATCGGACTTAAAATGAGAAAGTTATGACCAAACGAAGTTTAACGAAACTTGTATATTTTGACAGCTTTTGTAAAATAATAACATCAGCCCCAGTTTTAAAACGGGATTTTGACCACTTTCCGGTCCGTTCCGGCCAAAACTTATAAAATGAAACTTGTCCGGAATGATGTTTTACTAAAGACATGCGGATTTTTAAGCTTGAAAGTGTAAAATGTGGGATTTAAGCTTGGTCAAAGTCGGACAATTTTTCTGAAAAAGTCAAAGTACCATTGCTGTTTGGAAATTAAATTGGTGTTTTTAAGCGTTTTCGAGTCCGTTTGAGCTTTGAAAACCTTAGCGAATGCTATTGTATCACTTATAAACTACTAGGGAGCGTAGAAACCCTCTCAATACAACATTTCATAAACGTAAAGGATTATTAAAAATATAAAGGAGTGTTTGGAATTACTTACTTGTTTTGTTTATTATCCTTAGATTATGGATTAGCCGTATTTGGTTATAGTGCACTTTTGGATGCGATGATCCAAAACGGGCGTCTCGAGTCCGTTATTGTTTATTTTTGTCACATTGGATAATTCTCGTTTTGTTGGATGCTTTTAAATTGCTTAATGATAGTTTTGTAAAAAAAATGGAAACGTCCAATAAACAAATAGGTCATGCCGATATTTTCTAAAATTTCTAGACTTAGAATATTTTTCACAAAATGAAGCTTTCCTAAATCCCGACAAAAAGACGAAAAATACTAAAATTTATAAAAATTTAGATTTTCTTTTAAATCATTTGGAATGCTTTTATAGTATGTTTTCTTTTATAGGAAACTTTCTTTTGCTCTATTTTGAGGTTTCCGGATCGTGTCGAAGTGTATTGTTTTACTATTTATTTATTTTCTTGATTCTTCTTATATAATACATGCGACATATTATATACATCGATTACTTGTATTTACTCATTCTTTTATATAATGCATGTCATATATTATATTTTCGCTTATGTTTCATATGTATATATTACATACTTGGTATTATTTTTTTTTGATTTATTTTTATTTAACCAACCACCAAACTATTACAAATTGAAAACTAAATCTTTTATCAACATATCATGATGATGTAGCCATCCATTCGAAAACTTAATTTCATTATTCTATTCCTAGCGTGTCTTAACCGTTAAGGTAAACCTTATCTTCTAGATCGAGCCGTCCGATTATTGTTGTGCTGTGCTTCTTGATTATCTGCTTATGTTGGTTGCTCATTCACTTCGAGGTGAGTTCATAGCCTCGTCTTTACTTATTTAAATGTTTTATAAACCTCGCGAGGGGGATACATGCTAGTTTTTACAAACTGGATACAAGTAGTTTTTGGTATGCTGGACCCGATTACATGATTATAGTGATTGAATGCTTCTTGCCAATTAAGTCCCCACTATGAACCGTTAATTCCGTAAGGAAACGCTATTATTATGGATATGCATATTAGGCTTGGCCGGATTTGACTGGGTACGGTCACATAATCTTGAGAGTTTGGGGTAAACTGGCAATTTTTACCTCGGGGCACAAAATCATGGTTAAGGTTTCAGTTTCATAATTCTCAATACTATAATCTGATTACCCGACATGCATTTGTTATATGTCTATTGATAAATAATGCTTGTATTCAACTTATTACTTATTAAACTCTATGAATTCACTCAACTTTATGTTGACTTTTTAGCATGTATTTTCTCAGGTATTATTAGCTAGCTGAGCATTGGGAGCAATCGGAGTCGCGTGGATATCAAATATTGAAGGACTTGTTTTCTTCACATTCGATTATTATTATTATTATTTTTAAATATGCAAATGAGTCATGTTTGAACTCTTGAAACTTAAAGTTTTGAATAAAAATTGTTGGGACCTTTGTATTCTGATTTATCTAATCGAATGTGACATTTTATTAAACGTCTCTTTTGAGGTCATTTTATGTAACTTGTTTTTATGAACTATGAAGTGACACTCAAATTGGTATTTCGCTGCGTTGTAAAATTTTGGGGGTGTCACAGTCACACACGTTTTTTTCGTTGTGTGTCACCATAGGTCATGCCACCGTAGGTGGCATATGGTCACATTGTTGAGTTCGTGGCCTTTTCCATCGAAAAAGAGTGACCAAAACCCCGAATATGTGCGACAAATTAGGCACAAGTTTTGTTTGATTAGTCATTATCAGTGACCATAAACACTTTATAGTCATGCGAATGTTTTTTTAGAGTAACTATTTTACAACCTTTGGCCACATAAATATATAATATACGTGACATTTGAGATGATATATTCAAGTAAATGTGTATTTTGTGTGGCTATTTCCCGTCCTGTGGCCACATGAATATACAATAAATGTGACGTTTGCGCTGATTTAGTCACACAATGGGTTTGTTTTTTTGGAGTTAGTCACATACAATTTAACACAAAGTGGCCAAAAGTTTAAATAAGTGTGACCATATGCCGTTTAAAGTAAAGAAATGTGTATTTTGTGTGACTATTGATCATCCAATGGCCACATGAATTTTATGTTTGTGTGGCCTTTTGTAATATTTAGTCACACAAAGCATGTTTATTTTGGGTATTTAGTCACATACCATTAAGCAAACAGTGGCCAAAAGTGTTAAAAAGTGTGACCATATGCTGTTTAAAGTGAAGAAATGTGTATTTTGTTTGACTATTGATCATCCAATGGCCACGTGAATTTTATGTTTGTGTGGCCTTTTGTAATATTTAGTCACATAAAGCATGTTTGTTTTGGGTATTTAGTCACATACCATTTAGGAAACAGTGGCCAAAAGTGTTAATAAGTGTGGCCGTATGCTGTTTAAAGTGAAGAAATGTGTATTTTGTGTGACTATAGATCCTCCAATGGCCACGTGAATTTTATGTTTGTGTGGCCTTCGGTAATATTTAGTCACATAACGACTAAAGCAAACAGTGACCAAAAGTGTTAATAAGTGTGACTATATGTGATGAGTGTGTAAATACTCATCATTTTTATCATTTCTGAGCTGCCAAAACATCCAAAAACACTCAATAATGTATCAAAATAGTGAAAATATCCCAGGAAAGTGTTTTACATGTTTCAAATGCAAAAATACCAAAAACAGATGAAAAACGCACAAAGTTTGCATAATTGGCACTTTCAGTCCCCCAACTTTCAAAGGTTGTCAAATCTAGTCCCTGGTCATTCTAAAAACTTGAAAAAGTCACCAAAGGTCCTTATAAATCAAAAAGTTACATAATTAGTCCTTTGGTGAAAAGTTTCACAAAATGTCAAGTTTAGTCCCTGAACTTTGAAAATTGTCAAAAATGGTCCCTGGGATATGAAAAACTTTGAGAAAAACAAATTTTGTCCTTGCACTAACCTTTTATGACAGGATTGGTCCTTGGTGGAAAGTGTGGTGAAAATTAAACAAATGGTCCCTGAAGTTTAAAAGTTTGACGGTTTCAGTCCCTGGTGAAAATAAATTGGAAAATCATCAAAGGACCTTGCACTATTCATGATATGGCGTATTATACCCTTGGAAACAAATTAAAAACATGCCAAATCCTACCCTCAAACTTTGCAAAAATTACAAAATAGGTCCCTGTGAAATTCAAAAACCAAAACCGGATCCAAAACACAAATAATAATACTACTCCTACACCATAATCCAACCCATGTTGCAAGCCCATTCCCAAGCCCAAGTCAACACAGCCCACACAACCCACCATTTTAATTATAAACCGGGTCAAACTTTGACCTGGTCAATACCGGTCAAACACCCAAACCACCTTCCCCGTTTTCCCTCTCACCCAGAAAACCACCATGGTTTTGCAGATACCACCACCACTTGCCCATCCCATCACCACCGCCCAACCCACTACACCTAACATCTCATCCACAATAAATGCTAACCCCCCCCCCAGTTGTAATAACCGTCCAAAATGCCCTCACCAAGTTTTGGCGCCAAAATCCGTTTTAATGGTGGAGATTAAATCAGAGAAAATCAAGGGTTAAGATTGAGTGGGATAGGTTCAGAAAGCTTTGGGGAACCCTAATCAAGGGCTATAAATAGAAGAGGAATGCAAGGAAGCAAGGAGTTAGTTAATTAGTTTTAATATATGTTGTGTAATGCAAATCTAATTTCCTAGTGTAATTTTTAGCTCTTAAGCAGTATATTAAGCATCTCCATTGTATTGTAACTCTTTTCAATCAATTAATTTCAAGTTTCCATAGCTGTTTCAACTTATGCAATTCTGTCTCAATTTCAAAATATTAATTAAGCTCATTTGTTGTTTCTGGGTAATGTTGATGGATTCTTAGGCCACATAAGCTCCCCTAAAGCTTATTCAAGCTTGTAGAGACTCTTAAAACACTGCTTAGTAAAGAAAATCAAAAATATAATAAAAAGTCAACATTAGTCAACTTTGTGTGTTCTTGAGTTTGATTGCAGGTTTCTGAAGTGAAAAGAGCAGGATTGGAGCTGGTTTGGCCTATCTAAAGATAGGCTTCATAAGGAAAACCCTCTGTTCATGCTGAGGGTACCCTTGTAAGATTTGGCTCATTTTCTTTTCCACTAAAAGTCTAGTCTGAGTAGCTTCTGTTTGATTGTTTCTTTAATTCCTAATCTATGTTTGCTTATGCTATTTGTTTGTTGTTTGAGTAATTTGTAGTTTTACATTCATCACTTGTTACTTAGAATGCATTAGTTACTTTGAAATCTTGGTTTAATAGTTAAAATCAGTTAAGTGACATACTTGAATGTTCATGGTTAATCTTTGTTCCTAGGCTGTCATTTAAATCTAATTACTCACTAAAAGTTGATTTGGAACAAGCTCTTAAGCTCTCATAGCTTTTAGCCACTTAAAACCTGTAATAGTCAATCTTAAGAGGGTGTTTAGATTAAACTGGCTTAGTGAGCTTTTTGTGATTCTTATAAGTTTTCAACTGTTTAGACATAATTCTCAGAGGTATACTAGAGTAATCAAGAGTTTACATTGGTGGTTTTTAAGTAACAAAGTCCAAATTAGCTATTAACTAGTGTAAAAAGTTAACTGTAGAAGTTTCCACTTAAAATCTCATTAAATCATCTCATTATCAGTTAAGGTAGCTTGAATTAGTCACATTGTAGCTTAAAATCACTTAATCAATCAGTAATTCAGGATCTTAATTCACCAAAGTCAAAGAAACATTTTTCTTCAAAAGTCAAACTTTACTTGTGTTCAGAAAATCCAAAAGTTCCAGGATTATTTGTGATTTATATGATTGGAATGGGAAGCTGAAACTTGTTGTAGTGATAGCCTACCAGCTCAAATTCAAGTTCCCATCTTTGTTAGAATTTTGTGATTTTTTCTGTGGACCCCACAACCCTCCAAAGAGGGCTGCAGGGAATAAACTTGCCCTGCATCAGCAGCTCAGTCCCCTCACCACTACTTTGGTGGTGATTTGTGACCACCTCAGTGGGACCCACACCTCCAAATTAGTTTCTCCCAACCCTCTCTTACCAGAGATCTTAATTTGACCATTAGCTTGACCTAGGACTCAGTGGACCACACTTAGAATTGCCCATAAAGTCTGTCCCAGTTCTGTGCTTAAGTCAATGTGCAAAAGTGCTTATTTGCCTCCAATCTGCTTATTTGTGATCATTGTTTGGTATTTCTGGCTTATTGAAGATTGTTGAACTTATTTGAATCAAGTTTAACCATTGTGGACCCCACCCAAAGCCATTTGAGCTTATTTGCCCAAACAGTCAACCAAAGTCAACTGTATAAGCCAAGGGGGTGCTACTGCTTATTAATAAGCTAATTTTCAAAGTGTTTTTACAAAAGTTTGTTGTCTTCAGTGGTAAAGTAGGTTTGTAAAAGAAAATCCAAGAAAAAACCAATTTAAAATAAGTGATAGTTTCTATTTAATTCAATTTAATTTTAATTTTCATTTTTAGCTTTTAATTAAGTACTTAGTGTTTTTATATTTTTTTTAATTACCTTATATAGTAAAGTATTTTTAGTAAAATTTTCAGATTTTTATATTACCGTTTAGTATTCATTAGATTTAATTTTAGTTTTCTTTATTATTAATCAATATTAAGTATTAAATCTCATAGTTAGTTTTTATAAATTAAAACTTAGCTTTTATATTTTTCCTAGCTCTAGTATAGTATAATAGACTTTTAGAAAATATATTTTTGAATTCTACTGTTCATTTTCCATTTTTCCTATTTTAATTGTTTAAATTAGAATTAAAGTAATTAAAAGGTAAATAATTAGTGGATTAATCTTAAAACTTAATTTTTAGAGTTTTTATAATTTTGTAGGATTCCTGTGATGGTTAAGTAATCTTATAAATTTTATCTTAATTTTCTAAGTTAATTTAGTATTAATATTAATTAAAAGTAGTTTAATCAGTTTAATTAAGTTAAATAGTTTTCAATTTATAAAAAACCGATAAAAAGACAAAAATATTTATTTTTATTTTTTATACTTTCTTCAAGTTCTAATTTAAGTTTAGAAATTGTTTTTGCAACTTTTTAGTTTAATTTGTAATAGTTATAATTATTAGTTAATTTAAATTAGATTTTAATTTAGATTTTAAATAGTTTTAATAATTAAATAATATTTAAATAATATTTTAATCATTTTCATAATTTCATTTTCATTTTTAAGTTTTAAAAAGTATCAAAAGCACCCCCTGTAGTTTGTTAAATACCAAAACCCCACTTTTTCAGTCCGATTGCGTAAACCTGAATTGTGAATACGTGCATATAATTGTATATCTGATTTTTGTGAATATTATACCTGTGTACAAATACCAAAATAACAGTAGCATTATCAATTCCACATCATCTGGCTACTGTCCTCAGTGCCACTTTCTCATAAACGATTTCCAAAAGCACCATTTCAATCGCTAGGACTTTAACGACCCGGGGAATCCACAGAGTATTGGGACGAGGCTGTCTTTGACTTGTTGACCTTGGTCAATAATTATCTGACGGTTTAGACTCAATCAATATGCATCTTTTAGTCACATTTAAAAAATCAATATATATCAAAACAAATTCAAATACAATAAAATTGGAATGTATATAACTGAACAAAATATAAAATTGGACATCATTTTATACACCAAGTAGTCCGAGTCGACTAACAATAGTTTCTTTATAAGTATCTATTATCTTTTCCATAAGCAAGTAGCAACTTCGAGCGGTCTTAATCTCTGAGCAGTACCAACTTTAACTAGCAGTAGTAACTTTTGTACTAGCAGTAGTAAATACTTGGCACATTTTCATTGAAGTTCATGAGCTGTACTAAATCCATCTAAGCAATATTAAAAAAAACATGATCCCGCAGTAATTCAAACAACATCATGAAGACTTTTAATCCAAAACAATGAACATACTAATAAAATTTGCAGTTAAACTTACAAGTTTTTCTCCCATTGATCTAATCTTATCATCTGGATATAAAAGCCTTGAAAATGTAGGCTGTTGCATATCAACACAGCAGGATGAGAGCAGAACTAGAACATGTCAAAGCTCACAACATAACAGAACTAGATGAGCCACTGGTTCAACTATCTGCACAAACATTAAAGGAGAGTTAATACTAGTACCACGTTAGTACTGCTGGAGCAGAGTTACTAGTGCTAGCATATATATATATATATATATATATATATATATATATATATATATATATATATATATATATATATATATATATATATATATATATATATATATAACAGAATGTATATAAATGAAGCAAGTATATATACAATTGTATTTGAAATTCAATAAAAATCGAATGTATATAAATGAAGCAAATATATATAAAATTGTAATGTTGTATATAATCAAATTCTCAACTATCATAAGTTAAAACCTGTTGACTCTTCGCCGCCTTAGCTTGCTTTTGCAAGGTTTCACTAGAGACCAAATTTTTTCGCTTCGTTGGTACTAATTTTAGTCCAGTATTTTGTTCACTAATATTTGGTATCATAGTTGGTGGTGTAACCTATAGAACCGGTTTGTTGTGGCTTAAGCGTTTTCGTATGTCCGATAGTTTTAACAGGTCCCTATATGTATATATAAAACACGGTACATTAGTCATGTACGTAAAACTAAAAAAATCAAAGGTGGATGTTTTATTACTTACCACTGTTTCCATTACTGGTACGTTTTCCAAAGTTTCAATGGCCATTGGAGTGGTCACCTGCAATATAAATTAAGAAATATAATGGTGTTATCATTAGAAAACGAAATTGTTAACAACATAAGAATGGCTTACATCTGAGTCTAATGGCAGTTTCTTTCTGCAAAAAAATATGGGAAATGTAAGAAACCAAGGCACTAATAACGCGGCATAATATAAGATCTGCCAACCATGAAACAGTAAAAATATACATGGGTTGGCTTTGGTGACTGAGATGGAGCATACCCACGCCTCGAAAATGAAGTGTGCCAGAAAATCCAACTGAGGGAATTTTTAGCCAGGCATTCCATGTGTCATCCTCACCCGTGAAAATAGCATGTAGCCCCTGCAAGAAACAAGTAACGTGATTAATGCTAACATAAAATACGACAACATTAGATGTCCCAAATATAAGTTTAGCCTAAAAAACAAACATACGGGTTGCATATCAACTCAGGCAACAAATAATATACAATTGGTTGCAATTTTCTGCAGTGCCAAACGTGGAACGAATAAATGTCAAACACATTACAAAGCAAGCAAATCATTAACATTTGGTACAAATGAAACAGTTTCACAAAAAGCAACCATATTTGAGTTAATTTCCTATATAACAGATGTTATGTTAATCTTTTGATAGATAACTTACGCAACTGCGATAAGTAAACTCCAACTATTCAGCAAAATCCTCTCGGAGTGGAAACCAATCAAGACTCCCTTTACGAGCAAAACAGAGGCCTCTTAGAACACGTCTTGATTATAAATTCTTGTGGTGGTAATCGTTGCAGGTAGACTTATTAAGACGAAATAGTTTTCCTGTTTATTGGAATGGAGACAATCGACATTCCATTAAACATGAAAACTATTTTGTCTTAATAAGTCTACCTGCAACGATTACCACCACACGAATTTATAATCAAAAACATGTTTTAGGCTAGTTTTAATCCACGAAAATCAATATAAATTGTTTTATATTCGATTACACATTTAAGAAAATATAAATTAAATATGTGTTTGAGCATACCCATGAACAGAGTAGGATAGGTGAGATGAGGGTGATGGTGGCTCGACTGTGATGGTGGTGGATATGGTGGTTATCTCGAACCAAACAACCGAAGCAAACAAACTCTCCCATACAGTTCCCTTGTCTTGATGATGGTGATGGTGTGGAGGAGCGATGGTTGGTGGAACCACAGCGAGATAAGGCGGTGAAGTTTGGTGATGGTGTGAGTCGGTTCCAGAGAGAAGGAGAATAGATAAATAGATAGAAGATAGATCTGACTAAGCTAGTAGTGTTAATGTTTTGATTTTGGGTGAAAAAGGGGCGCCATATGAGCGGAGCGGGAGACTGAAATTTTGGGGAAAATTAAGGGGCGGGATCTTGAGCGCTATATTAAAAATTTGGAGATTGAAAGCCTATCAAATGACTCAAAATATTGAATGAGTTGAGCTCAACCGTATATAAGTTCGACTCGAGTTATTGTTGAGTTCTCGATCTTGTCAGTGATATAAAATATGTGCTTTTTTTTTTTAATATGTAAGTGTACTAAGTGTAAACACTTATTTATCAATGTATCAAGCTTTTCAAGCTGAAGTCGAACCAAATTCAATTCTTAGGTTATATTTCAAATTTAATTTTTGTAATAAAACACATCTTTATACATAAATCGAGCTTTTCGAGTCAAGCTTAATCCGAGTTCAAACTTTCTCGATCCCGGATAACATATGATCGGGAAGGTCCCTAGATACTTGCTTCTTAGTGTCTGTGATAAATGGTATACACCTACCAAGCCGGTGCAACCCATGCATGACCAGTGACAATGGCTAATTCACATGGGTCATGGGTCATGTGCATTAGATTATCACTAGTCACATTCATTAATTAATGGGTATTTGACATCGATCATATGGGTCATATGCATTGGGTGGATAGTTGCTTAGAGTGTCATGTTACAACACATCCATGACTATTGACAATTGGTAATTAACATGGGTCATGGGTCATGTGCATTAGGTTATAGTGGCTTTTAGGTTAATGGAAACCATGCATTACTGGTGATAATGGCTAATTCATATGGGTCATGGGTCATGTGCATTAGGTTATCACTGGTCGCATTCATTAATTAATCGGTATTTGACATAGATCATATGGGTCATATTCATTGGGTGGATATTTGCTTAGAGTGTCATGTTACGACACATCCATGACTGTTGACAATTGGTAATTAACATGGATCATGGGTCATGTGCATTGGGTTATAGTGGCTTTTAGTGTAATGGAAACCATGCATTACCGGTGATAATGGCTAATTCACATAGGTCATGTGCATTAGGTTATCACTTGTCACATTCATTAATTAATGGGTATTTGACATCGATCATATGGGTCATATGCATTAGGTGAATAGTTGCTTATAGTGTCATGTTACGACACATCCATGACTGTTGACAATTGGTAATTAACATGGGTCATGGGTTATGTTCATTGGGTTATAGTGGCTTTTAGTGTAATGGAAACCATGCATTACCGGTGATAATGGCTAATTCACATGGGTCATGGGTCATGTGCATTAGGTTATCACTGATCACATTCATTAGTTAATGGGCATTTGACATCAATCATATGGGTTATATGCATTAGGTGAATAGTTGCTTAGAGTGTCATGTTACGACACATCCATGACTGTTGACAATTGGTAATTAACATGGGTCATGTGCATTGGGTTATAGTAGCTTTTAGTGTAATGGAAACCATGCATTACCGGTGATAATGGCTAATTCACATGGGTCATGGGTCATGTGCATTAGGTTATCACTAGTCACATTCATTAATTAATGGGTATTTGACATCGATCATATGGGTCATATGCATTAGGTGAATAGTTGGTTAGAGTGTCATGATACGACACATTCATGACTGTTGACAATTGGTAATTAACGTGGGTCATGGGTCATCTGTATTGGGTTGTAGTGGCTTATAGTGTCATGTTATCAACCAATACATTCCTGGTGATCGACAATAATATGGGTAATTAACATGGGTCATGGGTCATGTGCATTGGGTTGTAGTCGCTTATAGTGTAATGGAATCCATGCATCACCGGTGATAATGGCTAATTCACATGGGCGACTTGGTTCAAACTTGGGAAAGGGAAAGGGAAAGTGTAAGCTAATGGTCGGGAAAGGGAAATGTAAAGAAGATCAATACCCCCAATTTATTGGGTAATGATCCATTACCCACTATTGGGTAATGGGTTATTGAATTATGCTTTGCCAAGCATATTTTTTGACTACCTTTCCAATTCTTCACCCCGTATAACCCCCTACCAAGCATTAGGGGTGTTCAAAAAAGCCGAAAAACTAACAAGCCAAGCATTCGGTTTCGGTTTTTACTTTTAGATATCCATGGTTACCGAACCGAACCGTATATAATATAAATAAATTACCCGCCCCGCGATGGATAGTTAAAATCTTCCAACTAACCCAACCGAACTGAACCGAACAGCCCCTGAACACGCCTACCAAGAGTATCAAACATACTTCATTTAAACTTCTACAGTAACACACACACACACACACACACACACACACACACACACACACACATATATATATATATATATATATATATATATATATATATATATATATATATATATATATATACAAACTTATGAAACACACTTCACACATTTCCATAATCCTCTCTTTCTCTCTCACACTCACAGTTACAACTCACTCGGATCTAGGTTTTGATCCCAAATCTTAAAAAGTTGATAAGATCACAAATGAATATAATCCAAATACCCCCTTAGAGCTATTTATTCTTATGCTTAGGTTGATTATCTTTTGTAAGAATTGCGTTGCATTTGTATTGATAGAATAAGGAAGAACATGCCGTGTTGTTTTTGCGAATAATTAGAGCAAAAGTGATATTAAGGTTTGCTTGGATTAGCTTATTTTATCTTAGGATTAGGTTGACTATCTGTTATAAGAATTATGTTGCATTTGTATTGAGAGAATAAGGAAGAAAAGTGGCGGATGTGTGTGCGAATATTTAGGCTAAAACACCCACGTATCAAAGATGGAAGAAGTATCAATGATGGGTGAATAGACACCACTTTCAAGTATGAACATATACTTGTTTTGGTGTTGTTCATCCATTTTTTATTCATCTTCGCTCTTTGTCAAAATACAAAAATAGTTATCAAGTATAATTTGTATTGATAGAATAAGGAAGAACATGCTGTGTTGTTTTTGCGAATAATTAGAGGAAAAGAGATATTAAGGTTTGCTTGGATTAGCTTATTTTATCTTAGGATTAGGTTGAAGTACAATTGTCACAACTCACCATTTCAGGTCATTTCAGGTCATTTCCCGAACTTTGGAAAAACACTATTCATCAAAACACTATTCATCAGTTTACTATTCATCATTTTCGAGGTCAATTTGATATTCTAAGAAACTTTTGGGAAATTTACTATTCACGAAACACTATTCATTGCGGGAAAAGATTTCATCATTCACGTGCATTACACATTTCATCGTAAATTTAGTTTACGGGTATTCAAATTCGCGTAACCATATTGGTTCGGGTGCGAATTCATGCATTATCAGTAATGACATTTCATACGGACTGGAGATAGTCTGCATATCATCAGTAGGTCATTTACATGTTATACCACTCTCAGGATTTTCAAATTACTATATTCAGTACATTTAACGTTTTACGTATTACGATTTCTAAATAAACGTTAACACCCGGTTTATACACGACGAATATATCTAAATATTCCCACAATGGTCCCGACATATTTTTATATCCATTTTAACATCATAAAAGTTATAACATTCAGTTACCCAGTATTTTGGAAATTTATTTTATTTATAACGTACGCGTATGAATATAACGACGGTTTTCGTGAAAACTAAACAATAATCACCCGATCACTCAGTAAATGTACCCAACATATTTTTAATATGTTTTTAACATTATTATAACTTTATTTCATCCCGGTATACTTCGTGAACGTTTATTGCTATTAAACCCGGTACCCGATTTTAACAAACAAACACCTAAAACCTATACTTATACCACTAATCATCTACTAACTTTCCTAATTAAATCAAAAACTAAGTTTTCTCCTTTGAACCCTTTGAAAAATCAGCCATGAACCCCCTTTGACCTCATGCATATATGAACCTTTGCATAAATATCTTTCTAAAACACTTAAAACATAAACATAAGAATTTTTAGGAATCAAAAGCTCATTTTTCTCTTGTTCTACACCAAAACCCACGACTTTCCCATGAACAAAGATCAAACCATTGTTTTCCAAAAAGTAAAACACAAAAGTTGTTCATTTTACAAGTCTAATCAAGAATCAAGCAACAAAAACACAAGAACAACAAGCATAATCATCCAATAATCACCTCATTTTGTCAAGTAAGTTTTCATCTTTATTTTTTCATGAATCATCCTATTTTTACATGTATTTCATAAGTATCATGCTAAAAACCATGTACAAGTAGCTATACCACACTTTATTTTGGCTAAAAACAAACATACAAACCCTAACTTATTTGTTATGAATCCCCTAGCTCTAATAACTTGGTTAGGAGTCCATGGCACCCTAAGAAGGTGTATGGTAGGATTAGATTAGTCATGTGGTGATTACAAGAGGTTTGGTGATAGTAGAAATTAGTTTTAGACCTTGAAAACTTGATTTGGAACCTATTTTAGACATGCTGTCCCGTTTTGTAAAAATCTGGAAAATCAGTAAATACCAAGGAAACTTTGGCAAAATTTTTAGAAAATACTTTCAAAAACGAATCCGTAGGCGAAAGAACGGATTAAAAAGAGCTTATAACGAAGAAGTTATGATTTTTGCAAGATTGTAGACGAAAAGTATTTTTTCAGAAAATAGTTGCTGTTGGACGTTTTTCATGGTACAAAAAGAGACTTTAGACGTAACCCGGAGGAGCCGAGCTTTCCAAAATATATTACTACATACTAAGACGTAACCGTGGATATAAAGAACAAGTAAAACGGACAAGTAACGACAAAGATATACTCGTTTGAATAGCGGCTAAAACCCTTTATTAATTGACAGCTTTTAATATATTTGGCGCAAAAACTACGAAGTGCATTTTCAAGCTAAACATAATATCAAGTACCGAGCTTTATAACTAACGTAGTATTAGTTATTACGAGTATGTTTTCATCATTTCAAAGATTACAACCCGAGTATTTCAACGTCAACATGAGAACTTACGTTATATATATATAAGTATATATATTATAACTAGCTATTTATATTTTCTAATAGCAATATTTTCCAAATTCTTGGATTATATACTTTTGATAACAACAAGTGTTTTTCAAAGAGTAGAGTGGTATAGTAAACATGTGCATGGACATTCATAACATCATTTCATGATCTAAAGTAGATCGTACATCATTCATATTAGGTTGCGGCTAGTATGCGCGCCTTGTTTTCAGCTCAGTACATGTTCATGGTACCATCATATTGGGTTACGACAGCAAATTGTTCATTGGTGTTCATTTCATTTCATCACGGTTTCATCAGTTAAGGTGAGTTTTCATAGCCCCGTTTTCAATTCAACATTTTTGATTGTTTTCAAATCCCACGGGGGGAATACATTGCATCAATTATTTCAGTACGAGCCCAAGTATTCAAACATGTACATAGCTTAAGTTACCTTGCCAAGTGCTAAGTCCCCTGTAACATCATGAACCGTTAATTTCAAGTACTAAGCGAGAGTGAGTGGATAGATCTATCGAGGGTGACGCCTCCATCCGTGGTAGTGGATACCAACAGTAAGCGGATGCATGTCATGTCTTTTACATTTGAATGTTTCGGCAGAACATTCGGGAGGGGCATAGAATTTCATCAGTCATAGCTTCGGTGTCATGAGCTTAAGGCTATTGTACAATTTTCACGAGATTTTTTATCTTGCATTTTTACTTGTGGTGGCCGTACATCAGTACATTTTACAAACCTATGGAATTCACCAACATTCGTGTTGACGTTTTAGCAATGTATTTCAGGTTATTAAGGTAGCTCATTCCGCTGCAAGTCAGGTAAATTGGGGGTGTGACAACAATAAACATACCAAGAACTTAAAGAGTTTTTTCATGTATTTAGTTACAGTGAAAATATTTTCATTGCATTGTTGATATAAATTTAATATGATTTCATGGATTCATGATTAGCTCTCTAATGTCGTTGGACCTACATAACTAGTATGTATGTTCGTCACATTTAAGTGAGCAATATAAATGATAGTAAGAATTTGGTTGCTAAGAACTTAAAGCTCAATTATCAGGGCAGATCTATCTAACGATGTAGATGGGTTCCATCGCTTTAAGTGGACCCCATTTTCTAACGATGTTTAATGGTTCTTTCAATATTCAAGATTAAACATCCTTAGAAAACGGGGTCCAATTAAAGCGATGGAACCCATCTACATCGTTAGATAGATCTGGCCTGATCATTGACACGTCGTCAATGCGATAATGATATAGTGTGTATTGTTCATGACAGGCCACACTCCTTCATTATCGCATTCAAGATGAGTGATGTTACTTAGACTCTATTCTTTACTCAACATTTGTAGATTGTTTGTATATATGTATGATGTATTTTTGATATAAGAATTATTTTGCATTTGTATTGAGAGAATAAGGAAAAAAAGTGGCGGATGTGTGTGCGAATATTTAGGCTAAAACAGCCAATTATCAAAGATGGAAGAAGTATCAACGATGGATGAAAAGCCACCACTTTCAAGTATGAACATAAACTTGTTCTGGTGTTTCAACCATTACTGATTCATCTTTGCTCTTTGCCAAAATACAGAAACAATTATCAAGTATATGTTCAACTTGCCAAAATAAAGAAACAATTATCAAGTATTAGTTCCAAGAACAAAGGTTGTTTCAAACACACCCTGAATTGCAACATTATCTTTTATTTCATTTACACTATATTTTTTAAAATTTTAATATATTTTTTTAATTTTTTTGCAGCAAATCCATGGTCAGACTACTTTCCAAAAGGATATTTGGATCAGGTCAATCATGAAATTTTGCAGATTTCTTCAGGTCAATCATGTTCCATTGTGGCTAGTCTTTGTTGGCGACTAATATGTATATAGTTCTGTCAAGAGTTATAAGCATTGATCCCTGGCAAACGCTCGTCCTAATGGATCATGATTGGCCCGAAGATGTTGAAAAGGTTCAAGCCACCTGGGGAAACATCAATCCTTTCCTGCATTAAACATAGGTATTTTGGTTTTCCCATATCCCCTTTTTATACTCGTTTCCATCTGTATCTCAAATCACAAATCCTAGTTTATCAAATCTCTAAACAAAAACCTGCAAGAAGTATTCATAAACAATGTCTGCAAACAACAAGAGATCAGCACAATGGGTTGAAGGAGAAGGTTCAAGCAGGTCTGCTTCAAAAAAGAAAGCGGCAAAAAGTATAAAAAAAATTTAAATTAGATGGAAATGCGTGGCACAATTGGTGGGCTGCTGAAAGAAAGAAAGCAGGAAAAACACAATCTATCAAACAACATGCTGAGGATGAAAAGGAGTACAAAGCAACAAAAAAACCATCTCTCAAACAACATCCCAAGGCGTACAAGACATTTGATGATGATGATTTGTCTGATGTGGAGTTTGATGGGTTGGATTACGAAGTTGCACATGTGGCATTTGACCCGGAGAAATCTCCAAAATTAGATTAGTAGATTTTTAGAATGTCTAACTTTTATTTCCAGTATTTTGTAATTTTTCATTTCAAGTTTTAATGGAAAATATTTATTCTTAATTCCAGTACTTTTTTCATTGCTCAATTTTCTCATTACTTGTTGATATTAATATAATGATTCACCCTTTGCAGTATAAAAAGATTCTGCTGCTAAGAAAACGTTACTTTAGCTGGTTTTGTACATTATTTTGTCATTTTTCATTTCAAGTTTTAATGAAAAATGTTTAATATTAATTACTGTACTTTTGTCATTGCTCAATTTACTCATTACTTATTGATATTAATATAATGATTCACCCTTTGCACTAAAAAAATAAAAAATAAAAATCTGCTGCTAAGAAATCGTTACTTCAGCTGGGTTTGTACTGCTAGAACTGAGAGTGCAGGGGTGGATTGATAACATTTACACTTAACGGTATAAATCCCTAATCAAATTGATAATTCAGTTTCACGCACACAGAATTTCTCTATAATCACAAACACTAACATCTTTTATCAATCATTTTCAAAATTACCAAATCACAAAACCCTAATTAAAGATGGTGTTGCCAATTGAATCAAACCGCACATTTGTTGACAGACACAACATGGTCGCTTTTTTGAAGAAACCAGATGGTTCTGAAGGATTCACATAGATAATCTATCTCTTGAATGCTACCCTTATTAGGTATGCATTAACTGTAAATCCTCCTATATGCATGTAACACCCCCAAAATATCGCAGCGGAACGATAGTGTCATTGGGATGCTACTTCAGGGCACAAAGTACAAGATATAGAAAACGACCTATTAATGAGACGTTTTGAAAAGTTACCATTCGAATAGATAAAAGTCATGGTTTACAAAACAAAGATCCCAAAGTAGAATAATACAAAAGTTTTTAACGTGTATCGAATGGTAAACGATAAAAGCGAAAGTCTCGAAAAGCATGCCCTAAGACTCTCAGCTCCACACACCTGCTATCGCCTTACAAACCTGAGATAAACATGCTTAAAAGTGTCAACACAAAGGTTGGTGATTTCATGGAGTTTGTTTAACAAATAAAGCCTATAAAAATGATCACACAACAAAGACATCGTGAATCCACTCAGTTGCAATTCCTGCCCATACAAGACTTGTAACCTGTGTGTTCACAACCCACTGCTAATATATATTATGATTAAGACATATGAGAATACGATATGTGTACATGCCAATGCTCAAAGATTAAAGACTACTGGGTGCCATTTCCCAAAGTTATGAGATTACTGGGTGCCATTTCCCAAAGTTAAGAGATTACTGGGTGTCATTTCCCAAAGTATAAAAGATTACTGGGTGCCATTTCCCAAAGTACAAAAGATTACTGGGTGCCAGTTTCTAAAGTATACGTTGCTCAAAAATACACAATCAAGATTTACACATTAAGGCACATATAGTAGTTCTGCTAAAAGTAGTAACAACTTAGCGTAGTATAAAAGTATAAACGTTTCAAGTATCAAAGAAAGTATTGTGCATGTATCTCCCCCAAGTAGTTTAAAACCAGTAGGAAAAGAGTAAAAGCGGGGCTATGACTCACCTGATGCAACAGCTATAATAATGTAACACCCCCAATTCATGGTTGCAGCGGAATTCGAACTGGGTGTTACTCGACGGCACAATAGTCACAATAATAGAAAACGAACTCCAATTGAGTCGTTTTAAAAGATGTATCATTCAAATTATATAAATATCAGAGATTTCAAAATGAGGTCCCAATTGGTTCCATGTTTACAATGTATAATAAATGAGTTTTGAATGATAATAAAATTTATAGCCCTCTTGAGTATCCATGTCCTTCCGTGCCATCCTTGATCGTCATGAACCTGAAATACATGCTTGAGAGGTCAACACAAAGGTTGAGTGATATTCATAGAGTTTGTTAAATCGATTGAACACAATATGTTGGTAGTGTGAGTTATAGGCTCACACCAATGTTTGGAAAACAAAACAGGTAGGCTACGTTATTATACGCCTGGAACATGTATTATACACTAAGCTTATGACACCATAACGTTAACGTGTACCAATATCAATCGGCGGTTTATCCCGGTAGGTACTTTGCTAACATACCTAAATCTCAAATATTAATGCATTTGTTTGCACTTAGTCAAAACAAATGGGATTCGTCAATCCCAATAGGCCTATTATTAATATTCGCGCTCACTATTTCTAGTGATTAAATGGTTCATAATAAGGGATCTCGGTTTAGCAAGGTTGGTACTTAGTGATAATAAAACATCGTCGTGAAGCATACATTAGAAAGCATTGTATTCGATTTAGAAATAGCATGTATTCCCCCCAAGGAATTGTAAAACAATTAAGTAATGGAAAGTGGGGCTATGAACTCACCTTAAGTAAGATAGCAAGTAATGAATGTAACAGTCGAATCGTGAAGGTTCTATGAGCAACCTATAATAGAATGTCGCGACTTAGGATCGGAGTAAAGACTATGAAGTAGTGCCTATATATATATATCTTGCATTTAGTCCATGATGTGGTATGATGTATATTTGTACGTCTTTGAAAGTAATGATTCATGAAACATGTATGTTTTGTATATCGTTTACTACCGTTCAGGCCGACATAATTCAGAAGTCATGTTAGTAAGCGTTCGAGGAGCCAGGACACTTTAACTCGTAAATCCACAACTCAACTCGACGGCTTACATAATGAACTCCTCACATGAGGCTCCCTACTATTGTAGTAGTTGATGAAATATATAGATATAAGTTTTGATCCGAAAGTTACATGTCCGATATTTGAATAAACTTAGGAAAGTTTATTTGTACATGAAGATTGTTATTAGGGGTAGTTTCATAAGTCTTGAATGACCATTTTCTCTTGGTAAAATCTCATGGTTTCCTTTTAAGTGAAGTAGATCCAAATTGCTTATTCATGTTATCGCCTAATTCATTGTTTCATGTTTACGCCTATGTAAGTTGGTATGGTCATTTCTTCATGGCCTAGCCATGACCTTTGGTCCTTGTTTCAAGGTCATGAGACACAACCTTGGCTCTAGCCATGGTTGTGGTCTTGATTATAGGTCATAAGACCCCTTTGGTCTTCATAAACCATAACCTATATGTAATGACTTTGTCTAAAAATGGGCTGTTTAGAATTTGAAGAAATTTATCACTCGGAAAGCATTTTTAGGTCTCGAGCTTCTTTGTTCCTGAACGAAAACGTCGTTCCGGACAACTTTCGTGTTTTAACTTTTTGATGAATCGGACCAGAAGTGGGACTTTCAAAAAGTCAGAATGCGATTCAGGAAGGTTTAGGCAGTTTTGCCGGAAATCTTTGGTAACTTCAAATGGGCGTAACTTTTGACTCGTATACTCGTTTTAGGTGGTTCAAATTGCTATGGTTTCCTTGTTAAGTCCTCTACTGTAATATGTAATGATCCAACATCATATTTTTACCATTTTGATCAGGTTATACCAACAAAGTCACTAGTTTACTTGTTTTATGAACTTGTCTTATCAATCAATAACAATAACTTGTTTTGGTCATTTTTATACATCATGGACATGATAACAAGACAATATATAGCACAAATAATATGTAAATAACATGAACATGATTATTTAACAAGAATCAAGTTAGGGTTTGGCTCACAACTTTTGGCTTTCAAAGATGAAAGGAAGTTAACATGTAAGGATAGGACATTGATAGACTTGCTTCAACCCACTTCTTCATGCAATCTTTCTACTCTTGTAATCTTGAAAGATGGATGATGAAGGTTGAGGTGAATTGAGTGGATTTAAACTCAAGAGAAATCACCAAGTATATTAGGGATTGGAAGAGTTTTGGTGAATGATAACCTATCTAGGGTTTCTACCTTGAACTAGCACTTGAATCTTGCATGAAACTAGAAGGAAATGAGCAAAGGATGGAAAGGTTTTGGAGGTTGGGGATGCACGGCACAAATGGGAGGGAGAGGGGCTATTTATAGTAAAAAATGAGGAGGTTAGGAAACTAGTAGGAAATTACCAAAACTTGGTGACCAAGTTGTAATTTAGAGATGATCTAGGGGTAATTTCATGAGATGAAGCCACATGGGATGACTCCCCCCCTCCTAGGTCGGTTTGTAAGCTTGGAGAGCAAGGGTGTGGACTTTTCTTGGTATTATCCAAGATACTTGGTTAGTTTTGACTCCGGGAAATGCCAATCGTAAATGATTAAGCCTCAAAACGTAAAACCGGGTATCGTAAAATTATGGAATTTGAAAGTATGGTTAAACATGTCCATATAGTCCATAATAAAATATAAAATGAGTGGTAGGTTCTATCGGGTGCTAAAACCCTGCTAAAAACTGGAAACACGGGTCTAAAACGCGTAATTCGCGTAAAACGCTGAATATTGCGTAATATTGAGAAAAGTAAAATGTTACTTTTCTAATGTGATAAAAATGATTTAAAATGACTTATAATGTCTAGACTGGGCTCAGTCTAGTGTCGGTTGGTATTAAATGTCTTTTAGACATCAAACCGTAAGCCTAAAAATCACGAAATGACTTATAAAATCAAGGGATGATTTTTGGTCAATGGGGGAGGGAAAGAATATGTTGACTTTTTCTAATAAGTTGAAAACTCAAATCTTCTTAGAAACACGTTTTGTGGTCTAACGGTTAATCGCCCAAACGGTTAAGCGTGCTCATGCGAGAGTAGTACGGGCTTGGGTGACCTGCTGGGAAGTCTTTGGTCATGTTTTTCTCAGTCACGATTAATTCTCAAATAAATCATGAGTGTGTCAAACATTTTTCCGATGTGGGGTCACCTGACGGGGTTGAATTTCGTTGTGCGTAGAATTTCTGATTGACGTTTTACCCTAAAACGTGTAATTCCGTGTAATTCCTTAATAACTTTTACGAAAATGATCTGACGGATGTCAAACATTTAATTTGCCATGGAAATGATTTATCACTTGAGAATATCAAATAAAAATCAACATTCGGGAAAATTTCGGAAAGAAATGAATAGTAAAAATGAATAGTTAACATGAATAGTAAATGTGAATAGTTAATTTCCCGGGAATAGTAATTGTCCTGAAATTGCGAATTGTTACAGTCTTCACCCCATATGAGAGCTCCGTCCCGGAGATCAATTTGTGTTGGGAGTAGAAACTTTGTTGGTAAAAAGATGTGGGTATTTCTTACGTATCTAGTCCTCTTGTTCCCATGTGTATTCAGGACCAAGTTGTGAGTTCCAACGAACTTTGACAATTGGAATACGGCTTTGCTTGAGTTGTTTGACCTCTCGGTCCATGATTTCTACAGGTTCCTTAATAAATTGAAGATCGTCATTGAGTTGAATTTCATCGAGTGGAATCACGAGTGATTCATCTGACAAGCATTTCTTTAGGTTAGATACATGGAAAGTGGGGTGTACACTACTGAGTTCTGATGGAAGCTCAAGTTTGTACGCCACAGGGCCAACCCTGGCTAGGATTTTTGAATGGTCCGATGTATCTTGGGTTTAGTTTTCCTCGTTTACCGAGTCGTATTAAGCCTTTCTAAGGCAATACCTTTAGCATAACCCTGTCTCCGACTTGGAATTCTAGGGGTCTGCGTCGTGTGTCGATGAATAGGTGTGGTTACTTATGAGGACTAAAGTCTGGGATTACTGGTGAAGTAATTTGATTTGTCATTTCAGTGTATGGTGTAGGATGAGGCTTACTTTTATGTAGGAAAGGTATGGTAATAGTCGATTATCAAAGGAAATTGATATAGCAGTCGAATATTAATAGGAACTGAGATAGTAATTGCAATCATAGCCTAGTAGGTAATCGGTTGTTGTATCTAGTGTTTATTGACTTCATACTTATGTTATTTCGGATACAAATAAGCCCACTTGTTTATAATTCTTTATTTACATAGAGAGGCATCCCAAACAATGTAGATAAGGAAATATAAACTTATGGTTTAGTGATTTACAATGTCTTTATTTAAATGAAAAGGCATCCCAATCTATTCAAATAATTACAAATCATCCTACACAACATTCATACTTAGTCGGTGAGTTACAAGGTAGTGTATTACGAGATGATACTGGTGTTCCAAAAGTACAAAATGAATATTCAATCTTGTAAAGCTGATGAGGGTGCTTGTGATGTAACTAAGGATGATTTGAGCTTTAAAAGTGCATCAAGATCTGTTAATGAGCTTGTGTTTGCCACGGTTGTGAAGGTAATGTTGTGATATGTTGATGAACAAAAGTGCTTAGTGTATGCTTAACATTAATACTCTTAGGTATAGATGTTGAGTTTGCTTTAAAAATCTTAAGAGATTTTAAAAGTTTATGATGGAATGGTATCCTTAGGACCTAAACAGGATAGTACTTCTACAGGATGAAGAGAATAATTGATAACTATCCCAAGATAGTAGTTCGGATTATCTCATAAACGAAAAATTTCAAGAATGAAATTTAGATCATACAAATAAGGTGTTAAGATCTTGCTGAGTGGTAAGACACTATCGTGTCTCTAGATTGTTTTAATGTATTTTGGTGGTTTATCGTGTTCATGTAGGAAATCAATCTAAACATAACCCTAGTACAACTATTCTCAGTATTTGAAAATTTTAAGTCGAATATAGTTAGTCAGACTATATTCCACTGTCCCTAGGTTAAATATAGGTGACTAGTCTATATTTAGCCAAGGTTCGATAAAATTTTCAAATACCTAAATTAGGTATACTTGTGATACGTCCGTTGCTTTCGGGAAACTGTCCACTAAACAAAGGCGATGTCAAACCATTCAGTTGCAAGTCCCGCCATAAGAGACTTGTAACGTATGTTTTCACATTCCATTGCATAGAAGTACGGGTAGATATGTGTGGAAAGGAAGTTGAAGTAATTCTAAAACAGTCTATACTGGGCTAGAATTACAAACTTTTAACAATGAAGGTTTCAGAAGAAAACTTTGATGGATGTAGAGAAAGTTCAACTTTTGTCGATGATGGATTAGTTTGTCCTTTAGAAATCTCATATTTCTTGTTTGGAAATCGATAGATTGTGATGGGTTTTTGATATCATATGAAATGATATTGATAAGGTGGTGGAATAATTCGAGAGACCATTGCACAAATCACAATGTCTCGGAAGTAGATTAGACCATTGTGTGACTCAAAACATTTGAGAAATGATTAAGACCATTGTGTCATACAATGTTCGGGAAATAGAAAAGACCATCGTAATTCGTTACAATATCTTGGATGTAAAATGTTGGAGTAGGAACATGGTTGGGAGAATGTGGTTGTGTCGAAATGCCATAGAATAGGCATGTGTAGATATGTTTAGATAAAATGATTGAAAATAAACCAAGTTTATATATCAATATACTAATGCTTACGGGGAAATGCTCAAAATGGGTATATATGAATATACTAACATGTTTGTATATCATAACATGCTTACTAAATCCATAATCGTCTGGAGGATGGAAGACACGGAGAGCGGAAGGCTATAAAATGTTTTTGTTTGTGATTGTAGTTATAGTTTAGGTCTCAATTAGACCCGTTTCTCTATAACCATGGCTCTGGTACCAATCTGTAACACCCCCAATTCATGGTTGCAGCGGAATTCGAACTGGGTGTTACTCGACGGCACAATAGTCACAATAATAGAAAACGAACTCCAATTGAGTCGTTTTAAAAGATGTATCATTCAAATTATATAAATATCAGAGATTTCAAAATGAGGTCCCAATTGGTTCCATGTTTACAATGTATAATAAATGAGTTTTGAATGATAATAAAATTTATAGCCCTCTTGAGTATCCATGTCCTTCCGTGCCATCCTTGATCGTCATGAACCTGAAATACATGCTTGAGAGGTCAACACAAAGGTTGAGTGATATTCATAGAGTTTGTTAAATCGATTGAACACAATATGTTGGTAGTGTGAGTTATAGGCTCACACCAATGTTTGGAAAACAAAACAGGTAGGCTACGTTATTATACGCCTGGAACATGTATTATACACTAAGCTTATGACACCATAACGTTAACGTGTACCAATATCAATCGGCGGTTTATCCCGGTAGGTACTTTGCTAACATACCTAAATCTCAAATATTAATGCATTTGTTTGCACTTAGTCAAAACAAATGGGATTCGTCAATCCCAATAGGCCTATTATTAATATTCGCGCTCACTATTTCTAGTGATTAAATGGTTCATAATAAGGGATCTCGGTTTAGCAAGGTTGGTACTTAGTGATAATAAAACATCGTCGTGAAGCATACATTAGAAAGCATTGTATTCGATTTAGAAATAGCATGTATTCCCCCCAAGGAATTGTAAAACAATTAAGTAATGGAAAGTGGGGCTATGAACTCACCTTAAGTAAGATAGCAAGTAATGAATGTAACAGTCGAATCGTGAAGGTTCTATGAGCAACCTATAATAGAATGTCGCGACTTAGGATCGGAGTAAAGACTATGAAGTAGTGCCTATATATATATCTTGCATTTAGTCCATGATGTGGTATGATGTATATTTGTACGTCTTTGAAAGTAATGATTCATGAAACATGTATGTTTTGTATATCGTTTACTACCGTTCAGGCCGACATAATTCAGAAGTCATGTTAGTAAGCGTTCGAGGAGCCAGGACACTTTAACTCGTAAATCCACAACTCAACTCGACGGCTTACATAATGAACTCCTCACATGAGGCTCCCTACTATTGTAGTAGTTGATGAAATATATAGATATAAGTTTTGATCCGAAAGTTACATGTCCGATATTTGAATAAACTTAGGAAAGTTTATTTGTACATGAAGATTGTTATTAGGGGTAGTTTCATAAGTCTTGAATGACCATTTTCTCTTGGTAAAATCTCATGGTTTCCTTTTAAGTGAAGTAGATCCAAATTGCTTATTCATGTTATCGCCTAATTCATTGTTTCATGTTTACGCCTATGTAAGTTGGTATGGTCATTTCGTCATGGCCTAGCCATGACCTTTGGTCCTTGTTTCAAGGTCATGAGACACAACCTTGGCTCTAGCCATGGTTGTGGTCTTGATTATAGGTCATAAGACCCCTTTGGTCTTCATAAACCATAACCTATATGTAATGACTTTGTCTAAAAATGGGCTGTTTAGAATTTGAAGAAATTTATCACTCGGAAAGCATTTTTAGGTCTCGAGCTTCTTTGTTCCTGAACGAAAACGTCGTTCCGGACAACTTTCGTGTTTTAACTTTTTGATGAATCGGACCAGAAGTGGGACTTTCAAAAAGTCAGAATGCGATTCAGGAAGGTTTAGGCAGTTTTGCCGGAAATCTTTGGTAACTTCAAATGGGCGTAACTTTTGACTCGTATACTCGTTTTAGGTGGTTCAAATTGCTATGGTTTCCTTGTTAAGTCCTCTACTGTAATATGTAATGATCCAACATCATATTTTTACCATTTTGATCAGGTTATACCAACAAAGTCACTAGTTTACTTGTTTTATGAACTTGTCTTATCAATCAATAACAATAACTTGTTTTGGTCATTTTTATACATCATGGACATGATAACAAGACAATATATAGCACAAATAATATGTAAATAACATGAACATGATTATTCAACAAGAATCAAGTTAGGGTTTGGCTCACAACTTTTGGCTTTCAAAGATGAAAGGAAGTTAACATGTAAGGATAGGACATTGATAGACTTGCTTCAACCCACTTCTTCATGCAATCTTTCTACTCTTGTAATCTTGAAAGATGGATGATGAAGGTTGAGGTGAATTGAGTGGATTTAAACTCAAGAGAAATCACCAAGTATATTAGGGATTGGAAGAGTTTTGGTGAATGATAACCTATCTAGGGTTTCTACCTTGAACTAACACTTGAATCTTGCATGAAACTAGAAGGAAATGAGCAAAGGATGGAAAGGTTTTGGAGGTTGGGGATGCACGGCACAAATGGGAGGGAGAGGGGCTATTTATAGTAAAAAATGAGGAGGTTAGGAAACTAGTAGGAAATTACCAAAACTTGGTGACCAAGTTGTAATTTAGAGATGATCTAGGGGTAATTTCATGAGATGAAGCCACATGGGATGACTCCCCCCCTCCTAGGTCGGTTTGTAAGCTTGGAGAGCAAGGGTGTGGACTTTTCTTGGTATTATCCAAGATACTTGGTTAGTTTTGACTCCGGGAAATGCCAATCGTAAATGATTAAGCCTCAAAACGTAAAACCGGGTATCGTAAAATTATGGAATTTGAAAGTATGGTTAAACATGTCCATATAGTCCATAATAAAATATAAAATGAGTGGTAGGTTCTATCGGGTGCTAAAACCCTGCTAAAAACTGGAAACACGGGTCTAAAACGCGTAATTCGCGTAAAACGCTGAATATTGCGTAATATTGAGAAAAGTAAAATGTTACTTTTCTAATGTGATAAAAATGATTTAAAATGACTTATAATGTCTAGACTGGGCTCAGTCTAGTGGCGGTTGGTATTAAATGTCTTTTAGACATCAAACCGTAAGCCTAAAAATCACGAAATGACTTATAAAATCAAGGGATGATTTTTGGTCAATGGGGGAGGGAAAGAATATGTTGACTTTTTCTAATAAGTTGAAAACTCAAATCTTCTTAGAAACACGTTTTGTGGTCTAACGGTTAATCGCCCAAACGGTTAAGCGTGCTCATGCGAGAGTAGTACAGGCTTGGGTGACCTGCTGGGAAGTCTTTGGTCATGTTTTTCTCAGTCACGATTAATTCTCAAATAAATCATGAGTGTGTCAAACATTTTTCCGATGTGGGGTCACCTGACGGGGTTGAATTTCGTTGTGCGTAGAATTTCTGATTGACGTTTTACCCTAAAACGTGTAATTCCGTGTAATTCCTTAATAACTTTTACGAAAATGATCTGACGGATGTCAAACATTTAATTTGCCATGGAAATGATTTATCACTTGAGAATATCAAATAAAAATCAACATTCGGGAAAATTTCGGAAAGAAATGAATAGTAACATGAATAGTAAATGTGAATAGTGAATTTCCCGGGAATAGTAATTGTCCTGAAATTGCGAATTGTTACAAATAATGCTAGTGACTGATCAGAAATAGGCCCGATTCCTTAACCGCAACCTATTATGAATGATATGATTCTAATGTAAGAAATGAAACAATGCTACACATGCGTATACATACGTTATCAATACCACTTGTAGTTTTTGAAAATAACGTTTATCGTTTATTGTTGTATGAGTAAATATAAAGTTTCCTGTGTAGTTTAACATTGTTCTTAACTTAGAAAATGTGTCCAAACGGCTTCACAAAACTAGTCGTGAAATATAGTACGTTAAGTGTTAGTCTTCAAGCTCGGCGTTTTTGAAAACCTTGTAACAATATCTAGATGTCATTTTGTTTAATTTCTGATCGTATGCGCCTCGATCGATGAGAAAATTGGCTCTCCATGTCATTACTTGAAAAATATAGTGTTTAACACTTAGTAATTTCTATTATAGCAAAAGCTGTCAAAAGTGTATATGTTTCGTCGGATTTCAAACGCTTGTATCTTTTTCGTTATAAGCTTGTTTTCTACCTTCTTTATATCCCCGGAATCGTGGGATGGTATATTAACTTATTTTTGATAAGTCGGGATGGCTAGATCAAGTTTTACACCTCGAAACAGTCCATGAAAACTGTTCAACAGCAAGCTATTTTCTGACAAATATAGTTTTCGTCGTTAAACTTTGAAAAATCATATCTCCTTCTTTATTAACTCTTTTTTATCCAAAATTTCAGCCATAGTTTCGTCTTAGAAAGTATTTTCTAAATCTTTGGCCCAAAAGTACTCCTAACCCCCTGGATTTCCCACGTTTTACAAATAGGGACAGTAGGTATTTTATTTGTTTAAAACTCACTTTTCTTGTTTCTAGTTTATGTTTTAACCACTTCAATACACCACAAGCTAGTCTAATCTTACCATAAACCTTCTTAGGGTGTCATGGATTACTAATATTCACAAAACAAAAAGGATATCAAAGGGATAATCATAGGATTAATTATAACCTTGTAGAATTAAAATATACCTGAAAGTGGTATCTTTAACATATATATACTTACATGTATTCTATATAAATAGAAAATACATCATGTTATCATGAAAAGGAAAGTATTAGATGATGAAAATCATAACTTGAAGCTTACTTGAAATATGTAGAGTTTGGAGATGGTTTGATTAATAACCTTGAGGTTTTTATTTCAAAACCTTAACAAGGATCATGTAAAGGACTAGAAAATAACTTGTTCTTGATAAATTTGATGGATCTTGTATTGATTCTTGATGTTGGTCGTGGCTAGGGGAGGAGAGAAAGGAAGAAAACCTTGCTTTTTGATTCGCAAAATGAGTTAAGTGTTTGTAATTTATGTTTGTAATAGAAATATCTTTGGCTTAGGGCAATATGGTAAATAAATGGACAAGTTCAAGTATAAATATGTATATATACACTATGGAGGGTCGGCCAAGGTGTATAATGGGTGAGATATTTGTGAAATCTTGTATTCTTGGTGTATTTGATATGTATTTGATGTATATAATGCGTTATGTTATAAGTTTTGGGTACCGGGTTAACTAGAAATAAATTTTAACTGAACCAAATGAATTATTTTAAAGTCGTAAAAATTATAAAATTACATTTCTCACAAGTCTCGGATGAATAAATATTTGTTGTATTGAAATTACGAAAATCGTCGAAGTTATAAACGTTTAACGATACGTATAACAAATAAATCCAAAACGTCGGGTAAATTAGTAATATAACTTTTATATCATTATAATGAGTGTAAAAATGTGTTAGAACCATAGTTGGGATTGTCGGATTAGTTATTCAAAGTAATAGTTTATAGGATAACGTTTATTAAGTAGATAACCGTACGTATACAGAAATGATACAAACTCACGCATGAATGACAAATTTTCTCCGGGAGTGAATAGTGTTTTATGAATAGTAAAATTTTTGAACGCTTCTCAGAATCACAAACTGACTTCGAAAATGATGAATAGTAAAATGATGAATAGTAAAAGGATGAATAGTAAATTTGAAAACTTTGGGAAATGACCAGAATTTACGAGTTGTGACAGTCTCCCACCCTAAAAGGAACTTTGTCCCGAAGTTCAGCTCATTCGTTCCACATATGTTCCTAGTGGTCTGATTCGACAATGCAAAAGGTCTTTTGAAAGATTGGCTCAATTTTGGAATTGCTTACACTAATCAAATCAACTACTATCAATATAACTAAAGTTGATGATGCTAGGTCTCAGATTAGTCGATGTTGTGTATAAGTCCTATACTAAGACTTAAGTGCTACGAAAATAAGATAGTTGTTCAAGAGAATGTACCCGTTATGCTATCGCGGACATGTTGGGTGATAGGATTTCCTAAGAAGTAAGCTCTGCCAAGTGCGGGTGGAATCTCATTGGCCTCATCTCGTGGCCCTTAAATTGCTGATGCTAAGTTTGGACGATTGCCTCCTTGGTTAAGATTCCTTTTCAACTTAGGACAGGTATTCCGAAGGTGATCTGGGTTGTTACACTCATAGCATGTCCTTTGGTTGTTCGTCATATTGCCCACATTTACTGCTTCTCTACATTGGTTTGTAAAATGACAAGACTGTCTGCAATTTGCACACATACAGCAGGGCGCAGTCTTTTGGTGATGAAAATTACATTTCGTACATTTAGGATGCGGGCCTACATACTCTTTCTGACCAGAACTAGTCGCCGCAAAGGTCCTTGCCCTTTTGTTGTCAGCTATTGTGCCCATTTGCTTGTTCGACTCGCTTGTTCCCTTCCTTTTATCACTGTTCCTCAAGCTTCCATTTCTAACCATCTCACCTGTTAGAGTCCCTGCTTTCAATATTGCACTCTGAATTGTAGAAGGCTCAATTGTTTTTACAGTCCCACGAATTTCTGGGACAAGGCCATATATGTACCTCTCGATCCTCTTGGATTCAGGGGTAACTAGATGTGGAACTAGTCTGGCTAATTCATGGAATCGATCTGTGTAGGCTGCATGACCAGCCCCTATCATAGAGTGATGATAAAGTTCATCCTCCAGCTTCTGCATCTCATTGTCCGGGCAGTATTCCTCCTTCAGTAATGCCTTAAAATCGTCCCATGTCATACCTACAGCTGCCTCTCTACCCCTAGCTTGAATCTGCGTATCCCACCATGTCAATGCCTTTCCTGACAGCAAGCATGCTGAATACTTCACCATTTGATGTGCTACACAGTTACTAATGTCGATCACCGTCTCCATCTTTTCGACCCATCGAGTATACACCAACGCGCCTCCTACACCATTGAAATCAATTGGCTTGCATGACGTAAATTCCTTATACGTACATCCAGTCCTATTGTTGTTGTTGCCATTACCATTCTGGCCTATACCATTGGTGTTGTTAATTCCGCTTTTGTGGTTTGCCAATACTGGGGAGAAAGTTTTGAAGTTGTTGAGCGATGATGGCTTCAAAATCAGGATTTCCACCGTCGTTACTAGGGTTACTAGTGTCATGAGCAGCTCTTCTACCTCCACGTCCACCAGTCCTTCTACCCCTTGGTGTTGCGCCTCCTCGACCAGAGCTACGAGTCACTCTCCTTGGTGCCATGACGTCAGAGATGAGGGAAAACCGTTGATTATCCAAAGTCTATACTTAACATCCTCATACATAATACCACACCACCAGTTGTTTCCTAAGTTGTGCGAACACTGATCTACATAAGCATAGTCATATGTCCACGTGGGTCATGAAGCACTTATAATTATGTTGGCCACCACAATTATAAATGTTTCCTTTCACAGGTGTACATATCACCAGGCACACATATCTCAGTGGTAGACGTTGCTTAAATGGGTATCTAGGGAATGTCACGCTCAGTACAAAGGAACAAAGGATTCTCCCTTAAGTGCTAAAGTCACTGGGAAGTCGAGTTTCTAACGGTTTCTCAAGAGTATCCTCAAGAGAACCCCCATCCTCGGGCAAATCATCAAATATCTACAGCTAAGTAATAACCTTTATTTAACTCAGTCTCATGTCTCATCAAACAAGAACTGTCACAAGATTAAGTTAAATAATCAGTTATTACCGAGCTCCATATTTCTGATGACTTGACTAGATTTTGGGACTTCCCCATTGGTACCACAAAATATCTAATAGCGTAGGTCTAGAAAAAGAAAAATTATCAGCAAGCGTACGTGTATGAAAAGTGCAAGGCGATAGGGAGGAGAGTCTAAATGTATGTAGTTATAGTCTAGGCTCTAAAAACAACCTAGTTCTCTATAACCAAGCCTCTGATACCAATCTGTAACACCCCCAAAATATCGCAGTGGAACGATAATGTCATTGGGATGCTACTTCAGGGCACAAAGTACAAGATATAGTAAACGACCTCTAAATGAGACATTTTGAAAAGTTACCATTCGAATAGATAAAAGTCATGGTTTACAAAACAAAGATCCCAAAGTAGAATAATACATAAGTTTTTAAAGTGTATCGAATGGTAAACGATAAAAGCGAAAGTCTCTAAAAGCATGCCCTAAGACTCTCAGCTCCACACACCTGCTATCGCCTTACAAACCTGAGATAAACATGCTTAAAAGTGTCAACACAAAGGTTGGTGAGTTCATAGAGTTTGTTTAACAAATAAAGCCTATAAAAATGATCACATAGCAAAGGCATCGTGAATCCACTGCTAATATATATTATGATTAAGACATATGAGAATACGATATGTGTACATGCCAATGCTCAAAGATTAAAGACTACTGGTGTGACACCCCCAAAATTTTACAACGCAGCGGAATACCAATTTGGTTGTCACTTCATAGTTCATAAAAACAAGTTACATAAAACGACCTCAAAAAAGACGTTTAATAAAATGTCACATTCGATTTGATAAATCAGAGTACAAAGGTCCCAACAGTTTATATTTAAAACTTAAGTTACAAGAGTTCAAAAATGACTCATTTGCATATTTAAAGAAAATAATTATCAAATGTGAAGAAAACAAGTCCTTCAATGTTTGATATCCATGTGACTCCGATTGCTCCCAATGCTCAGCTGGCCAAATAATACCTGAGATAATACATGCTAAAAAGTCAACACAAAGGTTGAGTGAATCCATAGAGTTTATATAATAAGAAGTTGATCACAATATAATTCAATTTAAGAAAATGATGGGCTACGTTGTTATACGCCCATAAAACGTATTATTACACTAAGCTCATGACTTCGACGCCTTAAGAAATATGTATGTAAATTTGCCCCGGTAGGTGCCTTGCCAAGCACCTAGAGACCTCAAATATAGTGTGTCACACCCCCAATTTACCTGACTTGCAGCGGAATGGAATACCTGGGGGTATCTGTCATAGCACCACAGTTACAGTTACATTGAACGACCTAAAGTGTCGTTTGGAAAATACTGCATTTGATCATTGGAATAATCCAGAGTTTACAAAATGAGGTCCCCAAAATATGTTGCATGTTTATGAAAAACAAGTCATACTAGATCAAACGTTTACATAAGTGCATGAAATAATGATGAGACGCGTCGACTCCGCGACTCCATGAAGGTCCAAATGCATGTCACATGAGCTACCTTAATAACCTGAAATACATTGCTAAAACGTCAACACGAATGTTGGTGAATTCCATAGGTTTGTAAAATGTAATGATGTACGGCCACCACAAGTAAAAGTGCAAGATAAAAATCTCATGAAAATTGTACAATAGCCTTAAGCTCATGACACCGAAGCTATGACTGATGAAATTCTATGCCCCTACCGAATGTTCTGCCGAAACATTCAAATGTAAAAGACATGACATGCATCCGCTTACTGTTGGTAATCACTACCATGGATGGAGGCGTCACCCTCGATAGATCTATCCACTCACTCTCGCTTAACGGTAAATTAACGGTTCATGATGTCACAGGGGACTTATCACATGGCAAGGTAACTTAAGCTATGTACATGTTTGAATACTTGGGCTCGTACTAAAATAATTGATGCAATGTATTCCCCCCCGTGGGATTTGAAAACAATCAAAAATGTTGAATTGAAAACGGGGCTATGAAAACTCACCTTAACTGATGAAACCGTGATGAAATGAAATGAACACCAATGAACAATTAGCTGCCGCAACCCAATATGATGGTACCATGAACATGTAATGAGCTGAAAAACAAGGCGCGCACACTAGCCGCAACCTAATATGAATGATGAATGATCTCATTTAGATCACCAAATGATGTTATGAATGTCCATGCTCATGTTCCTATACCACTCTACTCTTTGTAAAAACACTTTTGTTATCAAAATATATAATCCAAGAATTTGGAAAAATATTGCTATTAGAAAATATAATAAGCTAGTTGCAATATATATATACTTATATATATATCGTATGTTTCCATGTTAGTGTTGAAATCCTCGGGTTGTAATCCTTGAAATATCGCCTTGAAATGATGAAAATATACTTGTAATAACTAATACTACATTAGTTATAAAATTTGGTACATAATATTATTTCTAGCTTATAAAAGTACTTCGTAGTTTTTGTGTCCATTTTTATTAAAAGCTGTCAAATAAAAATGGGTTTAGCCGATATTCAAACGTGAATATCTTTGTCATTACTTGTCCGTTTTACTTGTTCTTTATGTCCACGGTTACGTCTTAGTATGTAGTAATATATTTTGGAAATCTCGGCTCCTCCGGGTTACGTCAAAAGCCTCTTTTTGACCAATGAAAAACGTCCAACAGCAACTATTTTCCAGAAAATACTTTTCGTCAACAATCTTGCAAAAATCATAACTTCTTCGTTATAAACTCTTTTTAATCCGTTCTTTCGCCTACGGATTTGTTTTTGAAAGTATTTTCTAAAAATTTTGCCAAAGTTCCCTTGGTGTTTACTGATTTTCCAGGTTTTCACAAAATGGGACAGCATGTCTAAAACATGCTCCAAATCAAGTTTTCAAGGTTTATAACTAATTTCTAACATCACCAAACCTCTTGTAATCACCACATAGCTAATCTAATCCTACCATACACCTTCTTAGGGTGCCATGGACTCCTAACCAAGTTATAATAGCAAGGGGATTCATAAATAAAAAGTTAGGGTTTGTATGTTCCATTTTTGACAAAATAAATGGTGGTATAGCTAGTTGTACATGGTTTTTAGCATGGAAATCATGAAATACAAGTAAATATAAGATGTTTCATGTAAAAATAAAGTTGATAACTTACTTGATAAAATGAGATGATTAGATGATGATTATGCTTGGATTACTTGTGTTTTTCTTGATTGATTCTTGATTAGGCTAGTATAAGGAACAAGTTTGATGTTATAACTTTTGGAAAAAGATCACTTGATCTATGTATGGTGGTGAGGTCGTGGGTTGCAAGAGAGGGGAAGATGAGATAACTTTCTTTCTTACTAAAAAGTGTAGATTATGATTTTGGTTTTTGGTTAAAGTATAGTATTTAGAGGTTTATTACTATAAAATGAGTACATTAATGCATAGGGTTAAAGGGGTGGTCTTGGGCCGGTTTTCAAAGGGTGAAGGGGGGTAGGGGTACTTGGTATTTATTTAGGAAATTAGTGTAACGTTAAGTGTTATTACGTGTTATTCGTTAAAATCGGGTACCGGGTTTAATAGAAATAAATGTTCACGAAGTTTACCGGGATGAAATAAAGTCATAATAATGTTGAAAATATATTAAAAATATGTTGGGTACATTTACTGAGTGATCGGGTGATTATTGTTTAGTTTTCACGAAAACCGTCGTTATATTCATACGCGTACGTTATAAATAAAATAAATTTCCAAAATACTGGGTAACTGAATGTTATAACTTTTATGATGTTAAAATGGATATAAAAATATGTCGGGACCATTGTGGGAATATTTAGATATATTCGTCGTGTATAAACCGGGTGTTAACGTTTACTATAAATACTTATACGTAAAAACGTTACATGTACTGAATATAGAAATTTGAAAATCCTGAGAGTGGTATAACATGAAAATGTTGTTATGATGATATGCAGACTATCTCCAGTCCGTATGAAAAGTCATTACTGATAATGCATGAATTCGCACCTGAACCAATACGGTTACGCGAATTTGAATATCCGTAAACTAAATTTACGATGAAATGTGTAATGCACGTGAATGATGAAATCTTTTCCCGCAATGAATAGTGTTCCGTGAATAGTAAATTTCCCAAAAGTTTCTCAGAATATCAAATTGACCTCGAAAATGATGAATAGTAAAACGATGAATAGTGTTTTGATGAATAGTGTTTGATGAATAGTGTTTTTCCAAAGTTCGGGAAATGACCTGAAATGGTGAGTTGTGACAGTCTTCCCCTCTAAAAGGAACTTCGTCCCGAAGTTCAGTTTATGTTGGTTTCTGAAAACATATAAGTGGAAAGGTGATGATATTCGAGAATTCCAGCGAACTCTAACGATAGGAATTCGACTCTGCTGCAACTGTTTGACCACACGGTCCATGATTTCTGTTGGTTCTCTTACAAGGTCTGAGATTGTCATTTGGGTTGGATCCCTTCCAATGGAATCATGAGTGACTCATCTGAAAGTCATTTCTGGGGATCTGAAAATGTGAAATATGTTCGTGTAATCCTGTTGTTCTCTGACAATGTTCAAGTCTGACGGCCACTATGCCTTCTCTGTCAAAATATAAATGGTCCAGTGTATATTGGTGTAACTTTCCAAGTTTTCTGAACGGTAACATGCCTTTCCTAGGCAGAACTTTCTGCATAACTCTGCAGAACTTGAAGTTTTAATGGTTTATGACTTATTGAACTTGTAACTGATTCTTGACTTGTAGAAAATTTCTGGTTATCTCATGAATGCCTACTGAACTAGTGAGTTGAGCTTTTTCTGAGTTTGGCCCATCAATCGATGGTCTGCGCTTCTTAATGTTTTAAATGTGGTACTGGTAACATATACCGCTGAATTATGCCAGAATTCAAGTTTGTATGCTAGTTGGTCGATTCTAAAATGAATCTTAAATAGTCCAATATGCTAAAGGTTCAACCTTTCTTGTTATCCAATTTGTATCATGCCAATCCAAGGCAATGCTTTTAACTTAGTTTGTTCTCTAACTTGAATCCGGATGGTTTGTTGTTCAGGATACTCAATCCAAATGATGTGTGTTATGTACCAACCTAACTTCTGCCAGTTTCTCGCTGTTGGTGTAATAACTATTGTTGTAGATGAATTTGATTTATGTTGAGTGATTAGTCCAACCATTTCTAGGGTTAATCACTCACGCTCTGAGTATACTTTCATATGTTTGAATTTTTCTCTCGCTTTGACCATTGGTCTGAGGGTGATAGGTGATGTTCACATCTAAATGGGTTTCCGAAGAAAATCCTGAAATGATTACCTGAAGGCCAAGTTGAATCGGTTTCCTTAACAGGAAAAACTGAAATGGGTACAATAAACCTTTGTGACTAATTCCATAACGTTCGGTCCTTCGAACTTGGCGTTAACTGAAGGGATAGCATATAGGTAAGAATTTGATTCCTTGTGTTTTGTTCCAACGGATGATAAGACATAAGTCCTTCTTTGTCTATTGGGTTTGGTCTCCACTACTGAAGTTCGTGATTAATTTGTGATGTCCTTCCTAATTCCTTCATCACATATTCCAAATATTCTTTATTGTCAAGTCACAAATCCTAAATGCATAAGCGATGCTGTAAGGAAAGTGGTTCTGGAAATTTGTCTTGCGATTGTGAGTTTTAGTTGAAATCCTTTTCTGAATAAACGAATTTAGAAAATGGAGCAGATGATTTACTAAGTAATATTTTTCCTGATGATTCAAAATCCAGTAGTTATGAAATAGGAACTGTTTTCAAACATGTTGTGATTAAGACTGCTTACCAAAGTTTGATGTCTATGTATATTTCTCATTGTACAATAGTGTTGCTAAAGATTGACCAAAAAGGATCGTACTTGTTCAAAATAGGAATTTCAGAAATCATTTTTCCACAAGGTAGGTGATTTATGTAAACGCATCAAGGGGACATCCGATAAAATTGGAACGATACAGAGAAGATTAGCATGGCCCCTGCGCAAGGATGACACGCACAAATCGAGAAATGGTCCAAATTTTCACTAACATGGATAAAATGGTAGAATAGGAAATGTTCGCTTAAATGCATCGATGTCTAACACTTAGTTCCTGAGGTTGGATAATGTCTATTGATGGTTATCTGGTATAACTACAAGCATAGGTATTTAGACTAACTTAAGTCCTGAAATATTTTATCGTTGTAGTTGGCAAGGTGAAGGTATCACTTGATGTTGTGTCGATGAATGTCTATTCTGGTTTCCCATGTAGATGAGGAGATATGTTCCGGTTTGATCCCTTGCTTGATATGAAGGTGAGGTTATCTGAAATTTCTAGACATAATGCCTTAGAGGAATCTACATCAATATTCTTGATTCAAACAATTGTCCTTTGTGAAAACTTACTGCAGGAAAGTTTATGTATGGATGAGGCCATGTTTAAATGAAATGCTCTACAGTCTCAATTAGAAGCTTGGTTTATTTCTATTGTGTTGTCCTGCGGACATCTATATTGAGTTAAATCCTGTAGCTCAGTCTAGCTAGTACCTTTAAATGATAGAATTTGACAACTAAGTCAGAGATGGTGATTCAGATGGTCTCGCAGTATCTTAGGATTGTTGTTGAGTTATGAATTCTCTCTCTATATACTCCTAGTTCTGGTTAGTAGTTCTGTAATCCTTTCATTGCTTTTATTGTATAAAGGAATCCTGAATGTAATTGATATGGAAGGTCTCTCTTAGGGAAGTCAATGGGAAAATCCAACTTAATGTCTGAATGAGTGACTGGTGGTGTAAGTATCCAGGGATAGTTCGGCAAAAGGGATGTTTATGAAGGAGTTCCTTTGTTTACAAAACTTTTGGATGAAGATTGTTATTAACAATCCTTTGAAAAGGTAATTATTTCCTTCATGGCATATTCCTTCCTGAATTTTACATAGGTGATCAGGCTATGTATAATTGAGGACTAATGATGCGATGTTGGATTTTTGTCAAAATATCATAACTTTTATCAAAAGTTTTAGATGGTGTTCAACACATTGTTATAACAAATGATGTCCTGATGTTTTCTTTCAAGTAACAAGAAAATTGCCTCGCGTAATAATAGTAAATACTTGGTGTAATGACAGAAAAATCAATTTATAGGATGGTAATAAAATAGCTTACTTCAGAAATTTTTCTGTAAAACAGTTTCCCCATATGATAGTAAAATAGCTTGAATGGTGTATTGGATACGTGGGTGAATCTTGTCGAATGGTAATAGTCTACTAGTTCGTCAAAAACGAAATCAACCTAATTCCTGATGAGACAATGCTCAAATGTTGCGAAACGATTGAAATCTGAGCAATTTGGGGTAGAAAATGGAGTAAACAATGGTTATGATTATCACAGAGGTAACAAAGGATAGATACTACATTGGATAGGAAAGTGCTTAATACCACTAGGTCATGTCATCGTACCAACGGTAAGTACAAAAGGAAAGATACAACCCTAAAGGGCTCAAACTACGGTTTTTATATTGAAACAAAGCTCCTCCTGCTGAAGCATTGTTGTTATCCTTGATGTTGCTAATATCCTGACGGTTCTCTTTCAACAGCTCACGCTATTCCTCGAGCGATTCAGTCTTGATTCCCAGTTCCTGATTTTTCCTTGTTCCTTAGTTCCGGGCAGTCATTCTTGAAATGCCCAAAGTTTCCACATTTGAAGCAATTCCCTGGGATTTTCTGATTTGTGAGTTTCCTTTGCCTCGATCGCCATTTTGATGGCTTCAGACATGGTATCGGGTTCCCATGCGATGACCAACATACGAATTTCATTTGAGAGTCTCCCAATGTACCTTTCAAGTTTCTTGCTTTCCGGTTCATCCATTGCAGAACCTAGTCGTGTTGATTCATAAAAATGAGTAGTGTACTTGTCAACATCATTTCCTACCATGATAAAGTTTTGTGTTTCCTGTTCCCTTGTTCGTAATTCACTTCTTACACAAAGTGTTATACCCATCATCCTTCTTAGTTTCTCCCAAGAGTGTGAGTAGGCAGTATCAACTCCTACCATCTTAATATGTTTCGTCCACCATTCCTGGGCATGATTCTGAAAAGTGCATGTGGCGAACTTAACCTTGTATTCCTTACGACAGTCGCCACATTGAAATATTGTTTCTATGTCTTCGAACCATTTGAGAAGTTTCTTTGTGTTTCTAGTTCCGCTAAAGGAGGGAGGATTACACCCCATAAATTCCACGTGAGTAAGTTCCTTAGTGAGGGCGGTGGTTATGTTCTTGGCAATGACTTGTCCAACAGTAGCTTGCGTCATGCTTGAAGTGGTTTGCTTAGATCTCTCTTCATCAAATCATAAGTGACCATGAGGGTATATAGTTAATCAAAGCCATCATATTCACAACACATGAATATAATACATGAAAATTTCGGTCTACGTGAACCGGTATCACAAATAGCACAACCATTTCTTACATAGTAGAGTCACACTTGATATATTTGTTTGTACAACAATCAAAAGACAACAAGTTCTTTAGACTATGTCCCACACCTTCTGTGGCTAGGATAATAGTAAAAGCTAGTGAGGATATAAATCTGGTCTAGGGACTTCCTGGTGTCCCTCTGTGTGAAATCGGGTTTGTGGCATCATAAGGCCGAGATAGTCCTGAAGTGGTGTCTGAAGTTGCGCATCTATCAAATCTTAGATAATGTAGGTTCTGAACCATTCCTGAAGAATCTGCGGATGTTTCTGTTGAGTCCGTGTTATTGGTATTATCTACTAGATGTCATCTAGTTCATGGCAAGTGGGAATGGAAATGGAAAATGACAATGATGGTACTAGTGTATGGAATACTACCCTCTTTCGCGCTACCTCGCGACATCCAAAAGGTAAAACTAAAGTACACACTGTGGGAAGGCCAATAGTGTAATAAGTAACTGATGGTGGTGATAGTACCTGAGTAGTAAGTGCCCTACTAGTGATGGAAAGAAAACACACTATCTTCCTTGCAATAAGCATCCTAATAAGTCCATTAAGATTAATTCTGAATACACTACCAAAAGGCATTCTATGTACGGGATGAATGATAGGAAAACCCTGTTCCTATGGCAAATCAATAGTACTAATGGTGGTGTAAATGCAACTGGTGGTATAATGGTAGTGGAAGATGACAAGGCATCTTCAATGTCCGAATCCGATAAAAGGATGTCAGGGTGAGTATCTGAAGACATGTCACTTGTGAACCAGGTCAATAAAATGATATTCATATACAGATATGAGTATAAATAACTCGCACAGGGTATGTATGAAACAACATGTATCATGATTATGCACTTATGATGAAATGATGAGATGCTATGATGATGCGGTTATAGTCTAGGGTCCAAGATACATCCTAGTTTGCTATAACCTTAGCTCTGATGCCAATCTGTCACACCCTCAATTTACCTGACTTGCAGCGGAATGGAATACCTGGGGGTGTCTGTCATAGCACCACAGTTACAGTTACATTGAACGACCTAAAGTGTCGTTTGGAAAATACTGCATTTGATCATTGGAATAATCCAGAGTTTACAAAATGAGGTCCCCAAAATATGTTGCATGTTTATGAAAAACAAGTCATACTAGATCAAACGTTTACATAAGTGCATGAAATAATGATGAGACGCGTCGACTCCGCGACTCCATGAAGGTCCAAATGCATGTCACATGAGCTACCTTAATAACCTGAAATACATTGCTAAAACGTCAACACGAATGTTGGTGAATTCCATAGGTTTGTAAAATGTAATGATGTACGGCCACCACAAGTAAAAGTGCAAGATAAAAATCTCATGAAAATTGTACAATAGCCTTAAGCTCATGACACCGAAGCTATGACTGATGAAATTCTATGCCCCTCCCGAATGTTCTGACGAAACATTCAAATGTAAAAGACATGACATGCATCCGCTTACTGTTGGTAATCACTACCACGGATGGAGGCGTCACCCTCGATAGATCTATCCACTCACTCTCGCTTAACGGTAAATTAACGGTTCATGATGTCACAGGGGACTTATCACATGGCAAGGTAACTTAAGCTATGTACATGTTTGAATACTTGGGCTCGTACTAAAATAATTGATGCAATGTATTCCCCCCCGTGGGATTTGAAAACAATCAAAAATGTTGAATTGAAAACGGGGCTATGAAAACTCACCTTAACTGATGAAACCGTGATGAAATGAAATGAACACCAATGAACAATTAGCTGCCGCAACCCAATATGATGGTACCATGAACATGTAATGAGCTGAAAAACAAGGCGCGCACACTAGCCGCAACCTAATATGAATGATGAATGATCTCATTTAGATCACCAAATGATGTTATGAATGTCCATGCTCATGTTCCTATACCACTCTACTCTTTGTAAAAACACTTGTGTTATCAAAATATATAATCCAAGAATTTGGAAAAATATTGCTATTAGAAAATATAATAAGCTAGTTGCAATATATATATACTTATATATATATATCGTATGTTTCCATGTTAGTGTTGAAATCCTCGGGTTGTAATCCTTGAAATATCGCCTTGAAATGATGAAAATATACTTGTAATAACTAATACTACATTAGTTATAAAATTTGGTACATAATATTATTTCTAGCTTATAAAAGTACTTCGTAGTTTTTGTGTCCATTTTTATTAAAAGCTGTCAAATAAAAATGGGTTTAGCCGATATTCAAACGTGAATATCTTTGTCATTACTTGTCCGTTTTACTTGTTCTTTATGTCCACGGTTACGTCTTAGTATGTAGTAATATATTTTGGAAAGCTCGGCTCCTCCGGGTTACGTCAAAAGCCTCTTTTTGACCAATGAAAAACGTCCAACAGCAACTATTTTCCAGAAAATACTTTTCGTCAACAATCTTGCAAAAATCATAACTTCTTCGTTATAAACTCTTTTTAATCCGTTCTTTCGCCTACGGATTTTTTTTTGAAAGTATTTTCTAAAAATTTTGCCAAAGTTCCCTTGGTGTTTACTGATTTTCCAGGTTTTCACAAAATAGGACAGCATGTCTAAAACATGCTCCAAATCAAGTTTTCAAGGTTTATAACTAATTTCTAACATCACCAAACCTCTTGTAATCACCACATAGCTAATCTAATCCTACCATACACCTTCTTAGGGTGCCATGGACTCCTAACCAAGTTATAATAGCAAGGGGATTCATAAATAAAAAGTTAGGGTTTGTATGTTCCATTTTTGACAAAATAAATGGTGGTATAGCTAGTTGTACATGGTTTTTAGCATGGAAATCATGAAATACAAGTAAATATAAGATGTTTCATGTAAAAATAAAGTTGATAACTTACTTGATAAAATGAGATGATTAGATGATGATTATGCTTGGATTACTTGTGTTTTTCTTGATTGATTCTTGATTAGGCTAGTATAAGGAACAAGTTTGATGTTATAACTTTTGGAAAAAGATCACTTGATCTATGTATGGTGGTGAGGTCGTGGGTTGCAAGAGAGGGGAAGATGAGATAACTTTCTTTCTTACTAAAAAGTGTAGATTATGATTTTGGTTTTTGGTTAAAGTATAGTATTTAGAGGTTTATTACTATAAAATGAGTACATTAATGCATAGGGTTAAAGGGGTGGTCTTGGGCCGGTTTTCAAAGGGTGAAGGGGGGTAGGGGTACTTGGTATTTATTTAGGAAATTAGTGTAACGTTAAGTGTTATTACGTGTTATTCGTTAAAATCGGGTACCGGGTTTAATAGAAATAAATGTTCACGAAGTTTACCGGGATGAAATAAAGTCATAATAATGTTGAAAATATATTAAAAATATGTTGGGTACATTTACTGAGTGATCGGGTGATTATTGTTTAGTTTTCACGAAAACCGTCGTTATATTCATACGCGTACGTTATAAATAAAATAAATTTCCAAAATACTGGGTAACTGAATGTTATAACTTTTATGATGTTAAAATGGATATAAAAATATGTCGGGACCATTGTGGGAATATTTAGATATATTCGTCGTGTATAAACCGGGTGTTAACGTTTGCTATAAATACTTATACGTAAAAACGTTACATGTACTGAATATAGAAATTTGAAAATCCTGAGAGTGGTATAACATGAAAATGTTGTTATGATGATATGCAGACTATCTCCAGTCCGTATGAAAAGTCATTACTGATAATGCATGAATTCGCACCTGAACCAATACGGTTACGCGAATTTGAATATCCGTAAACTAAATTTACGATGAAATGTGTAATGCACGTGAATGATGAAATCTTTTCCCGCAATGAATAGTGTTCCGTGAATAGTAAATTTCCCAAAAGTTTCTCAGAATATCAAATTGACCTCGAAAACGATGAATAGTAAAACGATGAATAGTGTTTTGATGAATAGTGTTTTTCCAAAGTTCGGGAAATGACCTAAAATGGTGAGTTGTGACATAGTGCATCCTCTCCGGACGGGGGAGTTCAATCCCAATAGATCTATTCACAATATTCACGCTCACTACTCATAGTGATTAACGATTCATGATGTGGGGACTTCATGGCAATAGTAGTACTTAGTGTCAATAATACATACAGTTTAGAATACAGTTTTCAAGTTAGAATACAATTTTCAAATCAGTTGTGATCATAATAAAAATAAGTAGCATGCATCTCCCCCACGGAGTTTGTAAAACAATTGAAGTAAAAGGTAGGGCTATGAACTCACCTTAAGAGCAACGAGATCAGAAGTAAAATGGATCTTCAGACGAGTGCGAAGCGTATAAGCACAACCTAAAAGACGTGACGCGACTTAGAATGATAAAGAAGAGCGATATGAAAAAGTAAATCAAATGATCACGAGATAGTTTCCGAGATAAGCATGGCATTGCACTAAGACTTAACTAAAGTATTTTTATCTCCAAATTGGTATACAACCTGAACTTATACTAAAGTAAGTGTCTACTAAGTCTCGCTTAATGATTCTTATCTCATTACTATGTGGTCACACTTTTATTTCTCTAGAAAAGACATAAAAACTTAGTTTCTGATTTTGACCTGATTTGATGACGCTATATCTCCTAATCCATAATAGCTATGAACATGAGGTTTTCACCCTTAGAAAGGTCCTTGAGTCTATTTTCCATAACCTTAAGCCACATAGTCTAAGCATTTACCAATCCATGGGAAAGTGACTTTTACTAATAGTAACTCAAAACAGAATGCTTATTGAAAGTTTACCATTTACGGTTTCGGCTTTAAATCCTAATTCATAATAGCTATGAAGTTGAAACCACTTGGAAATATTAGCCTAAGATGTCTATTTATGATCCAAGTTTTAGAAACATACCCTTATGGTGCACCAACCTGGAGTTATATTGGTTTTCCAACAGGTGGTCCAGAATTGGTCCATTACCGTAAAATGGACATATCTCCCTCATTCGGAATCGATACAAAACCATCAATTCGCCACATGTACCTTGAACTTATTTCTATAATCCCATTAAATAATCCAGACCTTCTCAGGCCAAAATTTTGCTGCAAATAACCCATTTATACTGCTGATCTACAGCATTCCCAGGTTTTCCTACCAACCACTAATCTTGATGTATTTCCCAAACCGCGATAGCTATTAAAGTGAATCCACTTTGGGAAGTTAGATTAAGATGTATAATAGTGAGATTAGCATTCCAATCCTAGATTTTATAGTATTGGCCTGGAGTTTATCTCGTTTTCCAAACAATGTTCCAGATTTGACTAGCAATCGTAAAACGGCCATAACTTGGTCATCCGGAGGAGATAAAAATTCCTCCAACTCGCCACATGAAGCTTAGAACTATATCTATCTAAAAATGTAATTTAATCATAGGCTCCAAGCCAAAACTTAATGGGAAAACCCACGTTTTTCTACTGATGTAAAAACAGTCCCATCAAATCCAACTAAACCTATTCTAAACTCATCCAAAATATCATCAATCATCATGCAATGCCACACTAATCATCACAAACAACTCAAGAACACTAAAACTCATCAAAATCAGAAAACCCATTGCATGTGAAGAAATCCAAAGGAAATGATAAGATTGACTTACAAGAAGTGAAAAATTACCAACAACCTTTTTAGGGCTTGGATAGAAATGACCAAGAGACACCACCACAAGCTAGGACCTTCTCTTTTACACTTCTAATGGAGCTTGTGGGCTGGAGAAAAGAACTTTTAACAACTTTGATGAAGACTTCAAGAATACTCCAAGAAATCACCAAGAATCTTTAAGAAAACCTTCAAAACTAAGCATCAAAGTGTCATTTTCTTCAAGGGTCCTCAAGAGGGTGTTGTGATTATGATTATATGATCAATGAAGGCTGAGAATTGATGTTTTATGATGGAAATTCGGCAGCAAGCATGATAGGAGAGGGAAGATGGATGGTTTTGATCTAAAAATGCATAAATAAAAGAGTTAGTGGAATATGGTTAAGGTAACATGCAAAGTAGAAGCCCCATTTGTCCTAAGTTTGAAAACATGTGTCTAATAGTTGAAAGATACACAATACACTTGTCTTGTGAGTTAAATTTCGTGGGTTTGGTGATAGTGGGGAAGGGTTGAGATTATTTTGTGCTTTTGTGGTGTTATAAAGTGTAGTTTTGATCCCCGATAATTTAAAACGTAGAGTTTTTTTTTTTTTTTTCTTTTTTTTTTTTTTTTTTTTTTTTTTTTTTTTTTTTTTTTTTTTAAGACGCGTAACGTAATACCGGGTAGTAATAAAATATAAAACTTTAAAAAAAAATGTTAAAATTTGTTATTATAACTTATTTGATTAATTTAGATAAGTGTTGAGGTTGACGGAGGGCTTACACGTTGTTAAAACCTTAAAACATAAAATTTAATTTACGTAAAACGTAAAAGGTGCAAAGTTTATGTAAAATTTGAAAAAGTTAATTATGCCTTTTAAAATAGGATTGTAAGAAAATAATGATGCATAAAAAGTGTAGAGTAGACATAGTCTAGTCGCGGTTTAATTAATTGAATGTACACGGATAACTTCCGACGAAGTTAATTAGTTAAAATAGAATAGTTGAATAATAAACTATTAAAATAAATGACATGAATTTTTGAAATGTCACAACTGGGTGCCATTTCCCAAAGTTATGAGATGACTGGGTGCCATTTCCCAAAGTTAAGAGATTATTGGGTGCCATTTCTCAAAGTATAAAAGATTACTGGGTGCCATTTCCCAAAGTATAAAAGATTACTGGATGCCATTTCCCAAAGTATACGTTGCTCAAGAATACACAATCAAGATTTAGACATTAAGGCACATATAGTAGTTCTGCTAAAAGTAATACCAACTTAGCGTAGTATAAAAGTATAAACGTTTCAAGTATCAAAGAAATTATTGTGCATGTATCTCCCCCAAGTAGTTTAAAACAAGTAGCAAAAGAGTAAAAGCGGGGCTATGACTCACCTGATGCAACAGCTATAATAATGCTAGTGACTGATCAGAAATAGGCTCGATTCCTTAACCGCAACCTACTATGAATGATATGATTCTAATGTAAGAAATGAAACAATGCTACACATGCGTATACGTACGTTATCAATACCACTTGTAGTTTTTGAAAATAACGTTTATCGTTTATTGTTGTATGAGTAAATATAAAGTTTCCTGCGTAGTTTAACATTGTTCTTAACTTAGAAAATGTGTCCAAACGGCTTCACAAAACTAGTCGTGAAATATAGTACGTTAAGTGCTAGTGTTCAAGCTCGGCGTTTTTGAAAACCTTGTAACAATATCTAGATGTCGTCTTGTTTAATTTCTGATCGTACGTGCCTCGATCGATGAGAAAATTGGCTCTCAATGTCGTTACTTGAAAAATATAGTGTTTAACACTTAGTAATTTCTATTATAGCAAAAGCTGTCAAAAGTGTATATGTTTCATCGGATTTCAAACGCTTGTATCTTTTTCGTTATAAGCTTGTTTTCTACGTTCTTTATATCCCCGGAATCGTGGGATGGCATATTAACATATTTTGGATAAGTCGGGACGGCTAGATCAAGTTTTACGCCTCGAAACAGTCCATGAAAACTGTTCAACAGCAAGCTATTTTCTGAAAAATATAGTTTTCGTCGTTAAACTTTGAAAAATCATATCTCCTTCGTTATTAACTCTTTTTTATCCAAACTTTCGGCCATACTTTCATCTAAGAAATTATTTTCTAAATATTTGGCCCAAAATTACTCCTAACCCCCTGGATTTTCCACATTTTACAAATAGGGACAGTAGGTATTTTATTTGTTTAAAACTCACTTTTCTTGTTTCTAGTTTATGTTTTAACCACTTCAATACACCACAAGCTAGTCTAATCTTACCATACACCTTCTTAGGGTGTCATGGGTTCCTAATATTCACAAAACCAAAAGGATATCAAAGGGATGATCATAGGATTAATTATAACCTTGTAAAATTAAAATATACTTGAAAGTGGTATCTTTAACATATATATACTTACATGTATTCTATATAAATAGAAAATACATCATTTTATCAAGAAAAGGAAAGTATTAGATGATGAAAATCATAACTTGAAGCTTACTTGAAATGTGTAGAGTTTGGAGATGGTTTGATTAATAACCTTGAGGTTTTTATTTCAAAACCTTAACAAGGATCATGTAAAGGACTAGAAAATAACTTGTTCTTGAAAAATTTGATGGATCTTGTGTTGATTCTTGATGTTGGTCGTGGCTAGGGGAGGAGAGAAAGGAAGAAAACCTTGCTTTTTGATTCTCAAAATGAGTTGTGTTTGTAATTTATGTTTGTAATAGAAATATCTTTGGCTTAGGGCAATATGGTAAATAAATGGACAAGTTCAAGTATAAATGTGTATACATACACTAGGGAGGGTCGGCCAAGGTGTATAATGGGTGAGATATTTGTGAAATCTTGTATTCTTGGTGTATTTGATATGTATTTGATGTATATAATGTGTTGTGTTATAAGTTTTGGGTACCGGGTTAACTAGAAATAAATTTTAACTGAACCAAATGGAATATTTTAAAGTCGTAAAAATTATAAAATTACATTTCTCACAAGTCTCGGGTGAATAAATATTTGTTGTATTCAAATTACGAAAATCGTCGAAGTTATAAACGTTCAACGATATGTATAACAAATAAATCCAAAACGTCAGGTAAATTAGTAATATAACTTTTATATCATTATAATGAGTGTAAAAATGTGTTAGAACCATAGTTGGGATTGTCGGATTAGTTATTCAAAGTAATAGTTTATAGGATAACGTTTATTAAGTGGATAACCGTACGTATACAGAAATGATGCAAACTCACGCATGAATGACAAATTTTCTCCGGGGGTGAATAGTGTTTTATGAATAGTAAAATTTTTGAACGCTTCTCAGAATCACAAACTGACTCTGAAAATGATGAATAGTGATCGATGAATAGTAAAATGATGAATAGTAAATTTGAAAACTTCGGGAAATGACCAGAATTTACGAGTTGTGACAATTCATTTCTTTTATTAAGCAGTTTTGGTCTACTGCTAAGGTCATAACTTTTAATGAAGAAAAACAGATTAAGGCTAAGTTAGATGGCCAAGATATACTCATAACTGAGTCATCTATTAGGGAATCTCTTAACCTACCAGATAATGAAGTAATTGTTTGTCTTGAAAATGCCGCCATTTTCAAAGTTTTGAAAAAAATGGGGTATGAGAAGAAGAATAATAGATTAAAATTTTACAAAGGTCTCTTCTCATCTCAGTGGAAATTCTTGATTCATACTCTCTTACATTGTTTGAGTCCTAAAACAACAGGTTGGAAGTAGTTTGGTACTACCATGGCATCAGTTGTGATATGCCTTAGTAAAGGAAAACCTTTTAATTTTTCAAAAATGATTTTGGATGGTATGATCAAGACCTTGGATGATGATGGTAACTCTTTATTATATCCAAGGTTTTTGCAGCTTATTATTCCAAATCAATTGACTACTATTAAGACACATAGAGCAACATTTTATGCCACCTCACTACAAAAGAAAGCATTTTCAAATCTGAAAAATAATGGAAAGGATTTTTAAGGAAGGGTTACACCACTTTTTCCATATATGGTGAACCGTCCACAATAAAAGGGTGAGGATGTCATGGAAGGGGCTGCCATTTCTGCTGCTAGCTTAGAAGCAGAGCAGGCCAGTGGTAACATACATGAGACTGAGTATACAACCGTTGATTCACCTCTCAGTGAAGGTAACACATCCTGAAGTGATGAGGGTAGATCTGAAACACATGAATTGATGGATACTGATGTACAAAATGTCAATTCCAATGATCCATCTATCGGGCTAGGTAACACAAGCCAAAGTCGTGAGGCTAGAATGAAACTTATACAGGATTTGAAGGACAATTGTACCCAATTAGAAAAGGATGTTCTTGGCCTCCAAAAGCGCACAACAAAACAAGGTGAAAAGATCAAAAAGTTGAAAAAAAGACTTACATATTTGGAAAGTCAACAGAGCTCAAGAACAACTCAGTTTAGACGTTTGAAGAAGGTGGGCACAGCACACAGGATGAGTTCTTCTAAGGCTGCTAGTTTGGAGGATCCTTCCAAACAGGGGAGGAATGAAAGCAGAGTCTCAGGGGCGGAAACAACAAATGCTGAAGGTGCTTGTGCTGATATGCATGTGGATATGGATATTCGGATTGATAGTGGTGATAATATGGATGATGACTATGTAGTTGCTGACAATGAGGGTAATGAGGTGGTTTTGGAAGATGTAAATAAAAAGCAGGTAGTGGAATTTCCAAGTGAAAATATTGTACAAGCTTCAAAGATCATGGTGGAGACTAATACTAGTTTGGGAGAAACAGCTGCTACTAGTAATGTTGAACAACTGGCTAAGGTGGTACAAGATGTTTCTGCTACTACAACAAATGAAGTTTCTACTGCTAAAGAGGTTGCAAAGAGAGTTGATGAAGATGAAATAGCTAAATTTATGGATGAGAAAAGGAGATCTAAAGTGTCTGAATTTGAAACAGAAGAGCAAGTAGCATTCATTCTTCAAGAAAAGGAGAAAAGAAGAGCTCATGCAGAAAAAATGCAAGCTTTTATTGATGAGGATGAAGTTCTACAGGCTAGAATTGCAGAACTTTACAAAGATAAGACTTTAACCGATGATAACAGAGTACAAAGACTTGCTGATTTGATAAATGAAAGAGGTGTAGAATTAGCTTTGAGTCAGCGAAGTAAGTCAATGAAGCAAGGTCAAAGTCAGAAGAGGAAAAGAAATACCACAAAGTCTCCGCTCATGAGTGTAATGAAAACATACTTAAAGAATCAAGGTTTTTATAAACCTCATCAACTCTGGGGAAAGTCATATGACAAAATTGCACATCTGTACTACCACTGCAAGAGATATATTGAAGAAAAGTTTATCCCCATGGGTACAAAAGAATCACCATCAAAGAAACAAAAGATCATTGAAGACAAGCATGCTGAGAAGAAGAATGATTCACAAAGAAATGAAGACATCTCTTCTCTTGATCAGATGATGGTGATTGTTCCTGAAACATTATATCCTGATCCTATTCAATCTAGACATCCAATCATAGACTGGGAGATTTACAAAGATAAATTTAGAAAGGCTTGGAAGATAATCAGGCTTGGTGGAGGATCAGAAGTGTGCAAAAGTTTTCAGGAATTGATAAGAAGAAGTGACAGAGAAGACTTAGACAGATTATGGGAGTTGGTTAAAAAAAACTCAAAACAATCAAGAAGCCAGATGTGAAAGAGCAAGAGCTGTGGGTTGAGTTACGCATGTTATATGAACCTGATCCACCTGATATCTATTGGAACTTCCCAATTCCTTGATCTCTCAACTTCATGGAAGTTTTATGATAGCTGCAATGTACATCACTTATCAACACAAGGTGGAGTTGATTTTTTTATGCTTGCAGAAAAAGAGTATCCTTTGAGTGCTAATTTACTTGCTGTGATGATATCTAAAAAGATCATATGTGAAGAAAGTACAGAGGTAGTTAAATATCTCATTGAAAGAATTTGTGCTCGGTATGAGAGACAAATGCAAGAACGGAATAAAACAAGATAAGGTGTTTGGAGGTAGCAGGGGTGTAGCTTCTCTGTTTTCATTAAACAGAGAATTGTAGCTTCTCTGGTGTTTGTATAAAAGTTACTAATGCTATTATTAAGTTACTACTACTATTACAATAGTTGTTTGTGTAATTTATCCTATTGTAATGGATTTAGACTCCAAAAAGTCAAGCTTTTCTATGGCAATGAACAAATTTGTAATTTTCAATAGTATATCTACTTGCAGGCAACATAATAAAAAATATAACATTAAAATTGATAAAAAAACATAACATGATATGATAAAAACAAAACATTAAAATTCAAAGGAACATAACATGGTTGATAAAAAACATTGAAAGAAACTCTAAAGTCCCTTGACAAATGTGTGCTTGTTGAAAAGCTTGAGCTTCGCTTCGGCAATCTTCTTCTTCAATTCTAAAAGCTTGATAACGTCGGACTTTTGAAGCTTTTTAAAATACTCCAAGCACTTGAACATCTGCACCGAAGGACGCACAAGTTCCATTTCAGCCATGTACTTGTTCCTTTGAATAACAATATCAAGCAACTCTTGATATGCCTTAAACAGATCTTTCGCATACTTCACATCACGCTGTGTCTCCCTATCAAAATACGCCATCATTTGGTATGGTAACTCAGTTGAGTTAGCAGCCGCTTCAAGTTCCTGAAGAAGCACATATTGAGACATTCTTACACCCTTTGATACAATTTATGTTTTACTGTTTTTATTTACTGGATGAATGAGGAAGTTACTTGGGTTATAACATATAAATAGGCATGGTAATTACATGTGAAAATGTGTTTTAGGCGTGTTTGCGAAATAAATGCTAAACATTTGGGTTACCAACATACACATCCCAAAATTTCCTAGCAAAATTAATTTATGCCTAGCAGCATTAAGTTATGCCAAGGAGCATTAACATAATTAAAGTAGATTACAACTACTTCATTTCGTTTAACTTGATGTTTTAACTTTATTTCGTTTGTAAATACAAGAATTTTAATTAGATTATAACTTTTACATTATAGATTTAAATGATTGTTACAATCATTTAAAACTACAATATTAAAACAACAAATCTTTGTAAATTTTTAAAAAATAAAACAATCCTATCTAAATTCATTTTTCAACTAACTTAATCTATTTTAGGTAATGATTAACATAATTAAAGTAGACTACAACAACTTCATTTATGTTACAAGGATAAATGTGTACATGGTTAATGGTCACATATAATACCCTTATAACGTGGCCATAATCATGATTTAGATACATATTTGTGATATGGTGTGACTATTGTAAAGCCTATAGTCACATGATCGTGCTACAAATATATGTGACTATACACATTAGGATTTAGAAAGCAAACACACACTAAACTTTAGACACACATATTAACTTATGTGACCATATGTATTGAATTTTCGTTATGCTTAATCATGTTTGTATGGTTTAGTGTGACCATATATGACATTTGGTCACACTCTTCAAGTGTGTGACATATATTTGTCACTCTTAAATGCATATCGTGACTAACATTTGAAACTGAATTTTTAGTTGTCACACATTTCAAATTCATATGTGGCTAACTATTCAGCAAAGAATAGTAGTCACGTTTATATAATGTGTGACAAACTTGACTATATAATTTAGCCACATACGCAAGTACTTCATGTGACCATATATCTTTTTTGGCCACACTGTTCAATTGTGTGACATATATTTGTCACATATGTATATCTATAGTGTGACTAATGTTTCGAGCTAATTTGTATCAGTCACACGTCCCGATTTAAAAGTGACTAAAATATCGAAAAATATTTACTAGTTACCCTCTAGTCACATATATACACCAATGTGTGATATATTTTACGAAATGGTTACACAAGTCGGATCAAGTGTGGCTGTTTATTTAAGGCTAGTACATTTAGTCACGTAAATATATTGCTGTGTGGCCATTCAAAATACGCTATGTGTGACGAAAGTCCATATTTGTACTAGTGTGGTTCTTCAGAGTTAAACGAGATTAAAGAGGAAATGTCATCAAGAATAAAGCAAGATTAGTTGCTCAAGGCTATAGACAAGAAGAAGGGGTAGACTATGATGAAGTATTTGCTCCTGTGGCTAGAATTGTAGCCATAAGGTTTTTTCTGGCTTTTGCATCATATATGGGCTTTCCTGTATATCAAATGGACGTTAAAAGTGCTTTTCTCTATGTCACTATCACAGAGGAAGTCTGTGTCAAACAACTTCCTGGTTTTGAAGATCCTACACATCCAAACAAAGTCTACAAGGTTATTCAGGCTATGTATGGCCTACATCAAGCTCCTAGAGACAAAAAGGATATTATGCAACATGGTTACAAGAGAGGTGCTATTGATAAGACTTTATTTATCAAAAGAGACAAAAAGAATATTATGCTTGTCCAAGTGTATGTGGATGACATTATCTTTGGAGCTACAAAACAAACAATGGTTAAATAGTTTGAGGAGCTTATGAGTTCCATGGGTTAATTAACATTCTTTTTGGGGCTTCAAGTTCAACAATCAAGCAGTGGAATTTTCATTAGTCAAGATAAGTATGTTACAGACATTCTTAAGAGGTTTAACTTGACCACTGTCAGGCCAGCATCCACACCCATTGATGCTAACAAACCATTGGGAAAAGATGGAGATGGGGAAGATGTTGATATTAAGCTATATAGATCCATGATTGGATGTCTAATGTATTTGATTGCATCTAGACCTGACATTACTTTTGCTGTGTGTTTATGTGCAAGACATCAGGTCAAACACAAAGTTTCACATCTGAATGCAGTCAAGAGGATTTTTATGTATCTTAGGCAACAACCTAAGCTAGGGTTGTGGTATCCTAGGGAGTCTCCTTTTAATTTGGAAGCTTTTTCAGACAATGATTATGTTGGAGACAATTATGACAGAAGATCAACCACTAGAGGATGCCAATACCTTGCAAGAAGATTAGTTTCATGGCAATGCAAGAAGCAAACAATTGCAGCAACATCTTGCACAAAAGCAGAGTATGTGACTGCTGCAAGTTGTTGTGCCCAAGTACTTTGGCTGTTGCAAGTTGTTGTGCCCATTTTAATCAAAGGAGTTACATTCAACATTCAAGAAAGACAGACACATCAGAAACATCATCAACACAACATAAAACAAACCTTCTGAGCAATCTTTCTCTTGTCATGCTTTGCCTTCTGAGCAATCTTTCTCTTGTCATCAAAAGATGATTGCTTCCTTGGGCAAGCAAGGCCTAGCACTTGCTTTGGAGGTCTTTCTAGTCTTGCAGGCTTCTTTTGGGCAGGCCACTTCATGTTCTTCAAAGCAGATTCCAGAGCCTATGTCAATGCCTGTGGCAACTCACTCGATAGAGATGGAGCAGGAGCAGGAGTAGAAACCTTTTTATTAGGCTTCAGGATGGTTAAACTTGATGCACTTGGAGGAAACTAGCCACTCCATCCTGAATCAGAGTCAGAGTAGTAGCTAATCTCTGAGTCAAAAGAGTCATCTGATGAGATGTAAATTTTTGGAAAGTGGCTCATGATGATACTAGGGTTTCTGTGATGGTAGAAACAAGGTTTTGATGAAGTTATGTGTTACTACAAGTTCTTTTTATAGGCAAGTCAATCCCAAGGGTTATTTATGAAGGCTATTAACTCCTACTTGCTTTGGTAGCTTTGGGGAGTAAATATTGGAAGTATTTATTATCTCGGAATGACTTTTAGATGATATTTTGGTCAAAAAGTCAATATTGTTAGATATTTTGATGGAAAGTACTTTTAGCCAAAGTACTGCTTCATAAGGAATGAAAGTACTGCTCCATGTTATATGGCAAATTACTGCTTGGTGCTTCATGGGAAGTACTGACGTGTCAGGATACTGTTCCAACGGTCAAAAATGGGGGAACAACTTTACGAAAGATATGGGGAAGATAAATTCCAAAAATAACGGTAAAATCATTAATTAACCGTGATTTTTTATCTTATCCTTCCTTATGATTATCTTTTCCATCTTTACATACCCTCATTCTTATTAGTATTCATCCTTCAAATACTAACAAATTCATCATCAATCATCATTCTCTTTCACAAACACGAACAATGGCAAACCGTCCCACAATTAGGAAACATAATATGATTGCAAACTTGGAGAAGGCGCAAAAGAATCTTGATTTTCATGGCATCATTGATTTTCTCACTGGGTCATCCATCAATTATTCAATTTTGGTCAATCCAGAAATCATTGGTCCCTGGATTCAAGAGTTTTGGGCTACGGCTAGGTCTTCTTTGGTGGAAGGAGAAGATGTCATTCATGCTACAGTTTTAGGGAGGCCTATTCGAATCACTGAAGCAACAACCAGGGAGATCTTATTGTTTGATGATGAAGAAGGTGCTGTTTTATTTGACAAGCAAGTTATTTAGGATGAACTTAGAGAGATAGGCTATGAAGGTGCTCTAAATAAGCTTACTTTTCAAAAGGCACTGGTAAGTTCCCATTGGAAGTACCTTATCCATATTTTGCTTCATTGTCTAAATCCCAAAAGTACTGCTTGGGATCAATTTGGACATACTATAGCCTCTTCTGTAGTTGGGTTAGCTACGAATCAACAATTCAACTTTTCCTATATGATTCTTGATGGTATGCTTGCACACATCAAAGTTGGTTCAACATTTTTGATATATCCTTGGTTTGTTCAGTTATTCTTAGCCAAACCACTTGACGGTGTTCCAAAACCTCAAGATTATATACCTACTGTTGTACTTCCACACAAGGTGTTCACTTTTATGTCTTACAAGGGTGTTAAGTTTTCTGGCCAAAATACACCTTTGACAGCTCTCATATTGGAAGTAGCATAAGCAGTTAGGGATGAAGCTAATGATGAAGAAAGTGATTCTGCACATTCTGAGCCTTCTGCAACACCACCTCTTGCATCACGTCAGCAAGTCGCTTCAAGTGAAAGAACTACTTCTATGTCTGTTCCTGTTCATGTATCAAGGGAGAAGACTCTTTCTATTGAAAGTACTTCTCAACATCATATTTCCATGGAAAGTACTTCTCTTAAAGGTACTGCTTTAGAGCATGATACACCACCATCTCCCAATGATTATACTTCCACAGGTGGGTTTCAAACACCTGGAGGAGATGAGGGAGGTGAGGGACATCTGGATACTTATGCTTAGACTAGGGAATTTAGAAGAATGAAGAAGGTCATTAATGTACAAGCTGATGAGATTAAGAGATTGAGAAATAAGTTCAGGAGATTGAAGAGATTTGTTTGGCCACTTGTTCAAAATCACAGATTATGGGTCAATCAAAAGATGAGAAGTGCTAAGAAATCCAAGAAGGCTTTTAAATCTAAGAAGAGCAAGAAGAGGTCATCATCATTCATATTGGGGAGGAATCTGAATGAGAATCTGAATGAAGATGATGTTGTGCCTCAAGGTCAATATGAAAAAGCTTATGCTATGGATTTGAAGATATTGCTCAAGGTACTGCTGAAAGAAAACTTGATGAAGTTGAGCAAATTGTTGCAGAAGAGAATAAAGCACAAAGTACTGATGTTGAAGGTGCTGATATTCAAAGTACTGCTGATCAACATAAAGATACTCAAGGTACTGATCCTCAAAGTATTGGTGTGCAAAGTACTTTCGATCAAGGTGATCAAGGTACTGTTGCTTTAAATGTTGATATAGTTGGACCTTCTACAAGGATTTTTGATGATGAAGCTGGTCCTTCCATTCAGCAAGATGAGATAAAAGAGCACACAGCTAGCGATGATGAGACTATTGCTGAGATTATGATTAATATGTCAAGAGCAAGAGGGATAAGTATTCCTGGTCTTGAACAAGCTCAAGTCTCACAAGCTTCTTCTGAATATGAAGAATTAGATCCTAAGGATAAAGGAAAAGGGATTATGCAAGAATCAAAGAACAAAAAGAAGAAGAAGTTCACTCTGGCATAGCTAAGAGCTTTTGAGGTAGCTAGGAATGAAGAAGCTGCATGAAAGTATCAAGCTGTTTTGGATGCTGATTACTTAAGGAAATCAAGAAAGCCAGTTGTTGAAACAAGAAGGCCCCTGTCTAAAGCTCAAGAAAGAAATTCTATGATAAGTTTTCTGAGAGGTAGAGGATATAAGAATCTACAAAGATTGAGATATCCACAGGTGAAAGAACTATATGACAGTGTTCTAGAGTCAATCAAAAGAGATTTGGATAGTTTTGTGCCTATGGATTGTAGGAAAGAAAAGAAGTTAGAAGATATAATGAAAGAACAAGCTGAGAAAAGAAAGTTAAAAAGGAAGAGAGCAACTCAAGATTATCAATTATCAAAGAGGCTCAAGATGCTAAAAGCAGATACTATTGATGAGCTGAGGAATTATTTTAGAGTTGTGGATTTTGAGAATCCAAAGAAGACAGAGAATGCTGAAAAGAAGTCCAAGATTTCTACATTTTTTGTGGTAGAAGCATCTGATGGAGATTATCTCATTTTTCATAGAGAATATGGAAGCTTTACAGTATTCAACATGCTATGAGATATACTCCACAAGATAGACAGAGAAGATTTATACTATTTGTACCTACAAGTGCAAGATTACTTTGAGAATACTGAGCCAAAAGGAGTGGGATTAATCTTATTGGGTGATTTATTAATCATATGGGAGACAAATGAAACAAGTAGTGATGCTCTGTGGAATGATCAAGAAAATTGGGAAATAACAAGATGGAGATTCTTTAAGTCATCAGGGGTACAATCACTTGAAATGGAAGATGGAGCCATGATTCATATGTTTTGCAGAGAGAAGATATCCTTTGATAAGGGAGATTATGGTCAGAATGTTGGATCATGGTATGGAAGTTGAGAATGAGACTGAAGTAGCATTAATGGTGATTGTATTGTTCATACGGTGGACTACTTCAGATGATGATATTGCATAAATACTGGTATGATTTGTATTGTACATATATTTTTTGAATAATAAAATACTTTATTCAAAGTACTGCACGACAAATAGTACTTTCTCAAAGTACTGCTTGCTGCATAAAACCAGTAAAATCTTTTAGAATAAAATTTTGTGAAGCATAAGATGATATCAATAAAGGTTTTGAAAAGTCACACATGGTGTTAGTACTTGTACTACACAACAAATGGTAATCAACTCACCATGTTTAACAGACAAGAAAGAGTTTGACTCATCATGAGGGTAAGACTCTGATGTGATATTCAAATCCGTTTTTAGTTGACAATTTACTAAAAATTGTATGGTTTCAACTCACCATATCTGTAAAAGTGAAGAGTTGGCTAGCCCACAAGAAAATGGCTTGTGGTAAAGGCTGTGGAAAATTTATTTTATGGTAATTAGTTCACCATGGTTGTGATAAAAGAACTAAATAGTCCAAAAGTAAACGACTCTTGGTAAAGACTAAACAAATCCGTTGATAGCTGATGATTTGCTAAAAATCATATGGTTATCAATGTACCATGGTTGTTCTAACCTAAACGTTGGCTACTCCAGAGTTAATGGCTTTGGTAAAGAGACATTAAAATCCATTAAATTTCAATGATTCACCTCTCATAGAAGTTTGCACATCTAGAAGTGATAAGGATAGTATTAAACTTTAAAGATTTGATGTATACTTTGTCAAATTATTGCTGAGTTGCTAAAAAGATTGGTTGCTGTGAAGATATCATCTGAAGCAGATAAAGAGTACTTTGACAAACAAGTCAGATAAGAGTTAAAGAACACAATTTTCCTTGAAGATAAAGATGATGAAGATCAAAAAGATAACAAAGAAACTTGAAATCAAGAAAGTAGAATTCAAGTTAGGGGAGGATTGTTGGGATATGAAGATCAAAGTACTTCTGGAAGTTCAAAGTACTGATGTGTCAAAGTGCTGCTCAAAGATCAAAGTGCTGCTCAAAGATTAAAGTACTGCTCGTGTATGGAGAATATTTAAAGTACTTATAAAGAATAAGGACTGATATGTAATATTGTTTAAGGATTGTTATGTAATATTATCAGAATATTCTAGAATTAGTTAGGGATAGTTTACTTGTCGTTCAAGTATTGTAAACCGACTTAAGGTTTTCCTTATAACTATAAAAGGAGCCTTAGGATGGTATTAGACGTATGCATTCAGTAAAACGAATACTAGAATACGATATTTGAAAAGTTAGGGATTTTTAGTGAATCTGTGTTTAGAGAAGCAGGTTCAAAGTTGGTTTTAATATAATTCAAAGTTTTTCTTAGCTTTGTGTTAGTAGATTCCACATACTTTACAAAGTTACATCAGTGTTTCATTATTAGTAGTTTTGAGTTATTCAAAGATTACTAAAATCTTACAAGCTACAAAGTAGTTTGATCAGTGTTACATTTTTGGGTTTAATAGATTTGATGAGACAAAACAAGATGAGTGAAAACAAGAAGGACCTGAAGTGACAAGGAAGAATTCTTCAATTAAAGAAGGACTTGCTTGTTAAAGAAGATTTATTATTTAGTCCTTTGTAGTATTATGTAAACCCTAAATCTCTAGTATATAAAGAGATCAAGGGTTAGGGTTTTTCTCAGGTCTTCCATAATGTAGACATCTAAAAGGTGTGTGTGTGTGTATAACCTAGACGTAAGTTATAAACGTCTAGGGTTTTAGTTAGTTAGTTAGTTCAGCCTTAAGGTCGGGTCCTTGATCCCTGTTACAAGATGTGTAACATGTTCTACCTTGATCAAGTAGAATTAGGGCTGTAGATATTTAGTTATTAGTGTTGATGATGAAGAGCCTTATTGATAATAATGATAAACTTTATGTTATTTCAATGTGCTTATTATTATCATTGTTATTGTGTTTTATTGTTTATCCTAGATCAAGATCTAAACAACATGGAGTCCAAAACGGTCCTAGAACTTATATGATGGTGCATGCATGAGTTCTATCAAGTGGTATCAGAGCGGGGGGCTCTCGATCTAGGGATGTTACAAGCTTTTTGCTGTTGATTTTTGTGAAGAAAAGAAGCCTAGAAGAAGCAGTTTTGACAATGGTATTTAAAAGGTATAATACGAATTTTTAAGTTATCGATTTATTTGTGTTTGATGCTGGTGTGATAAATTGCGTGGTTACAAGAAGGTAATAACAAGGTTGTCGTGTTGTACATGATGCTTCAAATTGTCATGTCGTGTTTGTCAAAGCATTAATTATGGATGAAGATGAAGTAATTAATTAATTCTCGTACTATGTTGGTATCGGATTAATATTCACTTGGTCATGAGTTGTTACTGTCATCATTGGGAAAAGAAGTGATTGGTTGGTTGATGCAAGCAACATGGTGTCACTACTATTTACAAATTATTTGTCGTGATCTATCACATGGTAGCATGGTTTTAAAGTTTCTATGATCTGTCGCTTTCGTCTTGCGCATGTGGGTCAAACGGTGGATATATGGTATTAATTGGTGGAAAATTTATTCATAGAAGATAACCTCGTACTATTTTTTATCATGAATTAATGTTATAAATTGCCAGCTGTGAGTTTGTAGTATTTGCATGGTCACCGACTTCAAGAAATATTGTTTTATAATTGTCGAAGTCTGTTTGATTCTTGGATAAGAAGTTTTTGGTCTGGTGATTGGAACCTACTGCTGCAAAACTCAAGGTACTGCTTCAATGTATTTATGCCAGATTCGTAAGAAAATTATTATCACGAGTCAACGAATTTGTAGAAGTATATTGTTAATTCGAATCAAGGTTGTGGGGAACAAGTTATTCATTGAATGTGCTACTGTTACTTCTGCTCGAGAACGTACTACTACTTCAACGTACTGCTCTTGGTTTGAAAGCACTGCCACATATTTCAAAGTACTGCTAATTCAACAACGTACTGCTCCAAAGTACTGTTATTCTCAAGGTACTGTTGCTCGTGTTTTGAAGTACTGTTGTTCGTCTGAAGTACTGTTGTTCGTCTAAAGTACTGCTGCTCGACCTAAAGTACTGTTCCAAGGTACTGTCCACAACAAAATACTATTGCGTTTAGATGATTTATGGAGACAATTAAAGAGTTTTATGGTTCAATATATATGCATGTTTTACGAGCAGTGAGGGGAAGCCGAGATGGGTTTTTATGAGATTGTTCTTCTTTGGCTCTCGGCTAATTATGAGCAGTTTGTTAGATTACACACACAGGTTATTTGTTTCACACACACAAGATGGTTAGTTGGTTTATGTTCTTAAAGGTTTTAACAGGCTCGTATTTGTTCATATTGGAGGAATTGATTACGAAGAAGATTGTTTATCACTTATTTGAAGTTGAAGTGGAGTTTCTTGGATACGTGTTCTTATCATATCTCAAAGTAGGTGTTACACTTTGAAGGTGACTTGTTTGTGCAAAGACTTGATGAATCTAGTAATGTGTGATTTTTCTTATGATGCTCTATGCACACATTGACTATCACTTGAAGGAGTTACATTATTGTGCTCAGTGTCTCATATTAGTTGACGATTTCATCAAGAGGTTGCAGTCTACTCATATTTTTTTGTGGTTGGTATGAGTTTGAAGTCACATGGTTAGTACAAGATATAAGGCACAAGTTTTGGTTGTTCTACTTCTTCATCAAATTCATTATAATCGGTTTTCTTCATAAGTGATCATTACAAGGAGCTTACAGATTTGAAGAATCATGATGATGTAAACGTATTGGTTTCAGGGGAAGCTTATTGTATGAATGTTTAATCCTCTACATGCACCACTCAAGGGGAAGTTTCTATTGCTTATATTCCCTATTTATTGATAACAAAAAGGGAAAGAGATGTTAGAAGTGGCATGGCATGACTTAAGGGGAAGACAGGACTTGTTTCATTCATGGGGAGATTTAATTATCTCAACTTCTCTACTTCGTCTAGGGAAGTTCATACAAGAACGTGTATGTTTTTTCATCATTAAATAGGGGAAGATTGTTGGGTTTTATAGATTTGATGAGACAAAAATAAAAGAGTGAAAACAAGAAGGACCTGAAGTGACAAGGAAGAATTCTTCAATTAAAGAAGATTAAAACATGAAGGACTTGCTTGTTAAAGAAGAGTTATTATTTAGTCCTTTGTTGTATTATGTAAACCCTAAATCTCTATTATATAAAGAGATCAAGGGTTAGGGTTTTTATCAGGTCTTCCATAATGTAGACGTCTAAAAGGTGTGTGTGTGTGTAACCTAGACGTAAGTTATAAACGTCTAGGGTTTTAGTTAGTTAGTTAGTTAGTTCAGCCTCAAGGTCGAGTCCTTGATCCCTGTTACAAGGTTTGAAACATGTTCTACCTTGATCAAGTAGAATTGGGGCTGTAGATATTTAATTATTGTTGTTGATGACGAAGAACCTTATTGATAATAATAATAATAATCTTTATGTTATTCCGCTGTGCTTATTATTATCATTGTTATTGTGCTTTATTGTTTATCCTAGATCAAGGTCTAAACAACCTGGAGTCCAAAACGGTCCTAGAACTTATATGATGGTGCATGCATTAGTTCTATCAATCAAACAAAAGTTTCATTCACAAAACAAAGTTTTTACAATCAAACAAAAAAGTAACATACATATAATTGATCATTTCGATCAAGTATAGTTTTCATACAAAATATAATTAAGGATTATAAAATAAACGTTTACTTACTTATCTCACATATGTAGCTATAATTGTTTATATTATGCATGTGTTGATTTCCCATACTTAGCTTACATTGTTATTATTGTTCATACTTATATATAGTTGTTCATATTGTTCAAGATTTGAGTTCACATAAGATCGAATCAAAGTTTTAAAAGTAAACAAGGTTTTAAAACTAAACTAAGTTTTCATAATAAAATTAATAAGACGAAAAACTATTCAACCCCCCCCCCCCTTCTAGTTTTCCACAATTTAGATAGTCATTTAGATAGCCTCAAATTAAACTGTCAGATGGCAATACTTCTGTTATTTCACATGTTGGGAAGGTTAGCTTGAAATATGGCTTGTCACAGAAAGATGTTATAGTTATCCCCTCATTTAAGTTTAGTCTTCTATCAGTTCCTAAACTCACAGAAGATGACTAGTGTGTTGTGTCATTTTATCCTAAATTTTGTGTTGTTCAGGACTTGAAAACCAAGAAAGTGAAGGGACTGGGTAAGAAGAAGGCTGGACTTTATCATCTTGTGAATTTACCACTCGAAGAGGTTGATAGTGTTTTTACTACTTTGGTTACTGCTACTCTTGGTAAGATTGCTTTAACTGCTGTAAATAGGCCTGTTTGTGTGAATAAAGATGCTTATGATTTATGGCATCATAGGCTTGGACATGTTTCTGATTCAAAATTGCCATTTATGAATGATTTGCATATTTCATTGACAAAGTCTAGTGTTGATAATTGCTTATCTTGTCCTATGGCAAAGTTTACTAAATTACCATATTCATTGAGTAGTTCTCATAAGTCAACTGTGTTTGAACTTATTCATATGTATATATGGGGCCCTTATAGAGTTCCTACAGATGGTAAATACAAGTATTTCTTCACTATAGTATATGAATGAGGCAGAGCAACATGGACATATTTGCTAGTGAATAAGTCAGATAGTTTTGTGGTATTGAAGAATTTTCTAAAAATGGTGTCAACCCAGTTTGATAAGAAGGTCAAAATTGGGATGTCAAACAATGCTTTAGAGTTTGTAAAACGAGAATGTGGTATGTACTTGTCTCAATTGGGTATTCAAAATCAGACATCATGTGATCATAGGCCTCAATAGAATGGTAGAATTGAGAGGAAACACATGCGTATTTTAGATACTGCTAGAGCTTTGAGATTACACTTACATATGCCTTTAAAATTCTGGGGTGATTGTGTTAGCACTGCTACTTATCTCATCAACAAAATTCCTTCTTCAGTACTAGACAACAAAACACCTTTTGAAGTTTTGCTGGATAAGAAACCTGTGTATGATCATTTGAGGGTGTTTGGGTGTTTTGCAGTGGTGAATAATCCAGTTGTTACTAGTGATAAGTTTGAATCTAGAGGTCTTCCTTGTGTTTTCTAGGATATCTAAATCATCAAAAGGGTTACAAGTTCTATAATTTGCTCACACATTCATCTTTTGTATCTAGAGATGCAATCTTTTATGAGCAAATTTTCCCTTTCTAAGCAACAAGTATAGATCAATTCTTATCACCACTTCCTACTACACTTCCTTGTCAGTTTACTAACCCAAATGTACATGAAGATGAACATGCTGTCTCTAATGTTGAACCTACTCATGTGCAAAATACTCCTAATGAATCTATACTTAGTGAACCTGTTGCTACTAATGAATCTTCTCAACCTTCTACTTCTTCACAAGTTCCACTAAGAAGGTCTACAAGGACTACTAATTTGCCTCTTAAACTGAAAGATTTTGTTTTACCTCACATACCTAGAGCAAATCAAGTGTGTCAAACACCTCTGTAACCAGACTTTCTAGCCTTTCTTAGTACATTGACATCTCAAAAGGATCCAAAATCTTTTAAAGAAGCTGTTAAAGACCCTGGTTGGTGTGCTGCTATAGATTCTAAAATTGCAGCTTTGGATGAAAACGGTACATGGGAGTTGACTGTTCTACCCAAAGGTAAGAAAGCAATTTCTGCTCACTGGTTGTTTAAAACTAAAGTAAAGGCAGATGGAACAGTGGATAGAAAGAAAGCAAGATTGGTAATTCAAGGTAATTGGCAAAAGCATTGTGAAGATTATACTGAGACTTTTGCGCCTATTGCAAAAATGGTCACTATAAGATCATTGTTGGCAGTTGCAGCTTTGAAGGATTCGTATCTTTGTCAAATGGATGTGTCTAATGCTTTTTTACATGGTGATCTATATGAGGAAGTGTATATGAAACTACCTTTAGGGTATTCTGGTAAGGGGGAGAGTGTGAAAGAAACCTCTTCACTAGATCATAATTTGGTTTGTAAATTGAAGAAGAGTTTGTATGGCCTTAAACAAGCACCTAGATAGTGGTTTGCTAAGTTTTCCTCTACTTTGTTATCCTTTGGTTTCATTCAGTCAAAGAATGACTACTCATTTTTCACAAAGAAAGTGGGAGAAAAATTCACTACCATTTTAGTCTATGTTGATGATCTTCTAATTACAGGCAATGATACAGTGCAAATAGCAGAATTGATGTCTCAGTTGAGTTTAGTGTTTCAGATGAAGGACTTGGGAGATCTAAACTACTTTCTAGGATTGGAAGTCTCAAAAACATCTCAAGCTATCTTCATATCTCAGTACATGTATGCTATGGATTTATTAAAAGAAGCTAGTGTTTCCAATAGTAAACCATATAAACTACCTATGGATCCACATTTGAAGTTACAAACAGATATTTGTACTCCTTTGATTGATCCAAAGGTTTACAGACGGTACATTGGAAAGCTCATCAATTTGACCATTACAAGACCAAACATTTGTTATACTGTGCAGCTGCTAAGTCAATTTATGCAATCTCCTACTTATATACATATGCAAGCAGTGATGCATTTGCTCATATATATTCTTCTTTCACCAAATCAAGGTATTCTCCTGGCAAAACACCTCCTGTATTTAAGAAAGACAAGGGATACAATGAAGTTCCTCCACCCACAGGTAGTTTTCAACCACCTAGGACAGATGTTTCTTGTTTTGGAGTAGACAATTTAGAATTCAGGAAAAAGCTTAAAGGTCAATCTAATTCAAGTCAATCTAGTCCTGAGTCCTTAAGAGAAACTGTTGAGAAACCCTGGGATGATAACAAGGGTTCTGTGGAAAACTATAAGGGGGGTTGAATAGTTTTAGGTCAATTTTTATTTCAAAACTTTGTTTTCAAAATCTTCAATACAAGATTTGTTGTAAAAATATACAAAATCTAAATGATCAATTTCACTTGTATATGTGTATGTATATATTGTATCTTTTCAGGTTATTTATAAAAACTTTATTTTGTGAATGAACCTTTTGTTTGAACTTTGTGTGAAATCAATTTTAGCACAATATCACAAGCTACAACTAGATGCAAATGTTTATGAGTATTTAAACACTAAAGATGTAAATAAGATAATGAACAAGAGATGGAAAGATCAAACCGAGACACAGCAGATTTATAGTGGTTCGGCTACAAGGTCTCCTTCCTTGCCCTACTCCACTCCTCGAGTCTCCTACTCGAGAGTTTTCTTCACTAACACAACGAGCTCCCTTTTGGCGGAGAAACCTTACACAACTTTTTCTTATACTGATTAACGACACTAAGCTAGATGTCGAGTTCTAATAGTAGCTAGAACCAATCTCACACCACTAGTCACTACACACCTTCTTCACGACTTATACACGCCACTACTACTACACTACTTCTCACACCTTCACTACTTCTTGTTCACAACACAACTATATATTCACTACTTCTATTCACAACTACTAACCCACCTAGATCTATCTATCACACACCTTCTACACCGTTACAAATAATTTACACAAAACCGAAAAATATACATAACTTTTCAATACTTCTAAACATGATGTTGGAGAAGTATTCTTCTCTTGCACTTTGAATGAGGATGGATAGTGTCACTTGAAAACAAGAACTAATATGTTTTTGATCAAAGGTTTTAGGAAGATGATTTGAGAGAATTAGAACAGAAAGTTTTAGTGCAAAAGGTGAGGAAAAATTTCAGATTTGAACCAGTATTTATAGGCAAAGAATTCTGACAGAGGAGCGTATGCCGACCCCCTTAAAATTAAGTAGGCCGCCCCTTATAATTAAGGGGGCCGCCCACTGTAACGGCCTGAATTTTTTGTCCTTTCTGGGGAAAGTTTATTTGGTGAAAATTTAACTGAATTTGGTTAAAAATTTGAATTCATTTATTTATTATGAAATAAACATTTTCCTTTAAATACCGAAAGTGTTTTTCTTAAATATATAAAATGTTTATACCATTTTATATAATTTGTAATTAGTAAATAAACCTTCCTTTGATCATAAAATGTATTAGGCACTTGTTTATTCATACCTTAAGTGAATTAGATGGATATAATGATATTTTATCACTAAATACTTATTTAAGTAATGATTTTACGTTTAATGATTTTACATTTTGTGATCGTCAAAATATAAGGATGTCGAGAAATATTAACAACGTTTTTACGCATTATTTATATCAACAATCTCCCCCTTTTTGATGATTACAAAATCTAAACTCATTAAATCAAAAATTATTATATATGCAAGTATTTAATGAGTTTATATCACTTCTCCCCCTTTTTCTGAACATCAAAAAGGTTCTCCCGAAGTCGGATGAGCTCCCCCTTGATGTGTACTCCCCCTCGTTTTATGGTTACAAGACAAGTCGAGATATGGAATGCTTGCAAAAATATTTAGAACATACAATATATATGCATGCAACAATTATATATATATATATATATATATATATATATATATATATATATATATATATATATATATATATATATATATATATATATATATATATAAAACAAGCAATATAAGAATGGAAGGAAACACTTCAATAAATTGATGAAAATACAAAAAACATACATCCAAGATGCATGAACAATACCACTAATAAACTAAAGCCTTAAGGGCTTACAAGCAACCAAAACTATAATAGAAATGTTTTTCATAGAGCTTGTCATCAAAATGGTTTAAACAATTTTATTTTTCAACCATGAGCCATGCTTAGTTTGGGAGGAGCAATGTTGTAGGTAGAGATGATGGAGTTGATGGAGGTGTGTTTGATGTTGATGGTGGTGGAGGTGTGGTTAATGTTGGTGGTGGAGGTGTGGATGTTGTTGGTTGAGGTTGAGGGAACAAGCTTTCAAGGTATGAAAACATGCAGTGGATTTCATCTCTTAAGCCAAAGATGATGGTGTGGTTATGGATGCAACAAAGGCAAGTATCACCATGAGATTCAAGCAAGCTCCATGGGATGGGATTGAAGTTTGGTGGATTGAGTGGTGATGGTGAAAATTGTGCATCAAGAGGTGTCATGGGTGATAATGAAAGAGTGATGTCTAAGGTTGCATTTTCAAGTGGTGGTGGTGGTGGTGGAATTCTTGGTGGAGGTGACAGGTGAGTGTTGATCTAGTCATTGATGGATGATGATGATGGTATGGAAGAGGTGGAGGTTCCATGAGTTGATGGTGTTTTGGAAGGTGAATTGGGAGCACTAGGAGATGAGCACTGAGGAGGTGGTGATGGAGTGGTATTATCATCATTTGTGAGATCAATGGAAAGTTGTTTTGGTGGTATGATAACAAGTTTTTGTTTCTTGGCTTTGTTGGAGGTGGTTTCTTGGTGATGACATGATGAATTGGTTGAGGTTGATGAATATGATGATGATGGAGTATGGATGAAAGGTGTATAAGTGTTATATAGCATGGAATCATGTTTAGAAGTGGAATCAATTTGAAATTGCATTGTTAGATTCCAAAATCAGTTTAGGTTTTAAGGGAAATGGTAGCTCGGACTAGCAAAAGGAGTCACAAGTTGCAAAAGAAAACAGTGTAAAAATTGTTCCAGGTGGCCAGTCCCCTTAATTCTTGGCCGACCCCCTTAAAACTAAAGGGGCCGCCCTTGTAAATTAAGGGGGCCGCCCATCTGGTAAAATCTCAGATGACCAAATTTCAAAAAATTTCAAAAATGGTTTATATTAGTTTTGTGTTTGCAGCAAGCTCTATTGGAACATTTCATTTTAGTTTAGGTCTATTAGAGAACTAAATAAATGATCATAAACTATCCATGCAAACATAGATCAAAAACAAGGAGAAAAGCATGCATAAAAACCAAGCAAATAATATTAATAGAACATAAGTTACATTTATTGATTATTAAAGTAGATTATGTTAAAAACATAATCATTAGTACAAAGGCATACATATATGTGTATACATATATGCTTTTCTAGCAAACTACATTAGATATAACTAAGTTGCTGACTTGAGGTCTCTTGAACTTGCATGGGGTACAAAGGTTTGTGGTGAATTTATTAGGAGAAGGAAACATGGTGATTGGATTTAGTGGCATGATGGTAAGGGATGTGGAGCGGAAGGAGTGGAACTAGGTATGTTATACCTAATTAATGGAGGTATTGGATGTGGACGAGTGAGGAGATATTCGATCCACGAAATATCTTCGCTTAGGTCAAGGATTTGTTTTTGGAGAAAGTAGCAACAAGGACAATAGTGGGTGTGGTTGATGACTTGATCCAAGATAAGGGAGTGAGGTAGGCAATTTTAGTAAGGAGAGGATGGAGTTTTGTGCAAGCTGCGTTGTGCAATTTGATCCAAGTTAAGGGAGTGAGGTAGGAACTTTTGCTTTTCCGTGGTAATGTGGAGTGAATCATTTGGTGGAGGTGGATGAATTGGGGTTGTGTAGATGGGGTTGTAGTTTGATGATTGACCAAAGTGATATGGATCATTGTAGTTGGATGGAAATGAGGATGTATGATTTGGGATGAAATGGGATGATTGGCCAATGTGGTAAGGTTTGTAGAGTGGTTCAAAGGAGTGTCCTTGCGATTTTGGAGTGTAATTCGGAAAGTACGTGTTTGGAGGTGTTGATTGATTACCAAATCCACTTGTTGTGACGGATTTGTTTCGAGGGCTTTGTTTCTTTCTCCACGTGGGTTTTTCAGTCATCCTTGCTAGCTTAGAGGATTTTGATTTTGGTTTGTTGGGAGAGGTCATGATGGAATGGTTGAGCAAGGATATGTTATGAGGAGAGGTATTTATAGTGTGATGATTATGTGTTTATGGAAGGATAAATTAGTGTAGGATTTACTAGACAAAATGTGTTTGTGAATTTAGGGAAGTGAGGAATCAAAATAGGGTGAAATGAGCTAAAAAGTGGAAAGCAAACAGGGAACCTCGACCATCAGGTGGTCGGCCTCTGTAACACCCCCAAAATACCGCAGCGGAAGACTGTGTCATAGGGGTGCTACTTCATAATACAAAGAACAAGTTATAGAAAACGAACTCTAAATGAGACGTTTTGAAAAGTTACCATTCGATTAATAAATTCAAAGTTACAAACTTGAGATTCCAAAGTATGATACATAAATGTATACAAAGTGTTTTGAATGGTAAATGATAAAAGCGTAAGTCTTCAGAATATGCAGCTTGACTCTAAGTTCCTCGCACTAGCTATCGCCTTATAGACCTGAGATAACATGCTAAAGTGTCAACACAATGGTTGGTGAGTTCATAGAGTTTGTCTTAAAACAGTTGAAAAAGCCTTAAAGAATGATCACACAGCAAAGGCATCGTGAATCCTCTCAGTTACAAGTCCCGCCATAAGAGACTTGTAACCTGTGTGTTCACAACCCACTGCTAACATATAGTATAATAAAGACATGTATAAGTTCATCAAAACAATTAAGCAATTAGTAGTGAGTCTCTACTTCATCTTCGAAGACCTCACTTTTATGATGTATCCAACATTCGCAAATGTTAGGATGTATCAAAGACAACTGGGAGTCAATTCCCAAAGACAACTGGGAGCCACTTCCCAAAGACAACTGGGAGTCAATTCCCAAAGACAACTACTAGTCAATAAATAGAATAACGCAATTAAGTATAACGCAGTCATGTATGTAAGCAATCAAGTATAACACAGTCAAGTATAGACGTTTTGAGTATTTGTACAAGTAAACAAGTAGTTGAGCATGTATCCCCCCCAATAGTTAAAACAAGTACGAAAAGAGTAGGGGCTATGACTCACCTTAAGTCTATGTAATAAGAAATGAAAGTGGTAGTCGAATCGCGGAAGTCTCTAAGAGCAGCCTATAATAGAACGTTGCGACTTAGGTTTGGAGTAACGTCTAAGAATACGACGAATTGCCTATATATGTCTTGCATAATGTTCATGATGTAGTACTTAGTATATAGTGTAAGTCTTTGAATATAAGTCGTTTATGAAACATGTATAGTTTGTACATCTCTTACTACCGTTCGGGCCGACATAATTCAGAAGTCATGGAGTAAACGTTCGAGGAGCCAGGACACTTTAACTCGTAAATCCACAACTCGTCTCGACGGCTTACTCAATGAACTCCTCACATGAGGCTCCCTACTATTGTAGTATTTGATAACATATATATATAAGTCTTTTTGATCTTTAAAAGTGATATGGTCTTTAGCCGTGGCTTTGCCGTGACTTTGGTCATGTTACCATGGTCTTGAGACTCAACCTTGGCTTTAGCCATGGTTGTGGTCTTGGCTTTAGGTCATTAGACCTCTTGGTCTCATCTAATTATAATGATTATATAGTAACTTTGGTCTAAAAATGGGCTGTTAAGAATTTGAAGAACATTATCACTCAGAAAGCATTTTCAGGTCTCGAGCTTCTTTATTCCTGAACGAAAACGTCGTTCTGGACAACTTTCGTGTTTTAACTTTTTGATGAATCGGACCAGAAGTGGGACTTTCAAAACCATAATTTGATCAGAATGCTATTTAGGCAGTTTTGCCGTTTTGGTTTCGCTAACTTCAAATGGTCATAACTTTTGACTCGTGTACTCGTTTTGGGTGATTCAAATTACTATGTTTTCCTTGTTAAGTCCTCTTTAACAATAAGTAAGTGTCAAATATCAAAGTTATACTATTGTGGTCGTGGTTTTCCATAAAAATCGCTAGTTTGCTTGTTTACTTGTCATAAGTTAACATATGTATACCAATACTTGTTTTATCCATTTTTAAACATCATGAACACAATAACAAGAACATATATAGCATGAAAGGAACACAAAGAGCATGAAAATGATAATTAAGCAAGGAGTATGTTAGGGTTTGCTTACAACTTTTGGCTTTCTCTTAAGAAAGGAAGTCAAGTATAGAACTAGGACACTAAACCTAAGCTTGTAAACCTTTCACCATAACTCTTGTAACCCTTGCTAGCCTTGATCTAACCCTTGTGAAAACCCTTTAACTTCAGCCCTAGTAACCTTGTGTAGCTCCTAATTCAACCATGGAATCACCAAACAAACTTAAGAACTAGGTAGAGAATACTAAGACCTTGAACTTTGTAGTGTAACTTGTATATTGAAGATCAAAGGATCATGGTGCTAGGGATTTATGTTGTGGCATTTTTATTGATGAAGAAAGGAAGAGATTAAGCTTGTATTTATACTATGAAGAGGAGGTTAGGAAGGTGCCTAGGAAGGTTCATTGAGGAGGTTAGTTTTTAGGATATTTTTGCTAAACTTGGAGACAAAGTTGTAAATAAGTATTGATCTAATGGCTAAAGTCATGAGATCATGCCACAAGTGTGAATCCTCCCCCCCCTAAGTCGTCCATATAGAGATAAGGGTGACTAGATGTAAAAAACTTGGTATTACCCTACTTATGAAGCTAGTTTTGGACCCGTAAATTGCTAACCGTAAGTTATTAAGCCACGAAACGTAAAACCGGGTATCCTAAAAATATGAAACTTATAAATATGGTTAAACATGTCAATATAGTCCATAATAAAATATAAAATGAGTGGTAGGTTCTATCGGGTGCTAAAACCCTGCTAAAAACTGGAAACACGGGTCTAAAACGCGTAATTCGCGTAAAACGCTGAACTGAAAAACGTAAAATTCCGAAACTTTTGGAATTGTCCTAAAATGAGAGAAAATCATATTTCTATTGTTTATAATGTTTTATGGACATATCGGGATGCTAGAATGACGTTTAAACCTAAAAGTAAATCTCGGACATGGCTTTGTGATTTTTGCAGAAATGATCCGACGAGCGTCAAACTCTCGGATTATCGTTAAAATAGTTTAACTTACGAGAATATGAAATAAAAATTTCTAAGATGAATAGTGAAAAGTGAATAGTAAAAAGTGAATAGTAAAATTTTCGGGAATAAAAGTTAACCTGAAATTGCGAATTATTACAGTCTCTACCCCTTAAGAAGAACTTCGTCCCGAAGTTCAGTTGATGTTAACTACTTACGGTGTGTCTAAGAGAATTCGGGATTTCAGGATCTCTAAAATAGTGGTATTTACTCTGATTTGTCTAAGGTTCTGGTTAAGGAGTCGTATCGGCTACAATTAAGCCCACTTATTTATAACACATTACTTACATAAAGAAGCATCCAAATTTATGTAAGTAAGGTCTCATAAACTTATGGTTCGGTGATTTACAATTTCTTTATTTAACTGAAGAGGCGTCCCAATCCATTTAAATAAGGAGATTCTAAATCATCCTACTTAAGAATTTCCGACACCAAATCCGCCTTCTGAGGCCGATAGTAAGATAATCAAGTCATCAAATCCCTAAAGCTAAGCAATAATATTATTTAACTCAAATCTTGTGTCTAATCAAACAAGAACTGTCACAAGATCAAGTTAACTAATTAGTTATTACTGAGCTCCATGTTTTTAATGACTCGACGAATCTCTGGGGCTCCTTATAATACTAAAGTCACATCATCTAATAGCGTGGAACTAAGCAAACCTCTGACCAAAAAGCATATGTGTATGTATTATGTGTAAGGAAAATAAAGAGGAAGGTCCCAACGTATATAGCAGTTATAGTCTAGGCACTAAATGCAACCTAGTTCTCTATAACCAAGGCTCTGGTACCAATCTGTAACACCCCCAAAATACCGCAGCGGAAGACTGTGTCATAGGGGTGCTACTTCATAATACAAAGACAAGTTATAGAAAACGAACTCTAAATGAGACGTTTTGAAAAGTTACCATTCGATTAATAAATTCAAAGTTACAAACTTGAGATTCCAAAGTATGATACATAAATGTATACAAAGTGTTTTGAATGGTAAATGATAAAAGCGTAAGTCTTCAGAATATGCAGCTTGACTCTAAGTTCCTCGCACTAGCTATCGCCTTATAGACCTGAGATAACATGCTAAAGTGTCAACACAATGGTTGGTGAGTTCATAGAGTTTGTCTTAAAACAGTTGAAAAAGCCTTAAAGAATGATCACACAGCAAAGGCATCGTGAATCCACTCAGTTACAAGTCCCGCCATAAGAGACTTGTAACCTGTGTGTTCACAACCCACTGCTAACATATAGTATAATAAAGACATGTATAAGTTCTTCAAAACAATTAAGCAATTAGTAGTGAGTCTCTACTTCATCTCCGAAGACCTCACTTTTATGATGTATCCAACATTCGCAAATGTTAGGATGTATCAAAGACAACTGGGAGTCAATTCCCAAAGACAACTGGGAGCCACTTCCCAAAGACAACTGGGAGTCAATTCCCAAAGACAACTACTAGTCAATAAATAGAATAACGCAATTAAGTATAACGCAGTCATGTATGTAAGCAATCAAGTATAACACAGTCAAGTATAGACGTTTTGAGTATTTGTACAAGTAAACAAGTAGTTGAGCATGTATCCCCCCCAATAGTTAAAACAAGTACGAAAAGAGTAGGGGCTATGACTCACCTTAAGTCTATGTAATGAGAAATGAAAGTGGTAGTCGAATCGCGGAAGTCTCTAAGAGCAGCCTATAATAGAACATTGCGACTTAGGTTTGGAGTAACGTCTAAGAATACGACGAATTCCCTATATATGTCTTGCATAATGTTCATGATGTAGTACTTAGTATATAGTGTAAGTCTTTGAATATAATTCGTTTATGAAACATGTATAGTTTGTACATCTCTTACTACCGTTCGGGCCGACATAATTCAGAAGTCATGGAGTAAACGTTCGAGGAGCCAGGACACTTTAACTCGTAAATCCACAACTCGTCTCGACGGCTTACTCAATGAACTCCTCACATGAGGCTCCCTACTATTGTAGTATTTGATAACATATATATATAAGTCTTTTTGATCTTTAAAAGTGATATGGTCTTTAGCCGTGGCTTTGCCGTGACTTTGGTCATGTTACCATGGTCTTGAGACTCAACCTTGGCTTTAGCCATGGTTGTGGTCTTGGCTTTAGGTCATTAGACCTCTTGGTCTCATCTAATTATAATGATTATATAGTAACTTTGGTCTAAAAATGGGCTGTTAAGAATTTGAAGAACATTATCACTCAGAAAGCATTTTCAGGTCTCGAGCTTCTTTGTTCCTAAACGAAAACGTCGTTCCGGACAACTTTCGTGTTTTAACTTTTTGATGAATCGGACCAGAAGTGGGATTTTCAAAACCATAATTTGATCAGAATGCTATTTAGGCAGTTTTGCCGTTTTGGTTTCGCTAACTTCAAATGGTCATAACTTTTGACTCGTGTACTCGTTTTGGGTGATTCAAATTGCTATGTTTTCCTTGTTAAGTCCTCTTTAACAATAAGTAAGTGTCAAATATCAAAGTTATACTATTGTGGTCGTGGTTTTCCATAAAAATCGCTAGTTTGCTTGTTTACTTGTCATAAGTTAACATATGTATACCAATACTTGTTTTATCCATTTTTAAACATCATGAACACAATAACAAGAACATATATAGCATGAAAGGAACACAAAGAGCATGAAAATGATAATTAAGCAAGGAGTATGTTAGGGTTTGCTTACAACTTTTGGCTTTCTCTTAAGAAAGGAAGTCAAGTATAGAACTAGGACACTAAACCTAAGCTTGTAAACCTTTCACCATAACTCTTGTAACCCTTGCTAGCCTTGATCTAACCCTTGTGAAAACCCTTTAACTTCAGCCCTAGTAACCTTGTGTAGCTCCTAATTCAACCATGGAATCACCAAACAAACTTAAGAACTAGGTAGAGAATACTAAGACCTTGAACTTTGTAGTGTAACTTGTATATTGAAGATCAAAGGATCATGGTGCTAGGGATTTATGTTGTGGCATTTTTATTGATGAAGAAAGGAAGAGATTAAGCTTGTATTTATACTATGAAGAGGAGGTTAGGAAGGTGCCTAGGAAGGTTCATTGAGGAGGTTAGTTTTTAGGATATTTTTGCTAAACTTGGAGACAAAGTTGTAAATAAGTATTGATCTAATGGCTAAAGTCATGAGATCATGCCACAAGTGTGAATCCTCCTCCCCCCCCCCTAAGTCGTCCATATAGAGATAAGGGTGACTAGATGTAAAAAACTTGGTATTACCCTACTTATGTAGCTAGTTTTGGACCCGTAAATTGCTAACCGTAAGTTATTAAGCCACGAAACGTAAAACCGGGTATCCTAAAAATATGAAACTTATAAATATGGTTAAACATGTCAATATAGTCCATAATAAAATATAAAATGAGTGGTAGGTTCTATCGGGTGCTAAAACCCTGCTAAAAACTGGAAACACGGGTCTAAAACGCGTAATTCGCGTAAAACGCTGAACTGAAAAACGTAAAATTCCGAAACTTTTGGAATTGTCCTAAAATGAGAGAAAATCATATTTCTATTGTTTATAATGTTTTATGGACATATCGGGATGCTAGAATGACGTTTAAACCTAAAAGTAAATCTCGGACACGGCTTTGTGATTTTTGCAGAAATGATCCGACGAGCGTCAAACTCTCGGATTATCGTTAAAATAGTTTAACTTACGAGAATATGAAATAAAAATTTCTAAGATGAATAGTGAAAAGTGAATAGTAAAAAGTGAATAGTAAAATTTTCGGGAATAAAAGTTAACCTGAAATTGCGAATTGTTACAGCCTCCTTAATTAATGGCCGGCCCCCTTAAAATTAAAGGGGCCGCCCTTGATAATTATGGGGGCCGCCCAGAGCCTAGTTCCTAGATTGCCAGAAATGGTTTTTGACAGAAATTATTCCAGAAAGATCTTTGTTTGGAGGTTTGGTTTTGGGCAAGTCCATCTCTTTAGGCAACTTAATCAAGTATTATCTTAATGGAATATGCAAGAGAAGTATGCATGTAGGCAACTAAGCATATAATATAATTTCATGCAAAGAAAATCATGTAAAGGGACAATTAAGCAAGTCATATATCCTAAGGTAACTAACTTAATAAAAGGGGCCAAGGCAACTAGTAAGTGAGAAGCTAGTGATGGAACAAATGTGACAAAATTACTTATGTCTTAGTAATAATTTGTGTCTAGATTTAACATATGTGAAGATGCGATTGCTTCAACTCCTAATGCAAAAAAAAAAAAAAAAAAAAAAAAAAAAAAAAAAAAAATCCTAAGAAGCAATCCAAAATCTCCCTGATTTTATTCGTTGAACCCATGATTGTCAAGAATATATATTTGATTATATAATAAGACAATTACACGTGTAGTATCAAGCATGATTTATGAGAAAACGCTTTTAGCATTATCCAACAATGTGTTTAAGAAAAGTTTTTGAAAAGTAGTGTATAATCAAAGAGAAATTTCATTAAGAGGATTTGTAATTAAACGGTTTTAATGTTAATAAAGCATTTTAATCTTATGGAAAACATTTAGTTATGAAAATTCTAGACTCGATTTGAAAGAGCCAAAATGATGTTGAAGAAATTGAAGTAAAATACTTAATGATGATTATGACCAAAATTTGATGAAATGTGTTATGAATGACTTACAATATTTGTTGCTAAAAATGTGAATAGTTTAGATAGATTGAGTAGGTTTTTTTTTTTTTTTTTTTTTTTTTTTTTTTTTTTTTTTTTATGCAATCTAGGGTTCTCAATCTTCAATTTTTGTGTGAAGTAGATACCTAGACTCAAGAACGAAGAAGAGAGAATAAAGCAATTTTATGCAATAATTGATTTATGAAAATCTAATAGAATTTTGTCAATTTGCTCCATCATCCCTAATCCTAAACGCTAGTGATTAAGTAGTACATGCTAAAAGGGTCTAGAGAATATATCCACAGTGTAAACAATACAATAAATAAAATTATCACACGAACATACAATAAACAATCTTGGAAGTTTACGTTATAATTAAAAGAGAACGTACCTTGCGTCTTAAAATGAATTAATTCAATAAGACTTATGATAAAGTGAAAAGAGGAAGCAACGAGTTCCCAAGAAGATCATAGAGAGAAAGCAATGCAATAGAGAACCCGTAACAAGACAACACCATAGTATCGCAAGCAAGTACTTGAAGCATAATCACGTGAAGGTTAAAAATGCATGTCTCAATTATTCGCCAAACTTCACATAAAAGCAAGTGTGCCAATCCACATGATTATGACACCTAACATGTAAAACAACTTGGTACCCAAACTCTTATGGGTCCTAGATGGTTAGTCACAACATCCATTGCATTTACAATGCATATGGTATAGATGTTGTCAACAAGTGCAAGAATTTCTTATCAATATGTTTTCACACAATGATAATGACTTTCTTGTCTCAAGAGATAAACAGTTGTTATGACAGAAGTAAATTTCTAAATTTCTCCACTAGGTATCATTAGCGTTAAATCCTAATCCGGTTTTGTAATCAAAAGCCTTTTGAATATTAAGTAAGTGTATTAGTGATTTTGAGCTATTTTCAAATTTAGCAAGTATTTTTCCTTTTTCAAAATTTTCTTCAGTAGATGTTGAAGATTCATTTTTAAACGTGATATTTGAGTCTAAATTGAAAAAACATTTGAAGTTGCTTTCTAATTTTGAAAACTCTAATATGAATTGATCATAGCAAAAATGTTTGGTTTCGGATTGTACATCATTTGGGGCTTTATATGCTTCACAATATTCGCATGCTATATAACGGTCCTCTTCACCTTCCATGTCGCTCCATGTTTCATTTATAATCTTTCTTCGGATTTGGCTCATGTAATCTTTGTTGTTGATACCTCCTGATGAGTGTGTAAATACTCATCATTTTTAGTCAATCTGAACTGCAAAAACGTTTAAAAACACCCAGAAATAGATCAAAATACAGAAAATATCCCAAAGATCGTGTTTTATATGTTTTAGATGCAAAATGATTAAAAACAAACGATAAATAAACAAAGTTTGCATAATTGGCAATTTCAGTCCCCTAACTATTCAAAACTTGACAAAATCAGTCCCTGAGCATTTGTTTTAAAAGAAAAGTCAAACCAAGTCCTTAAAAATCAAAAGTTACCAAATAATGATCTTTGGGTGAAAAGCTTTCAAAAATGAATAAGTTTAGCCCCTGGAGTTTCACATTTGGCAAGATTGGTCTCTACACTTTCAAGAATTGGCAAAAATTGCCCCTTGTTGGGAATTATAAGATTTGAAGATTACAAAACTCACAAGAAGAAATTAAGAAAGAAGAAACAATAGGGACTTAATATAAAATAGTTAGCTTTCTTAGTAAGCTAAACATATTAGGGTTTGTAACCTCCCTCTATTATATAAAGATGGTAGGTGTCTAGGGTTACATATCATCGAAATGATATAGAACTCTTCCAATGAGAGTCTAGACGCACGATTATAGCGTGTGTATATTAGTAGTGTAGTAGTTTATTTTATTATTCAATAAAGAAAAACTTTGAGTAATGTTGATGTTATTCTTGTTCTTATTCCGCTGTGCACGTTAACATTACTATATCCTAGATGGGCTTAAACGATCTTCACAATTGGCATCAAAGCACAGGGGGCTTGATATCTAGGGTTTATTCAAGGTTTTAATGAAGAAGCAGTCGAATTGGAGCAGATGTAGAAAATTCAGTAGACGAAGGAAGCAGATCTGCGTATACGTGAATTGAATTATTGGTCAATCGACAAGAATGTGCAAATGGTGATAAGGTTTGTTGGTTGATGGAACCGAGTACAACATGATGTGTTGTTTTCTTTGCAAGTGGGGTTATTGATGGGGACTGATCATAGGTTTTAGTTTTCTTTGCACATGGTTCGATGGTAGTTGAAGTTTGTGGGTAAAAGAATGACTTATCTGATTGGTTATTCATGAGTTGTAGATTTCATGATTTTGAGGGTATTTTTATCGGTTGTTGTGCTGGTTGGGTATCCACGAATTCATTTTGGATGTAGTTGTCACTATGGCAACGTTTTGATGAAAGCATTATTATTATACTGCTAGTTACCTATGGTTAGTACTGGTCCTAAGTTATTTTCATACTGCTGCCACTTTTTGTTATTTCTGCTGTTGGTGAATATTAACTTGATTGGTTACATGGGGTTGCACGTGGGTTGTAATATTTATCATGGTCAAAGTGCTGGTGTCGCTATCTGATTTGGATTGTGTGTTGAGTGGTAAGATGAATTCAATATATATTGTTGCTTCTGCTATCACATGGTGACTGCTGGTATACTTATTTGTTGCTACTGTTCGAGTTGGAAAGTTAGTGGTGGTACTCAATTTTGTTTCTACTGATGTACATGGTTGGTTCCTACTGATCAGTTCCTCCTAGTGGTTTCTACTGATGGTTCTTGCTGACTTCTTTATGGTTCCTGCTGGCTTGTTGTAAACTTTTTCTTTTGGTCGGTTTTGGTTCCTACTAGTCATGTGAGATTACTAATGGTTAGGGAGGACGGAGTTATCAACCATCATCATTTTGTTGAGAAGATTACTTGACGAAGATATTTGATTATCGCTTGTTTGATGTTTTAATTGATTTTTCCAAGTATTGTGTTCTTATCATATCTTAAAGGGATCAGCAGCTTTTTAAGATAACTTGCTTGGTTTGTATGGTGACGAAGACTTGAGGACTCTAGTGAAGGGGTACGATCTATTTTATTGTGCTTAATGCGTACATTTGCTATCACTTGAAGGAGTTACGTTAATTGTGCTTAGTGTCTCATTGGATAAATTAATGAGGATTTTGTCAAGAGGCCGTCACGTGGATAGTGCAAGACATAAGATGCAAGGTTGGGAGATTCCATTTCTTTATCAAATCAGTTATAGTTGATTTTCTTCATCAGTGATCACTCCATGGAACCTACTGGATTCAAGAGATGGCATGTATACTTTTAAGGGGAAGCTTATTGTTAATATACTTGGCCATCCTCTTACACTTTGTGCTGGTGTGCTTAATTGTTTCTGCTGTTTGATACTGCTGCTCGTTCCTACTGCTCGTTACTGCTTCTTGTGTTATTAGTAAAAAAAAAAGTTATTATTATTAATTATTAGTTGGTTCCTGAGATGGTTAGTCTATTCTTAAGGGGAAGCTTGTTAACCATCTACATGCATCACTTGAGGGGAAGCGTTTACGAGATGCACAAGACCCCTATTAGAAGATTACAAAAAGGGGAAGTATAGTTATGATGTGCAGCTTATTATTAGTGATGACATTGTTTCTTCATGCAGATTATTTTGTAATATCAAATAGGGGAAGATTGTTGGGAATTACAAGATTTGAAGATTACAAAACTCACAAGAAGAAATGAAGAAAGAAGAAACAATAGGGACTTAATATAAAATAGTTAGCTTTCTTAGTAAGCTAAACATATTAGGGTTTGTAACCTCCCTCTATTATATAAAGAAGGTAGGCGTCTAGGGTTACAGATCATCGAAATCATATAGAACTCTTCCAATGAGAGTCTAGACACACGATTATAGCATGTATATATTAGTAGTGTAGTAGTTTATTTTATTATTCAATAAAGAAAACCTTTGAGTAATGTTGATGTTATTCTTGTTCTTATTCCGTTGTGCACGTTAACATTACTATATCCTAGATGGGCTTAAATGATCTTCACAACCCTGGAGAGAATTTCATGATGAAAAGTCATCTAAAGCCCTCCAACAATCCTAAAATGACAAGATTGACCCTCAGATTGCATTTTTAAAGTTTTACAAGTTTGGTCCCTCAAGTTTGGCAAAATGGCCAAAGTGGCCCCCGGGAATTATAAATCAAAGAAAAATCATATACAAGTCCTTGGGAATTATACCCTTGACATTTTGAGTCCTTGGATTGCTAGTTTTAGAGATCTGCATATTTGATCCCTTAAAAATCAGAATAATACACATATAGTTCTTGGGCTTGCTTAAACCGTAAATCAAACGGACCATTGATATCGTTTAATCCCCCCCAAAAAAAACCACCCCAACAACTACAATCCTAACCTGATCCACCTTTGGCCCAATCCCACTCACCCCAGCCCAATACCCAAACCCTTTTACGTTTTTAATAAAAACATATACCAGCCCCCTTTAGTCAAACCTAGTCCACGCCTCTCACCCACTTCATCCCTAACCTTTCTTTACCCAGCAGATACTCCACCACCTCCACTCCACCTCCTGCGATACTCCACCTCCTACCATACTCCACCTCCACCCTCAAAAGCCTCCCCTCATCTTCCCCCATATGACCTCCTTCAAGAATAAGTCACAAGTGGCCATGCCCCGTCACCAATCCACAACCCATCTTGGCGCCAAAATCAGGATTAAAGACTAGGATGATTCCAATCCAATCCAGTGGCTGAGGTTGATCAAGAAAAGCACAAAAGAGTATCCAAGGCTTTTCACTCACAAAAAAAAGCACACAGGAAAAGGACAAAGAGATCAAGGGAAACCCTAGCTAGCTTTAGTATAAATAGAAGAGATTGTGTAAGCCACAAAGGCAGTCAAGTAGGGTTTTAGTTTTATAATTCAGTTCTTAATTTTATTTGATGTCTTTTGTATTTTTTTTCAAATCAATGAAAGTTTCAAGTTTCTTTTACTGATTGCAACTACTCATTTTTTTTTCTTATATAGTGTTTATTGCTAAGCTTATTGTCACTCATTTTAATTTAATTAAACACTTCTAAACAACCTTTTATCAGAATCTTAGCTTTAAATATTATTTGTCCTTTGAAAATCTCAACGGTGAACTCCATTAGGAGTGTTTGGCACAAGAACTTTTTAGCACAAAATTTGGTTTTGACCCGTTTTCTTTACTCAAATCAGCTTCCTTTAATTGTCGTTACTAGTTTTAGACCTAATTTTCTTTTTTCCAAATAACTTAAAAATAGTTCAGTTATTTTTCCCCATTATTTAATTTCATGACTACCTTAAGTAGAAGCTAGGATAAATCATTGTTTAGGCATTTGTTAGTTGTTTTACTTGCTTGATTTTAGTCACAATTAGGATAGACTAGGGGTTCAACATTTTGTACCTTAGATTTGTGGGTCAATAGTTCATTTCTGTCCCATTTTACACCACTACTACACTTGCAGCCTTTTGTCCTATTTAGCCCTTTTTGATCTAAAATTGATGCAAGCTATAGGTAGTATCAGCTTGTGATGTTTGCATACCTAGCTCACAGGTTAGTTTCAACTTGGTCAAGCTTATTTTAGACTTTAGGGGCTTATTAGTAGTATTAAAGTTGGGATGCAAGTACGTGTTTGGAGCTGTGCTAATCAAGCTTCTCAAAACAGTCCAAGCACTTTTTTTTTTTTTTTTTTTTTTTTTTTTTTTTTTAATTTCATAATTAAGAAGGTAAAAGTGAGTTCTAAAGATCAAATTTGGTTACATAAGTAGCTCATAGTATAGTTTTAATTAAGTCTAAACTTGTTTCAACTTTTTGAGATCCTTGGGTAGCTTTATCCAAGCCTGCTAATACACCCCTTTGGACCCATTTTCAACCCATCAAACCTGCCTTAACAGCCTTTTTTTAGCTAGTTTTCATGCCCACTTTTGCTCAATATTAGCTGTACCAATCACTGAGTTTGTTTAATCCTTGTTGCTTTCTAATTTTAGCTTGTTGATCACTATTACTTTCTTGATCATGTTTGTCTTAGGTTGTGTTTACTTGTATTCACCTTGGGATTTGCTTATTTGCCAATTTTGTCTAGCTGCTATACTAAAAAAGCTCACTTTGGAATAAAAGTTGATACTGTTGGGTTGTTAAGCTTCCATTTGCTGTTTTAAAAGCTCTTCGAAAGAAATCACTTCACAAAAGTGGATGGAAATCTGTTTTTAAGTTGTTTTCAAAAAGAAGTTTTGAAAAAAAAAAGTCTTGCAAAAAGTGTGGTCAAAGGAAATTGAACCCTTGACCTCTCGGCTACAACAGACATAACACACCACTCAATAACCAACGTGCCCTTGGGAGTTTTTCAGTATTACCGTGCACATTTATGCATTTAATACCTTTCTTTCTTGTTTTGCTTATATTGATTTTCAGCTTTTAAGTTTGCTTATCTCCTGCTTATGTTAACTGCTTATTCCATGTTCATATTTTTCTCAGCTCACTTTTAGTTTAATAGGCTTTCCTAAATTTTTTTATGATTTTCTAAATAGTTTTACTAATTTTAAATCATTTATTTTGTCATTTTAATTTTTAATACATTGTAATAAATTAAAAAAGCAAAAAAATATTTTTCTTTTTCCAAAAATTTTCTTTTATCATTAGTAAAGTAGAAAAATCATTTTTACACCCGTAGGCCTAGTGTAGCTTTTAATTCACGTTTTATTTTGCGCACTCGCATAATTTTTAATTAACATTCGCGTTTTTTAAATCTAGATTACGTTTTAGGATTCCCAATACCTAATTTTGATTCCCGTAGTGTTTTACGATTTCCCTAGCTTGCCATTTGCCTTTTTTTCCCTTTAGGTTGTTTAATTTTCATTCACATTTTTTAATTTTCAATTTACGTAAATTTAACGTACAAACAAAACCAAACAATCTTTCACATCCAAACATACAAGGTTTTAATCTCGATCTTTTCACGAAACCTTCCATTCACATCTCGTTGGGACACAACCCAGGAAATTACTTCCCGGTCTCACAAACAAATATCACTTTCACGAGTTTCGCGAGGTAATCTTTTTCCTAAAAGGTTTACTCGTATTTCTCCACGTCTAGTTGTCTCACGATAACTTAGACCTCATCTTTTTCAACGAATCACTTGTGTTGATCATGATTCTATCAATCCTGAGGAAGACATACTTCTCATTGAGAAGTTACTCAATGATGATCCATCATCTCTTCCTCCAAAAGAACTTCATAACGAGGAAGTCAAAAATGTTGAAAAACTGATGATTTTCCTGAGGTCGAACTCAAGGAACTACCGCCTCATCTCGAGTATGCAGTTTTGGAGGGTGACGATAAGTTTCCCGTCATAATTGCTAAAGACTTGAATGAGGAAAACAAAGACGCTCTACTCAAGGTTTTAAAGTCACACAAGTGAGCCATTGCTTGGAGACTTTCCGACATCAAGGGTATTAACCCAGAATTTTGTATGCACAAGATTTTGATGGAGGATGACTTTAAACCGGCGGTTCAGCAACAAAGGGTAAATCCAAAAATCCACGAGGTTATCAAACAAGAAGTCATAAAACTTCTTGATGCCGGGTTGATTTACCCTATATAGGATAGTCCTTGGGTGAGTCCCATTCATTGTGTGCCCAAGAAGGGTGGTGTTAGGTCACCATATTGATTTCACACAAACAAGAATGAGATAGATATAAGGATGGGATGAATATTTGAATGAGAGAAATGTAATTGCAAGAGTTTCCTTATGATTTCAAATAAACAACCAAGTTTTACAATGGCCTAAGACTAGTATTTATTGGTTAGGAGCTAGGGCAACACTCCTAGTCCTTTCCTTCAAGTAAAACGTGTGGGCTTAAGGCCCATGGACTTAATATCTTAAGCCTAGTAAACTTATAACATTACATAAATGAAAGTAAGTAGTAACTTAAGCAACCTATTATTACAAATGACCGAGACTTGATAAAATAGTAAAAACTATGATCCCAACAATCTCCCCCTAAGGGTCGGTCATCACGGTTGCTTGACGTCTTTGTCATTTCTTCATCTTTGACTTTCATAGCTTTAGATATCTTTCAATAATCATGAGATAAGAATCATTCATCGTTCTTTGTACTTTGTTCTTTGTTGTTGTGATAGTGATCATGTTATGAAGTTGTCCGCCCTTTTGTCACTTCCGCGTCTGTGGTGGTAGTCTGCCATTCCAACATGCTCATACATCTTCGAATTCTGACTTATACATATACGTAGTTCCCTTTCTTTCACATAAGATCTTTAGTCTTAATACTTTGTAGATTCTTCATTTTGTCGTAGAATTTTTCTTTGAATTTTGTGTTGCTTTGATCTTTGAGGGAGCTTTTGATGACTTCAAGATGTATGTATGAGCATGTGGAATCCGTCGCCATGGAGATGATGTAACCTGCATGTATACAGTTAGCAATAAAACATCCGGTACTTACATATAAGGAATTAGAAATCGTCAACAGCATAGTGTGAAGACTCCTTCTAACCCTTATCAAGGTCGTTCCCATATCAGATACTCCCGAGGGAGCTTACAAGACTTACTAAGTATCTCAATGACTGGGTGAGTCGCTGGGGATCACTCCACGATTGTAGACCAATAGGAAACCACCGCAAACACTAAGCGTAACCCGCAAGGAGTTACCGAAGTGACTTGTTGTCAGGGCTGTTTGATGTTGACCCTGGCAGGATTTCCGTTCAATCATTGAGAAATACTTATGTAAATTCTCTCATAAACGTTCTTAGCAGATTGCTAAGATCTGCGAAGGACTCGATAGTTTTCAGCTGGTGTCCTTTGATGTAGAACACCAGTTGTAGAAATACTAAGTGTTCTTAAGAGATCTTTGATGTATCTCATGGCTCTAGACTCGAAAAGTGCACACTTAGGTTTCCTATGCGGAGACTAGGGAGGGGTCTCCTTCTTCAATATCAACCATCTCTAAGAGATTAGTCGATAGATTACATCGGTTCCCCGTGAGAATGAAACAAGCTCTTTTAAGAGAACTTGAGTTGTTAAGAAGGTTTAGTGCATTGCGTCACTGGGTCCATGACGACTTTATCTTCAATACCGGCGTCGCCTTAGCAACAACCAGTAGCATATGTATTGAACCCGGTACTGCCCTAAGGTTGAACATTAGGAGGGCTATTTCTTTTCACCCTTTTCTTTACTTTTCTTTTTAATTCTTCAACTCCTTCTTTCCCTTTTCATTCTTTTCTCCTTTTTCGTATCATACCTAAGGACTTCTAATTCTAACTATTGGTGATGTCCTTGGGTAGATCCCTCCGGCTCTGGTGGATCATAGGACTGAATTTCCTATCTTAATCACCTTATAACTCCATGATTATCCGACAATAGCCAAGAAACCTTTGAAAATCTCTCAAAGTGTTTGTGAATATCAAACATTTTGTTTAACACTTTGAGAGTTTTGTGTTTACTTTTGAAGGGCTCCCCCTTCACATGTGCTCATAAGTGTTTAAATAAATTTGCACATGTCGGAGGAACAAGCACCTTTTGAATTGATCCACTTTCAGTGAACCTGACCGATTCGAGACACGCTTACATCACTAGTTAGACTAGCTTGAAGTTATTACCCGGCCTGGTCAAATCCACAGAAAGTTTCTTGAAATGGTACATTTCTACTCAGACAAATCCTTTTCGAGACACGCTTACGTGGCTAGTTAAAGAGTTCCATTGTCAGCTTTTAGGTGACATCTAGCTCTAGTAACTAACTTGATGTTATTACCCGTCGAGGATAAGTCTTTTCGAGATTACTAACTTTTATGTTTCGTCAATTCTTGGGTGAATCTGAGTCTAGCTCGCATGAGATTTAACTTAAAGCAACTTAGAACTTTCATATTTTAATCACTTTCACTTTTTCTCCCCCTCAAAAATAGCATATAAGATGTTGTTTTTGATAAACTTTTGATTAAAATATGCTTTTGAGTCTTATGTGGAGATATCAACAAGAACTTTTAGTTTTTCAAACAATGAATTTTTTTAAGTGCTCCCCCTCAACACGTGAATACTCATTGAGGTGAAATACTTGTCTTTTGAGCAGAATTGTGAAAATCAGAAAATGTTGATTAATTCTACTCAAAAGTAAGAAGCCTTCGCTCCTTATATAAGGATTGAGGCACTGAAGCGTACCTCATGGTCCTTTCATTATAAGTGCGGGTTGTACACTGTTATGTGTGCACAAGCCATAATGAAAATAATTCAATCAAATGAAAAAATTGATATTGAAATGTTAATAACCAGATGTACCAATTTAATCTTCGTCAGGAAGTGGAGCATCAAAGTCAGTGAACTTTGGTTCGGGTCTTTCGAAGAGTCTGATAGGAAATGATGGTCTGACACCGATATAGCTTTCCAGTCGTCTGATATGTTCCTGTCGAAATAACCTTTCTTCAATCTTCAAGATAAAGTTACGAACTTGTCTTCTTGAGCTGGATTTCCATCTAGGTTGTTCCCCTTTTGCTATCTTTCGGCGATCATCATTCAACCCTTTGACAAGCCCATCACGAACGGATTTAAGTGTAACATCACAGAATTTGTGTATCTCATCGAACCTCATGAAGCTTTGTAGCTTTTTGCTGTTGATGTAAGTGAAACGAAATGCAGGTTCTTGGATGAGAGTAAACTGTGACGTTTGATAGATTCCATCAAATCTGAATTGCGGCTTTGTCAAATTGATCTTCTGTTGGTAACTTTCCACTCCAAGCTGAAGATCTTCCACTCTTTCTTGAACTATCAATCGTCGGATGAATAGAAGTAGTGATGCCATGAAGTTGTACTGAATTTCTCTCTCGAATCCACGCATTCTTCCTTGAACCTTTTCGAGATACATGTCTTCGATGTCATTGAGATTAAGGTCTGGAAAGTCTGCTTCGGAGAACTTGTACTTCTTTTCATCTTGTCGTTTAACAACAATCTCACGCATGAATATGTAGTTAAACCGTTGCGACTCTTGAATCTCCAAGATAGCAATGATCTTAGATTTATGCTTGACATTTTCCAATTATTTCTCTCCTAATCTGCTGGTATAACCGAGACGACGACGTTCTGGCCAGTGTTGAATCCCGTGTAGAGCATCTCTGTCGTAAGCTACGATGGAGTTGCTGAAAACTCGAGTAATCTCTTCAATTGCAGGAACTTCGTATCTTTTGGCTGGTACTGAGATTGTGAGTGAGGAAGCATATTTCTTCTTGGATGTCTCTTGGTTGAGTTGGATGTTACGAAGATCTTTGTTGAAGAAGAAGCTGTAAGGTATCTTGGGTTTATCTGGAAATCCTTTGAAAGGTAATGGTTTAGTCCAGTCAGTGAAGTAAGGCTTTTCATGGTTTTTGGAACTAAGGTCGATATTCACTTCAGGATTTAGCCAGTCAAACTCGGCACACATTGAACTAGCTATATTCAGCATACGATACTCGTATTCCACTTTGTTTCCAGATCTTGACTTAAGGAATTCCTGTGCATCCCTATTGATTCTTCTGAGCTCCGTCTTCGTAAGTTTATTATTCTGAAGATCCTTCATTATGACTTGAGTGAGTTGTTGAGTATTGCCAGGAAGGGGTTCTTCATCTTCAAGAGGAGGTTGAGCTTGAACCATTTCTGTCAACCAATCATTCTGAGGTGTGTCATCATTGTTGAGCCATGAATGACGTCTTTTCTTCTTTGATTTCTTAGACTTAGATGTAGCATTTTTGTCTTTAGCCTTGGATGGTGAGGATGGTCCAGCATGAGAATCGGGAATAGGTGAGGCACGGTAATCGGTGTCAGGTTGACCTTGGTAGTCATCAGTTGGTTCCATGAAAGTTTCTTCTTCTTCAGTTGGACCTTGACCGGTAGCTGAGGTGTGTTGTTGATTACCAGGAGGAGTGGAGTCCTTTTGTGGTTGTTGAGAAGATGAGGGACCGGTTCCAGACTTAGGTTTCTTGCCTTTTGAGTTCGGGTCCGGGTCGTCATCTTTCCTTGACCTTTTCAGGGTTCCAGCTGCATCTTTGCATGACTCTTTGGACATGTAAGCCGACATAGCATCAACAAGTGCTTTTTCTTCAGTAGACTGTGTGGTTTTGTAGGCAACTTTGTCGAAGAGTTTAGCAAGTAGGTCATCGAAGGATAATTCAGGGACGGTTGGAGCTGCAGTAGAAGCTTTTGCAGTGTGAAGCGTGAATGGTGTTGTTGACAACATTTTTCTAACGACACTTCTGATTCTGTGATCCAAGTTGTCCTTGATTGGTTCAAGAAGGTTTGCTACTTCAGGAGTGACAATCTCAACTAGATTTTCAGTAAGATAATCTTGTGTGACAGTCTTAATAAATCCTGTGTAGTCAGAGTTCAAGAACTTATCGATCAGCTGCTTTGACTCCTGAAAATCTTCAACTTGTTTGGCAAGACCGGTAACCATGGTCGTAAGTTTGTTGACTTGCTCCTGAAGATCAACTGGTTGTTTCGGTTCATTGATTGAATGCTGCTTTGATGCGGTTTCAGAAGGTATGGGAGATGAATGCTCAGGTGATGACTCAGATGATGTAACAATTCGCAATTTCAGGTTAACTTTTATTCCCGAAAATTTCACTATTCACTTTTTACTATTCACTTTTCACTATTCATCTCAGAAATTTTTATTTCATATTCTCGTAAGTTAAACTATTTTAACGATAATCCGAGAGTTTGACGCTCGTCGGATCATTTCTGCAAAAATCACAAAGCCGTGTCCGAGATTTACTTTTAGGTTTAAACGTCATTCTAGCATCCCGATATGTTCATAAAACATTATAAACAATAGAAATATGATTTTCTCTCATTTTAGGACAATTCCAAAAGTTTCGGAATTTTATGTTTTTCAGTTCAGCGTTTTATGCGAATTACGCGTTTTAGACCCGTGTTTCCAGTTTTTAGCAGGGGTTTAGCACCCGATAGAACCTACCACTCATTTTATATTTTATTATGGAGTATATTGATAAGTTCTAGCATATTTATAAGTTTCATATTTTTAGGATACCCGGTTTTACGTTTCGTGACTTAACAACTTACGGTTAGCAATTTACGGAGTCAAAACTAGCTACATACTTAGGATATTATCATCCAAAGACCATGACTACTCATCTAGTCACCCTTATCCCTTATGAACCGCCACTAGGGGGGGGGGGATTCACACTTGTGGCATCATCTCATGACTTTAGCCATTAGATCATACTTATTTACAACTTTGTCACCAAGTTTAGGCACTTTCCTAACACTTTCCTAACCTCCTCATCCTAGCCTATATAAATAACTCATTCATGACTTAGAAAACTCATTCTTCTTCCATTCTCATCAATAAAAATGCCACACCCTTTAATCCTAGCACCATGATCCTTTGATCTTCAATATACAAGTTACACTACAAAGTTCAAGGTCTTAGTATTCTCTACCTAGTTCTTAAGTTTGTTTGGTGATTCCATGGTTGAATTAGGAGCTAGACAAGGTTACTAGGGCTGAAGTTAAATGGTTTTCACAAGGGTTAGATCAAGGCTAGCAAAGGTTACAAGAGTTATGGTGAAGGGTTTACAAGCTTAGGTTTAGTGTCCTAGTTCTATACTTGACTTCCTTTCTTTAGAAAGCCAAAAGTTGTAAGCAAACCCTTGTACACTTTCTTGCTCAATATCATTTTCATGCTTATTATGGTTCTTTCATGCTATATATGTTCTTGTTATTGTGTTCATGATGTTTAAAAATGGATAAAACGAGTATTGGTATACATATGTTAACTTATGACAAGTAAACAAGTAAACTAGTAACTTTCTTGGAGAACCACGACCAAAATAGTATAACTATGATATTTGACATTTACTTACTGTTAAAGAGGACTTAACAAGGAAAACATAGCAATTTGAATCACCCAAAACGAGTACCCGAGTCAAAAGTTATGACCATTTGAAATTACCAAAACTTTTGCGGCAAATCTGCCAATACCCTACTGTTTGCATTCTGCCATTTTGAAAGTAACCCTTCTGTTCCGATTCATCAAAAAGTTAAAGAACAAAAGTTGTCCGGAACACCGTTTTCGTTCAGGAACAAAGAAGCTCGAGCCCTGAAAACGCTTTCTGAGTGATAATTTTCTTCAAATTCTTAACAGCCCATTTTTAGACCAAAGTCACTATATAATAGTTATGATTTACTAAGACCAAGAGGTCTAATGACCTAAAGCCAAGACCACAACCATGGCTAAAGCCAAGGTTGAGTCTCAAGACCATGCTAACAATGACCAAGGTCACGACAAAGCCACGGCTAAAGACCATATAACTTTTAAAGATCAAAACTTATATATATATATATATATATATATGTTATCAAATACTACAATAGTAGGGAGCCTCATGTGAGGAGTTCATTAAGTAAGCCGTCGAGATGAGTTGTGGATTTACGAATTAAAGTGTCCTGGCTCCTCGAACGTTTACTCCATGACTTCTGAATTATGTCGGCCCGAACGGTAGTAAGAGATGTACAACCTATACATGTTTCATAAACAATTTATATTCAAAGACTTACACGATATACTAAGTACTACATCATGAACATTATGCAAGACATATATAGGCAATTCTTCGTATTCTTAGACGTTACTCCAAACCTAAGTCGCAACGTTCTATTATAGGCTGCTCTTAGAGACTTTCGCGATTCGACTACCACTTTCATTTCTCATTACATAAGCTTAAGGTGAGTCATAGCCCCTACTCTTTTCATACTTGTTTTAACTCTTGGGGGGGATACATGCTCAACTACTTGCTTATTTGTACAAATACTCAAAAAATTTATACTTGATTGTTTTATACTTGATTGTCTTATACTTGATTGCATTATACTTGATTTCATACATACATGACTGTCTTTTATCTTTGGGAAGTGGCTCCCAGTAATCTTTTATCTTTGGGAAGTGGCTCCCAGTAAACTTTTATCTTTGGGAAGTGGCTCCCAGTTTTCTTTGGGAAGTGGCTCCCAGTTGTCTTTGGGAATTGGCTCCCAAGTGAGGTCTTCGGAGATAAAGTAGAGACTCACTACTAATTGCTTAATTGTTTTGATGAACTTATACATGTCTTTATTATACTATATGTTAGCAGTGGGTTGTAAACACACAGGTTACAAGTCTCTTATGGCGGGACTTGTAACTGAGTGGATTTACGATGCCTTTGCTATGTGAACATTCTTTATAGGCTTTTCAACTGTTTTAAGACAAACTCTATGAACTCACCAACCATTGTGTTGACACTTTAGCATGTTTATCTCAGGTTAGTAAGGCGATAACTAGTGCGTGGAACTTAGAGTCAAGCTGCATATTCTGAAGACTTACGCTATTATCATTTACCATTCAAAACATTTTGTATACATTTATGTATCATACTTTGGAATCTCATGTTTGTAACTTTGAATTCATTAATCGAATGGTAACTTTTCAAAACGTCTCATTTAGAGGTCATTTTCTATAACTTGTACTTTGTATTATGAAGTAGCACCCCAATGACATAGTCTTCCGCTGCGGTATTTTGGGGGTGTTACAGATTGGTACCAGAGCCTTGGTTATAGAGAACTAGGTTGCATTTAGTGCCTAGACTATAACTGCTATATACGTTAAGACTCTCCTCTTTATTTGCCTTAGACACACTACATATACATACGCTTCTTGGTAGTTGTTGGTTTAGTTCCACGCTGTTAGATGATGTGACTTTAGTATTATAAGGAGCCCCAGAGATTAGCCGAGTCATTAAAAACATGGAGCTCAGTAATAACTAATTATTTAACTTGATCTTGTGACAGTTCTTGTTTGATGAGACACAAGATTTGAGTTAAATAATATTATTGCTTAGCTTTAGGGATTTGATGACTTGATTATCTTACTATCGGCCTCAGAAGGCGGATTTTGTGTCGGAAATTCTTAAGTAGGATGATTTAGAATCTCCTTATTTAAATGGATTGGGACGCCTCTTCATTTAAATAAAGAAATTGTAAATCACCGAACCATAAGTTTATGATCCCTTACTTACATAAATTTGGACGCTTCTTTATGTAAGTAATGAGTTATAAATAAGTGGGCTTAATTGTAGCCGATATGACTCCTTAACCAGAACCTTAGACGAATCAGAGTGAACACCACTATTTTAGAGATCCTAAAATCCCGAATTCTCTTAGACACATCATAAGTAGTTAACATCAACTGAACTTCGGGACGAAGTTCTCCTTAAGGGGTAGAGACTGTAACAATTCGCAATTTCAGGTTAACTTTTATTCCCGAAAATTTCACTATTCACTTTTTACTATTCACTTTTCACTATTCATCTCAGAAATTTTTATTTCATATTCTCGTAAGTTAAACTATTTTAACGATAATCCGAGAGTTTGACGCTCGTCGGATCATTTCTGCAAAAATCACAAAGCCGTGTCCGAGATTTACTTTTAGGTTTAAACGTCATTCTAGCATCCCGATATGTTCATAAAACATTATAAACAATAGAAATATGATTTTCTCTCATTTTAGGACAATTCCAAAAGTTTCGGAATTTTACGTTTTTCAGTTCAGCGTTTTACGCGAATTACGCGTTTTAGACCCGTGTTTCCAGTTTTTAGCAGGGGTTTAGCACCCGATAGAACCTACCACTCATTTTATATTTTATTATGGAGTATATTGATAAGTTCTAGCATATTTATAAGTTTCATATTTTTAGGATACCCGGTTTTACGTTTCGTGACTTAACAACTTACGGTTAGCAATTTACGGAGTCAAAACTAGCTACATACTTAGGATATTATCATCCAAAGGCCATGACTACTCATCTAGTCACCCTTATCCCTTATGAACCGCCACTAGGGGGGGGGATTCACACTTGTGGCATCATCTCATGACTTTAGCCATTAGATCATACTTATTTACAACTTTGTCACCAAGTTTAGGCACTTTCCTAACACTTTCCTAACCTCCTCATCCTAGCCTATATAAATAACTCATTCATGACTTAGAAAACTCATTATTCTTCCTTTCTCATCAATAAAAATGCCACACCCTTTAATCCTAGCACCATGATCCTTTGATCTTCAATATACAAGTTACACTACAAAGTTCAAGGTCTTAGTATTCTCTACCTAGTTCTTAAGTTTGTTTGGTGATTCCATGGTTGAATTAGGAGCTACACAAGGTTACTAGGGCTGAAGTTATATGGTTTTCACTAGGGTTAGATCAAGGCTAGCAAAGGTTACAAGAGTTATGGTGAAGGGTTTACAAGCTTAGGTTTAGTGTCCTAGTTCTATACTTGACTTCCTTTCTTTAGAAAGCCAAAAGTTGTAAGCAAACCCTTATACACTTTCTTGCTCAATATCATTTTCATGCTTATTATGGTTCTTTCATGCTATATATGTTCTTGTTATTGTGTTCATGATGTTTAAAACTGGATAAAACGAGTATTGGTATACATATGTTAACTTATGACAAGTAAACAAGTAAACTAGTAACTTTCTTGGAGAACCACGACCAAAATAGTATAACTATGATATTTGACATTTACTTACTGTTAAAGAGGACTTAACAAGGAAAACATAGCAATTTGAATCACCCAAAACGAGTACCCGAGTCAAAAGTTATGACCATTTGAAATTACTAAAACTTTTGCGGCAAATCTGCCAATACCCTACTGTTTGCATTATGCCATTTTGAAAGTAACCCTTCTGTTCCGATTCATCAAAAAGTTAAAACACAAAAGTTGTCCGGAACGCCGTTTTCGTTCAGGAGTAAAGAAGCTCGAGCCCTGAAAACGCTTTCTGAGTGATAATTTTCTTCAAATTCTTAACAGCCCATTTTTAGACCAAAGTCACTATATAATAGTTATCATTTACTAAGACCAAGAGGTCTAATGACCTAAAGCCAAGACCACAACCATGGCTAAAGACAAGGTTGAGTCTCAAGACCATGCTAACAATGACCAAGGTCACGGCAAAGCCACGGCTAAAGACCATATAACTTTTAAAGATCAAAACTTATATATATATATATATATATATATATATATATATATATATATATATATATATATGTTATCAAATACTACAATAGTAGGGAGCCTCATGTGAGGAGTTCATTAAGTAAGCCGTCGAGATGAGTTGTGGATTTACGAATTAAAGTGTCCTGGCTCCTCGAACGTTTACTCCATGACTTCTGAATTATGTCGGCCCGAACGGTAGTAAGAGATGTACAACCTATACATGTTTCATAAACAATTTATATTCAAAGACTTACACGATATACTAAGTACTATATCATGAACATTATGCAAGACATATATAGGCAATTCTTCGTATTCCTAGACGTTACTCCAAACCTAAGTCGCAACGTTCTATTATAGGCTGCTCTTAGAGACTTTCGCGATTCGACTACCACTTTCATTTCTCATTACATAAGCTTAAGGTGAGTCATAGCCCCTACTCTTTTCATACTTGTTTTAACTCTTGGGGGGGATACATGCTCAACTACTTGCTTATTTGTACAAATACTCAAAACATTTATACTTGATTGTTTTATACTTGATTGTCTTATACTTGATTGCATTATACTTGATTTCATACATACATGACTGTCTTTTATCTTTGGGAAGTGGCTCCCAGTAATCTTTTATCTTTGGGAAGTGGCTCCCAGTTTTCTTTGGGAAGTGGCTCCCAGTTGTCTTTGGGAATTGGCACCCAAGTGAGGTCTTCGGAGATGAAGTAGAGACTCACTACTAATTGCTTAATTGTTTTGATGAACTTATACATGTCTTTATTATACTATATGTTAGCAGTGGGTTGTGAACACACAGGTTGCAAGTCTCTTATGGCGGGACTTGTAACTGAGTGGATTTACGATGCCTTTGCTATGTGAACATTCTTTATAGGCTTTTCAACTGTTTTAAGACAAATTCTATGAACTCACCAACCATTGTGTTGACACTTTAGCATGTTTATCTCAGGTTAGTAAGGCGATAACTAGTGCGTGGAACTTAGAGTCAAGCTGCATATTCTGAAGACTCACGCTTTTATCATTTACCATTCAAAACATTTTGTATACATTTATGTATCATACTTTGGAATCTCATGTTTGTAACTTTGAATTCATTAATCGAATGGTAACTTTTCAAAACATCTCATTTAGAGTTCATTTTCTATAACTTGTACTTTGTATTATGAAGTAGCACCCCAATGACATAGTCTTCCGCTGCGGTATTTTGGGGGTGTTACAGATGACGACTCGTTGTGAGAGCTTGAAGAAGAAGCAGGAGGGGTCGGATCCTTTGGTGGAAAGTCTTGAGGAGGTGGAGGTTGTGCTGAGGAAGTCTGCTGAGAAGATGATTTGAGAAATATGTCGGTATTGAAAGCATTCTTCTCTTCATTTTCTTTTCTTCGTCGTTCTTCTGCTTCCTCTGCTTCTTATGCAAGAAACTCTGGAGTAATGAGATATTCATGTTCCTGATCCGTAGCAATGTATTCTTGTCCGCCAACATTCTCCTCTACATGTGCAGTCTCAGTCATAGTGATATCTTCAGAAAGATCTGTGTCTTTAACTATGTCATCAAGTTGTGAGGCTGGTTCTAAAGTAGTGGACACAGTGGGAGGAATCATGCTGCTTGTAGCTCCTTCATGTTCTGATTGATCGACAGGTGGTGGTGGTGAAGGTTGAGACATAAGTCGTCTTTCGAGTTCTGCTTTCCTTTCTTCTTTGCGAAGTTGCTTTTCTCCAGCTCGTGTGTCGATAACTAAACTTTTCAATTTGCGTTTATCGACCAACTGTTCAACGATTGGTTCGTCTTCATCATCATCATTAGGCTCATTAATTGTGATCCCTTTCCTTTTTCTAGACTCTGCTTCAAAAGTTTCAAGACTTTGTTGTATGGCGATCTCCGTTGCAGGAAACGTTTCTTCAGGTACTATAACTCTTTTTTCAAAGTCTTGTTCTTCTTCTTCAGATTCCGTGTCGAACTCAGAATCGCTTTCAGAAGGTGGAGGTGTAGGTTCATCTTGAAGAATGTACTCAGGAATTACCTTCTTCTTTGGCTTGGTTGTAGGTTTAGGTTTGGATGTTGGTTTAGGTTTGGCGGTAGTCTTGGGTTTAGCTGATGGTTTTGTCTTGGGAGCAGACTTAAACTTAGTCTGAGGTGAGTCAGTGGTGCTTGTGGTACTCCCAGACTTCACACTTCCTTTGCTACGAGTCTGAATAGTAGCTTCTTCCTGTACCCCATTGTAAGCATTATCCTAGTATTTGTAGTTCAGACTTTTTTTGATTTTGTCATCAAGAAGATATTCGGGAAGCCTCATTCCTTTGATCTTGGTAGAGGAAGTAGTCGTCTTGATGAAGGAGGTGGTGAAGTCTTCCTCGAAGAGGTTCTTCGGCTCATTAGATAAATTCTGGAGTGTCTTTGCAGAAATGTTCAATGAGAAGCTTGGTGAATCTTGTGAACGGGATCATAGTCTTAACACGTTCGGTTTGGATGCTGTAGACTATATCGTTCATGATTGGAACTGCAAAGTCAATAGGTGTCAAAGTCACCATTCCCCAGAATGTTTGTAAATGCTCAAGCCTAGGATGTTCGTGACCACTTTTTCTTCCTGATATAGATCTTACAACCAACAAACAGAATGTTCTCCAGGGCTGAGGTATATTCTTTGCATTGAATCTGGAATGTTTGACAAGAGGTACGTCATCATCAACATCATATCCTAACTCAACAAAGAAGTCAAGAAGGTCCAGTTCAGGTAGTATTGGAGCAAATTCGTTGTCAGTTTGAGGCAGGAGAAGGACTGTACGAAGAACGTCGTGATCCACAGTGTAGACTTGGCGATCCAGCGTAACAGTAAAAGACTCATCATCCAAATTTGCCTTAGCCGTAAGCCAGAACTGATGAAGGTAGAACAGAGGAACTGAAGTAGAACAGATGAGCAGATGTTTGCATGGATGTGCAAGTAGAATGTCTTTAACAATCTTGCACGAGTTCTCAATAATTCTCAATTTGTCGAAATCAACTCGTGGATTGTTGTTGCCAATCATAACGTTGTAGTTAGCGGGAGTGATATCTTCCATGGTGAGTAATGGAAGAGCTTGTTCAGGGACATTCTCGTTGTGTTCAGCCATGTTATTCTGAAAAGCATTATCATAAACCAAACATCGAGATTTGTTACGAGTTAGCACAATTGCAAAGTTTTATTATAGATAAGCATTTAGAATCATGTAAGCACGTATGGTTCAATTATGCATGTATAATGATAAGAGACGTGTACTTAGAGAGTCTATCGTATTATGAATCACATAAGCTCAACGAATTATCACAAAATAACATCACATAATACATTGATAAAAGTCCATTATCACAAGTTACATGTATTCGAAATTACAATGTCACAATGTTCATGACCTGGTACATAGAGCTAAGTAATTCTCAAAACACCTAAGTAATTAACATGTTTTCGAAATCAAGTCACAAGAACCAATAATTTCGGACAAAAAAGCATTCATTAAGTAACATTTTCGCAATCGAATATATTAAGTGTTTTCAAAAAAATTTCAAGTGTGTTCTCGATAAAAGTTTATCGAGAATAGTCCACTAGAATAGTTTTTCGAGAATACTGATTATAAGGGATTGCGAAATTATTAAATTGAACGATGATTTCGAAAATATATGGCCATGGATGAAATAATTTCGCAAACACTCAAACATTTTCGAGAAGATGACAAAATGGGTATTTTCAAAAAAATACAGCATTTTGAGATTTCTCGAAAACTTGTGATTGCGAAAAGTTTCAAACATGTTTGAGATAAGGTTTTTCTCGAAAATTCTTATACAAGAATTTCGAAACTATGCCAACGTACGTTTCTTTGTGATAATATGAATTCCATGTGATGAAACCTGTTATAGCGAATGAAATTCAACAATTAGAGACAAGGTATACACGTGAGTTCAATGATCTCGAAACTTTGTAAGAACATGATTTAAATAAATTTCAACAATATGAATCCAAAGAAGATTTCAAGTACTAGTGTATTACTCTCATACATATGAGACCTTTAGGCACAAATATCATCACAAACGAACCAGAACGTGACAATATTAGTATTAACGAGAAAGCCCAAGATGAACGACTAAACCCAGGTTGTCGAGAATCAAGAAACCATGAACATGGATCAATTTAAGAGGTATAACAATGATTCAAATAGACATGGTAACGTATCCCTCCATTAACAACACTAAAACAAACAACCAAGCAATAAAACTCAAATCGAACCAAAACCCTAGGTTTCGAATTTGTCAAAAACATGAAGTAAAGTAAGATTAAATAGCATAGAAAGGTTAAAAAAATGTAATGTAACAAAACCCCCATGAAAATTTAACCCCCCAAACACGTTTTGATGAATTCCAAAAACCACTAAACCTTAGGTATTCAAATTGATATAACATGAAATCTAACCGTAAGTATTGCAATTCAACGAAAACCATTGTTTGAAATCGTGTAAGGATCATGTAGAACCTTACGGTTTGAAATTTGATAGCACGGATTGTTCGTTTGAATCGTAGCCGTGGATTTCGAATGAGGTTTAAGGGTTTTGATAATTTTGACGTTTCAGAAAAAAGATGGGTTGTGGAACTTATACAGGTATGGAATCTCTAGCTGATTGTCGTGAGTTAGACCCGGTTTGTTCTGTTGTTGTAGGTGATATGATTGGAGGACCGTCTCGTCCAATAGTAGTTGTTGTTTGTTGAGGTGTATCAGGTACTTGATCTTGATCAAGATGTGTGCAGCGGAATTTGGTGTGGCCTCAGGTAGACGGTTAACAGGCGTATCATCAAACAATGGAGCAAACAAGGTTTCCACTTCTTTACGAGAAAGTGACAATGGTTCAGCCGAAGAGACCGGAAAGTTAAGATGGTTGGTTGTGGGTCCTAAGCCGTGTTGCTCAGAAGCCATTTGAGTGAGTTCATCAAAATTAGCAAGAATAGTTTCTTGAATTTCCCGAGTACGACGATTCCATATCCGATAGCCTTTTGAATTTTCACAGTATCCTATGAATATTCCAATGTCAGCCTTTGCTTTAAGTTTACCTAGATTATCACGATCATTGACTGGGTAGCTTAAAGCACCGAATACATAAAAGTGACTGATGTTTGGTTTCCTTTTGCGAAGAATCTGATATGGCGTTTTGTGATCATGCAACGGTTTTGAGTGTAACAGGCGGTTGAAACAGCTTCTGCCCATAAGTAATCTGGTAATTGAGCATTGATTAACATCGTTCGAGCAGCTTCCACTAACGTTCTGTTGCGTCTTTCGACTACTCCATTCTGTTCGGGTGTGCGTGGAATAGATGTTTGATGTTCAATCCCCACTTTCTCAAAATGCGACCGTAGAGTCTGATTCTTAAATTTTGTGCCATTGTTAGTTCGAACAATTCTGACTGTATTGCGAAGCTGAACTTGTATTTTTGTGAGAAAGGTGATGATCATTTGAGGAGCTTGATCTTTACTTTGAAGAAAATAAACCCAAGTCCAGTGAGAGTAATCATCAACAATTACTAAGATGTAGCGTTTACCGTTGATCGTTTGAACACGCATCGGACCACACAAATCCATATGAAGCAATTGTAAAACATGATTAGTATTGTGTTCAGGTTTTGAGGGAAAATGAGCACCAGTACTTTTTCCTTGTTCACAGGCTGGACAGAGATGATCTTTGGCATAACGGAATCTGGGAAAGCCTTCGACTAATTTGTGACGAGTGAGATCAGTCATCGTTTTGAAATTTAAATGAGAAAGGCATTTGTGCCATAACCAGGATTTAGTCGTTTTAGCTTTGGATAGAAGACAGATTGGAGATGAAGCGATCATGTCAAACATTGAAATTGTATAAAGGTTAGTGCCACGTTTGCCAGACATTAAATCATTGCCTTGTAGATCACGAACAAAACAGGTTTTCTCGCTAAATGCTACTTCTAAATCTCCATCACAAAATTGACCGACTGAAAAGAGGTTGTGACCCAAGCCTTCAACATAATAAACTCTGCTAATTTCAATGTTCCCATGCATGTAGTCTCCGTAACCCATGATTAAAGCGTGTTGATCATTCCCGAATCTGACAGTTCCAATAAAATTTGAGACAAAGTTTTTTAACAGTTTGAGATTGCCTGTCGTATGTCGGGTGCAACCGCTATCAACAATCCAGAGAACGATCTGAACCACCTGCATCAAAAGAAGACGACAGAGATAGAACAGAAGTAAGGGTGGAACCCGAGGAAATTGTGGGTTCCTGTTGGTTAGAAACACAAATATTTAACAATTTAGGAATCCATTTAAAATTTGGTTTATATTGTAACCAACGTTGCCAGTTCCAACTAGTTTTTGCTTTGTTCTTAGTGAATGCACTAGCTTTTGGCGTGTTCCTAGAATTGTTGATTGCTGCTTTTGGGTTGACTACAACATTATTTGAAGCTGTAGTAGGTGTTTTTCTTAAGGTAGACTTAGAGGAATTAGTGGACCTAGAAGAAGAGCCGGATCTACGTTTCTTTTTACGGTGTAAGAGATGATTAGCTACACATTTGATATGATCACCAGGTAACACACTTTTACGACAAAACACACAAGATGCATTAATATTCAAAACATTAGAAGGTTCAGCATTCGTTACATTAAGATTTGGATTACAATCTGCCACATTAGAATCTAAATCAGATGCAACATGAGTTTTATTCGAGTTCCTAAGGTGATCTTCTACTTCTTGCACTTCTAGTGTTCCACTCTTACGTTGTGAAAGCCAAGTCTTTTTAGTCTTCTTAACGCTTTTTGGCTTAGGGATTCTAACGCTCTTAGGGGAAACTAGACCTGTGGAAGTGGAAGAGCTAACATTAGAACTCTTAGCATGCTTACCCTTATCTGTTATGTCTATTTGAAACATTCCTGGTGCAATCACAGTGGTGTCAATGAACTTTCCTTTTTGAAGTAGCTTAATTTTCTCTTTCAAATCAATGATGATGTGTTTTTTGCCCTGAATATCAGACTCAAGTAAACCATTGCAATAACGAATGTCATCGCGGTTTTGTTGCCATTCGGCGTTTTCAATTTTTAACTCCGCAATTTCAAGTTTTAACTCCGCAATTTCATTTTTAAGTAGATGACATTTGTTTTTACGAGACTCAATTGCGGTACATAGTTGCAATTCAGTTTCAATACTTTGAGCTTGACACCAATCACTCTTTAGTTTGAGTTGACAAATTTCGTTTGAAAGTTTGTTTATCACATCATCACTGTTTTGACGCAACGTTTCATATTGATGTTTCAATGTTTCATTTTGTATCTTCACCGAAACAATTTCAGCACAGTATTCTGCAAAAACTTTAGCATTGCTGGAATAATAGAGTTCATTCATGAGAAAAGTATGAATATCAACTTGAAGAAGTTGTTCTAAGAGTCGATCAGAATCTGTTTTCAAAAAATGGTTTTAGCGTTGTTGAACCAAAATTGCATTTTCATTAAGAGCGAAAATATCTTTCATATCTTTAACTTCTTTTTGGAGTTCCTGTTCCCAATGAGTAGCACAATAACGTAAATTTTGAACTAAAGGCAGAATTTGTTTTTGAAAAATGTCTCGTTTTTCCAGCTCGTAAGCTGATTGAAAAGTGAGAATTTTAATTTGCGAATGATGTTCAATTTCGTTTTCCAAATTCTCAATGCCTTTCATGAATGTTTCAAAATAGTCTAAAACTTTACATCATGTAGGTAATGGTGTCACATGAACAGAAGATGGTAATGGACCATTAACCTGTGCCACGGGTTTGACAGGAGCTCCATTAGAAGATGAAACATATGACTCAGTAACATACCATGATTTCTCAGTTATTTCTCTTGACGGAACAAAAGATTTTGAAATATGAGGAGCTTTTGAGTAATCATATGGTTTGCAATATTCAACTTTACTCATTTTAGATCGACTCTTCTCTTCAAGTTCGTATTCTTCCTCAGTATCATGTACAATAACACGCACAACATTTTTATCCATCAATTGGTCCAGACTGTACAACTTAGGATTTGTTTTGAACACAGTGTGAAGAAAAGAGGATCTGTAATCGCCAAGGCCAAAACCTTTACCTGGTCTTGGTTTTAAAGAAAACTTTTTAATTGTCGTTACAGATTCCCCATGTTTATAAACGATGTTTTGAAAAGCTTTAATTTGACTTTCGAGAGCAATATTATCATCAAGTAAAGAATTTTCTTTTTCTCGTTTTTGCACTTTATGTTCATAAAATTCCTGTTTGCAAGTTATCACCTCTTTTTGTGTTTTTGAAAGTTCCTGTTGGAGTTGAACAACTTGTTTTTGAAGATCATGTTTTTCATTTTCCAGTTTGGAAACCAATTTACCGTTTGACTCAACAATGTCATAAATTTGCTTTTGAAGATTTTGTTCTTTGACATATGATTCTTGAAATGACTTTTCAAAGCTTTGTTCACGATGAACGACATATTTAAGGTTTGAAAGTTGCTTTTTATAACATTCAATGTCCTTTTTCAAATTGGCATTTTCTTTCAAAACTTCAGTTTGCTCGTCCGTTATGTGATTAGAAAGAAGTTGATCATTAAGTAGTTTGGCCGTAACTGTACAGTCAGGAGCTGGATCAGAAGGAGGTTCATGTTGTTCATTAAAGTCATTTTCGTCTTCCTCAATAGGATCATCAAATGAGACGACAGTATCATCATCAAATATAACAACTGTGTCTAATTGTTCATCCTCTTGAGAAGAGAAAATGTTTCAGAAGGAATAACTTGCGCCTGATCTGATTCAGAAACAGAGGGTGATGCATTAAATTGTATAGAGCTTGTGGTTAGGTCATTTACCTGAGACAAGCCATCAGTGGAGAACACTGGGCCTGAATCATTCAACTGATGTTCCTGCATGTTGGCCATAAGCATCCCAGCTGCATTGGCTTCAAGATCTTCCATTTCATCATCGTTGTAAGCATTAGCAAAGAAACTGTTCTCATGAGCATTGAAAGTTCCTTCCTTTTCATCTTTGAGAGCCATAAGTAATGCCTGCTTGTGAAACTGACTACCTTTTCTTGGTTGAGGGCATGCAGTTGCAATATGACCTTTTGCGTTGCAGTTGTAGCACCATATCGCATTCCCAGAGACTGTGTTGTTACTAGCATCATTGTCATTACTTCGCTGAGGAGCACCTGGATTGTTTCTGAATCCCCCATTGTTGTTGACTCTTTGTCCATATCCAAAATTTCCAGTATACCCACCTGGACGTCCTGAATTACGATTCTGAATCTCAACTTGACCATCTTGAATGACAGCTTGGTTTCTTGTATTTGATGAAGAACGAAGATGGTTGTTGGTTTTGTTGGAGAATTTGCTAAAAGCACGAGCAACAAGAGCAAGTCCTTGATTCAACGTATTGACGTCATCATCATCATCTTCAATCAGATTAGAGTAATACATACTATCATTGTTGTCATATGGAGCAAGTTGATTAGAAGCGTGTTGAGAAGTAGGAGGTTGCTGGTGACTGAAATAATTCTGTTCCTGATCATAAGCATGATTAGACATCGGAGGATGTGAAGCAGAAGTTTGAGCAATGAGTGCAAGGGGATTAGAAGTAGGTGGTGATGTATATCCTCCTCGGGCGAGTTTGTCTTTTTCAACTTCAGACTCATAATGCTTGAGATAGTCGTACAACAAACCATATGGATCCCTGTGAAGATTCTTAGCTTGTCTCACAAATGTCACATACTTTTGCCACTCATGACACAGACTACTAACAAACTTTGTATTGACAGCGATTCTTGGAAGAGGTATATCATGTCTCTCTAAATCATTGACGACATTAGTGAAACGATGAAAGTACGACTCAAGAGATTCCCCTGGTTCGATCATGATGTTATTGTATTCCAAGTAAAGTTTAGATTCCATGTCTTCCTTGTTCAGTTGTGTGCCTTGCATCAGTAGATGGACGTGTTCCCACATAGCTTTTGCAGTTGTTTGAGCATCAACACTTATGAATATGATATTTGGTATTCCTTGAAATATGTAAGACATAGCATACTCATCTGCTTCACGATGGTGATTTTGTTCAGTAGTAAGTTGAGACTCAGGAACACGCACAGCAGTTGGAGCTACTGGAGGATCAGCCTGTGGGTCACCGCCGACGTAGTTAACAGGCCAAGGAAATGGTCCTTCGAGGATAACTTGTTTCATGTACTTACCATTGGGTTTTTTGAGTTCAATAAACCTTAAGAATCGACTTGCCCATTAAACATAATTACCCGGTGTTAGCATTGGTGGGGTGTCAGGAGAGCCTGCTTCGTGTCTGGATTGTTGAGTTGAAATGACTTCACACATCCTGCCAAACCAGTGAGTAGTTTTTGGTGGAAGTTGGCTTTGTTGTTGTGACATCGGATACGATTGTTGTATCGGAACCATGAAGTTATGTTGTTGTGAGTAAACCGGTTGATGATAATATTGTGGTGATTGTTGATACTGTTGCTGTTGCTGATGATACTGTGGATACTGTTGATTCTGATGGTGCTGAGGATGGTTAAAGTTGTAGTATGGTGGTTGAGACATTATGAAACACTTGTGTGAAAAAATGGATCTTGTAGAAGGTATAGGTTTGCCAAATCTCGAAAAAATTTGCCCAAGTATGTGATTGCGAAAAGATGCTCTTAAATGGATTGCGAAACTTTGTCACCAACCTTTGTAATTGCGAAATATGTAACTCAAGGATTTCGAAAGTTTTGAGATTTCGGAAGTTTGTGATTTCGAAAGTTTGAGATTTCGAAAGAAAGTTTCACGAAACTTAGTATATTTTCGAAAACTTTGTGATTTCGAAAATAAGTGAGATTTTCGAGAACACAAAAAACACTTTCGAAATTATACAATTTTGAAAGTTAACCAAAAGTCGAAGTACTTTTCTTCCTTATACAAGAGAGAAAAGACTGAGTCCGCAATACGTAAGGCGATTAGAGGCACTAGAACAAGATCTCGAAACTTGGCCAATAAGGGATTTCGAAAGTTGGGCAGATTTTTGTTTTCAAAGAAAGCTTGCCAAAAACACGTTTTTATTAAAAGATTCTTGTACTTCTATGTATAAAATGATAAGATCTTTAAGAAAGTTGAAAACTTTATAAACTTTTTCAAAACTACAAAAGATTTCAAAAAATAGTACACAATCCTAAATCGATTTTTTGTGACAAAAGTTTGAAACTTTTTGTTTGTTTTGATTTGTAGAACAAGTTTGTAAGCAAAGATGTGCTAAAAACCAAGAAACAAACAAGAAAGTACAAAAATTTTAACAAAAATCGATTTGAAAAACAAGTTTAAGATGGAATTCAATGAAAACAACAAAACTACACCTTCATATGGCGAATGATACCACTTGTTAGGTCACCATATTGATTTCACACAAACAAGAATGAGATAGATATAAGGATGGGATGAATATTTGAATGAGAGAAATGTAATTGCAAGAGTTTCCTTATGATTTCAAATAAACAACCAAGTCTTACAATGGCCTAAGACTAGTATTTATAGGTGAGGAGCTAGGGCAACACTCCTAGTCCTTCCCTTCAAGTAAAACGTGTGGGGTTAAGGCCCATGGACTTAATATCTTAAGCCTAGTAAACTTATAACATTACATAAATGAAAGTAAGTAGTAACTTAAGCAACCTATTATTACAAATGATCGAGACTTGATAAAATAGTAAAAACTATGATCCCAACAGGTGGTATTACGGTTGTTAAAAATGATGATAATGAGTTGATTCCTACTCGATTGGTAACGGGTTGGCGTGTTTGCATTGACTATCGAAAGTTGAATGACGCCACCCCTAAAGACCACTTTCCTCTACCTTTCATGGATCAAATGCTTGAAAGATTGGCGGGAAACGAATACTATTGTTTCCTTGACGGTTTTTCGGGTTACTTCCAAATCCCATCGATCCTCAAGATCAAGAGAAAATGACTTTCACGTGTCCATATGGAACATTTGCTTATCGACGCATGCCTTTTGGCTTGTGCAATGCTCCGGGCACGTTTGAAAGATGCATGATGGCCATTTTTCACAACATGATCGAGAAAACAATGGAGGTCTTCATGGATGATTTTTCGGTCGTTGGGAATTCATTTGAATCGTGTCTCACCAATTTAGACAAAATGCTTCAAAGATGTGAAGATACCAATCTTAGTCTAAATTGGGAGAAAAGTCATTTCATGGTCAAGGAAGGTGTTAGGAATACAATTATTCCTATAGAAGACTCGGTCATCTAATTGATGTAATAGCATTTTAGTTAGCTCGTAGTTAGTTAATTATATGTATTAGTTAGTTTAGTTTAAGTAACACCGTGGAAGAAGGACGGATCTTTACGCACTGTATGCCTCATCCACAGTCCGGGTGTGGGCGTTTGTAGAAAACTATATATACCCCTCTCCACATGTGGAGAGGGTTGGAGCTTCTCATTCTCAATCTAATCTTTCACTTTTTATCTCATCTCTTTCTCTCTCTAGGAATCCTCCCAACTCTCTTCCTCTCTCTAAACTTTCTTCCATTCATTCAATCATAAACACAAGAACCATACTAGTTAATATTATGTTTGTATTACAATTGGTATCAAGAGCCAAGGTTTCATCTTTGGGATCGTGTGTTCTCAAATTTGTACTTGCTTTTATGGGTGTTTTATGGTTCGAATGATATAGGCTGTTATCTTCTTGGTTTGATCTCTTTTGTGGTTTACTTTTGTGATTTTATTGTACTCTCAAGTATAATGGTATTAGAGATTCTTAATTTATCATTTGGATAGGTGGTATTGATCAACAGTTTGGTGTTTGATGTTCTTTTGGCTCATTTTTCTTAGTTGCGGTTTCCTCATTGGCGAATTGTTCTTAGTTGCGGTTTCCTCCTGTTCTTAGGAGTGGTTTGCTGTGTTTTGTACTTTGTTTTGGCTCATTATCAATACGGGAAATAGAAAACAATAATAGATAGTGATTGGTTTGTATTGTTGTAAACTGTGGTTATCTCAAAACCTGCGGTTATCTTATAAACTTGCGGTTCACTCGAGATTGCGATTAACTGTTGGTACTGTGTTTAATTATTGTCCATACATTTAACTTTCAATTGCGGTTAAGTCTCTTATTTTCGGTCATCTCTTAGTCTTGTGGTTACCTAAGTCTTGCGGTTACCTTGTTTAGTCTTAGGTAGCGGTTACCTCTATTTCCTCCCTGTGATTAGCTCTGGTCCCTACTCATCTCATCCACAAGAAACTAATCAAATCCAGTTTCTCTATCCTAAACCCATCACAGCCAACATAACCCATACATAAAGGAAACACAGAAACTATACGAATCACAGGATCTCAGGTCATCTCTTTGTCCATTACAAGATTAGTTCATAAGAACAGAACATCATAAGATTTATATCATCACCGATCCGTGGAAGAAGTTTAAACCTCTTTTGATAATTTCCAAAACGATAAAAGAAAGAACTAAAACAACTCGTGTCTCCATCCTTACTTTCATTCGGGTAACCATAACAAGCAACAACGAAACAAACGGATCTCAGATTTTAAACTTGTTATTCAAATCATTCAAGACTCACAAGTATTACAACCAAAACTAGGCAAAGATCTTTGTTGTATCTCGTGTTTAACATGATTATTTCAAGATCGTTTTCAGATCCAAACAACACGAAAATAAACCATCATTGATCTCTCTTGTGATAATATACGAATCTTTTGAAGAAATAACCATAAACATAATCATTTAGATTATCTCTTTCATTCGTTTAATCGTAAAAGATTCGTTTAATCGTAAAAGACACGAAAACAATTGTAACCTACCTGTCATCTTGATGCCGTGGTTCTGCTTATCTTCAGAGCTTAAAAGATTAAAGCATATTTGTGGGTAAATAGAAACAAGAATCATTCAAGTGGTGGGTTTGTTATTCAAGTGGAATCTTGTGACTGAAAATATCATTCTTTGTGAATTGGTTGTGTCTATATTCAGATCTGATTCATCAAAAAAAAGGATGATTTATTCTTGGTGATAAGTTTTTGAGATAAACGTTTGGTTTGGGAAAGTGTATGAAGCGTATTTTTTTTGGTTGGTTGACTGCGTATATTTTGTAAGTATTGGAGGCTGCGTCTAGCTTGATATTAAGAGGGACTAATATTTGTGACTGCGTTTGTTTTATCTATGTGATTAGGGTTTAGTGATGTTAAATGTGTACTTTATAGCGTGTGATTAGGGCTTAGGTTGGTTTTGTGCTTGGGCTGGTTACTACAACAAGGACGCATTTTTGTTGACCTGGGCTGGACATTTTCCTAGTTGGGCTTAGTTTTGTTGGGATGTTAGTTTGTAGGATGAGCATATTATTTGTACACGGAACAATTTGTTTAGTTTGAACGTATGTTTGTGTTTTTGTTCCGTTGGAACCAAAGCGACGTTATTTTTGTTTAACATCATTTCTCGGGTTTAATTAGTACTCTTGGTGCTAAATTGTTGTGATATATCTTGGTCAACGGGTTTGAGTGAGCTTCAAGATTCCGAGAGTGACAGTCGTTTGGGCGTGAATTATAATGAGTTATTGATGTGTTGGAAGTTTTGTCGAGCGGGCTAATATTGCTTGTGGTGAATTTGTTTGGTATATAATTTTGGTACACGTTTTTGATTGAGCTTCAAGAACTCAAGATTGATATTTATTTTGTATTGAGCTATTCTTAGGCCTATTGAATATCTATGGAGTTTGTTCGGATCTCAATCATACGACCATAAAGTTCATCAAACAATCATCTAATCATTTACCGATCCAACAGTTTCTCACAGTCTCACGGTTTTTTCTTGATTTTGTAAAATCCCGCGAGAGAATCTATTTCTCAGTTTAAATCATAGAATTGTAAAATCCCGTGAACGATCACAACATGTCAAAATCTTCCAACCTTGTACAACAAATAAAGGTTTTTGATTCTAATACTGCTAATATGGAATCTTTGTGCTCTAATTCACAAGGGAGAGAGTTGCTTCAACCACAACAAGTGCTTCACAATGCAAATGAAAGCTGCATAGAATGTTTTCGACAACTTCATTCACATCTCTCGGTACTTTTAGAGGGAATTGGATTCAATATGGGATTCGAATGCGCATTTGTAACACTCTTTGGTCAAGATGTTTAGACATTCACATGCACAATGATTCTTAACTTAGATCAACTACAAAAACAACTTGACCAAGGAGAATTTTCCAAAATGGGATCCATGGCTGCCCTTTGTGTGATCAACAAACAACTCCAAGTGTTCTTTGATTCGAAATTCACTCTGGAGTATGACCATTACAGTGAGATGACGAAAAAGTGCTTTGCTGATCACACGGGAATTGAGGTTGACACGTTCAGAGACACACTTGTCAAGTTTATGGATAAAGTGAAAAGATTCATTAACGAAAAGGCACAACATATACCTGCATATGATGACAAGGTGAGGCATCTCGGGTGCAATCATGTGAGGGTATTGTTGATTCGGGTAAAGCATCAGATGTTGGGTCAGCTGTCACTGAATGCAAAGGATCAAAGACTGATAAGCTTGACACTACCAACAGTTCAGAGACTCTTGTTACATATGATATGGATGCTGATTTCAGACCTGTAAAAGAACAGGTGTCAAGTGCTGAGGTACCCCTCACTGATCAACATAATCAACATCATGTGCTTTCTAATGAACGAAAGCATACTGATCAAATTAAGCCCACTTATGACACGAATTTGTTAGAAAAGAGTGACAGCAATACAATTTCTAATCCAACAAATATGAGTCATAAGGGAGGAGAAAGTGATCAGGATGCTGAATGTGATGATGAGTCAAGTTCTTTGTTTACGGCTTAGATGTTTAAATCAAATGACATGGTTGATAAAGAAGTTTTTAATGAACTTTCAAACAGATTTTTACAACTTGAAAAACATTGCATTTCACTTGAAATCACAATGCAACAACAGAAAGAAAGTTTTCAAACAAACCAACCAAGTAAAAATCCGGAACTTCCTGATTTCCGTGAATTCTTTATGATTAATGATTTAAAAGCCCAGCTGGAAGCCAAAAACTTGACAATCACCAACTTGAAGAAACATATCTCTGCTTTGAATGTGAAATGTAGTTTAGTTGAAACAAACAAGGACATTGATGCAGCCAAGACAAGAATTAGTGAACTGTCAATCTATGTGGCTGAATTACTTAAGGAAAATGAGTCTTTGAAAAAGCATCAAAAGGTTTTAGGTGACTCAATCAAAGAAATGAGAACTAAGACGATAGAACAAACAACCTCTTTGATTGCCAAAAATGATGAATTCAAAGCTCAACTTCTTGAAAATGGGTTCACAATAACCGCATTAAAGAACGAGCTAAGAAAAGCAACAGGGGATAGTGTGAACACTAAGTTTGCAAAACCATCAATCTTGGGGAAACCAGGTTTTCAATCAAATAGAAACCAATCCGTTGTTAGGCAACCGACTGCATTTAGATCTGAACGACCAAAACTTTCAAAAACACGGTTTGCCTCCCAAGTTGATTCGGAACAAGTTTTGACAAAACCAGTCACTACACATTATTTGCCTAAGATTACTGCTTCTAGTTCGGTTAAACCTCAACAAGTAGTTACTCCTACACCCAGCTCCTCTAGGATTAGTTCGAAAACAGTGTTGAAACCTAGCATTAAGGTTCAAAACACTTATGATATAAATGACTTGCCCAAGAACTATGATCTAGAAAAGGCTAGGAAAAGGGCACTACTTCATAAGGATGGAATCTTAGGTTCACAACCTTGTATGATCCCTCCTAAGATATTGAGGAACAATGCTAAGGTTCAACCTGTTAAGTCTAGGATTTATAGTAAGTCATCCACAATGCATAAGAAGCAAAATAAACCTATAAATTCTCCTAGGTGGATTCAAACTGCTAAATCTTCTGAGACTAGGTATATCGATAAGCCTTCCACTGTGCATAAGAAGCTTAACAATCCTAGACCTTGCCATAAGTGGATTCCAACTGGTATAATTTTTAAGGATGCTGGACTTAAGTGGATACCTACCAGAAAGATACTTACCAATGGCAATACCTTGGTTAACCGTGAAACCCCCAAGGGTTTGGATACTTTTGTCACTAACCCATATATATGCATTCAAGTTTGTAATGTTAGTGCAGGTAGTCCTTACTCAGTTGCAAGTACATCAATCATTCACCACACGAGAAGACTCAAAGTATGGAGGCCTAAAGCAAGCATATCTCCTACTTCAGGAGGTATAGAAGGTCAATGTTGATGTATGCTCAATATGACGTCTGTTCACATCAGTTCAGGCCTCGTTCTTCCACGACTATGACGTTTGAACACCTCAGTTCAAGTCTTGGTCCTCAACTTCATCACTATGGCGTCTGCTGATAACACTTCAGAGCCCGTTCCTCTAAGAAAAGAAAGGTGTACGATTTAGTGTGCCTTATCTTTGGAAGAAGACAAATCTTCTTGTTTTGACCATCATCAACAACATGCTTCATGCTTTCTCCATGTTCATTCAGTCATTAAGTGGATCTATTTATCTTTGCTAGAATTCATATTCACTTGCTCATTCAAAAATGGCAAACTTCGTATGCAATTTTTGAAGGGGAGAAGAGTGAATAAACTACGATTGCTCGAACTCATATTCACTTGCTCATTCAAAAATGGCAAACTTCGTATGCAATTTTTGAGGGGGAGAAGAGTGAATAAACTACATGATGGAGTGCATTCTTATTCACATGCTCATTCAAAAATGCCAACCTCGTATGCAATTTTTGAGGGGGAGAAATGTGAATAAAATACATGACTAATTGTATTATTATTCACTTGCTCAATCAAAAATGGCAAACCTCGCTTGCAATTTTTGAGGGGGAGAAGTGTGAATATACCACATGTTGATTGATGCTAGAATAATGGTCATACGACTCTCCTCCAACACCTAATGTTCTACTTACTAAGGATGACTGGGATTTATGTTCGATGATTACTTCCAAGCTTCAACGAATGATGATTGATCAAGATGCACCATCTAGAAGTATTATGAATGATGATTGATCACTTGCTCAAGTAATCCAATCTCTAGTTATTCCTCAAGGTGTTGATGATGACTATCATAATTATGAAGTTGCACACATGAATAATGATCCGTCTTTTCGTTCTTAAATCAAGGATTGTTGTTCCTACCAATGTGCACTTTGTAAATCAACCCGAAGAACATTATGGAAAATGTCGGTTAAAATGTCTAAACGGCTAACAATTTGGACATGAAATGTCAAGTGATCACGGAGTTTATTTGGCATCCCTTAATTGAGATTGAAGAGTATTTTACAAAGGCGTCTACTTATTTCATCATTGAAACTTCATGCATCAATTGATGACTTGCATGAACTCTTAAAGTTTATGATTGGGACTTGGATTATCTAGTTATACACGATGGAAGGAGTTACATTGTAGTACTCACGGGTTATGGCTATCACTTCAAGGAGTTACATTGTAGTGCTCAGTGTCACATGCAAATGCGAATGTGGATAGTCTCAAGAGGTGTTGTACTTATTCTTCTACATCGTTCTTTAATCAACAACAGTGCAAGCTTAAGTTACGGATTTGGGGAATTATTCTTCAGTTTCAACTTTGGTATATCGAGTTTACTTCATCAGTGGTCACTACAAATAGCCTACATAAGGGTTGGTAAAGATAGTCAGAGAGAGTTTTTGTAGCAGTTGATTCTCACCAGATCCAGTTAAACCAATTTTGTTCTTCGCACATTTCTTCCTATTGAAAGCTGAAGTAATACATACGACAAGTATCAGAAGACCACTTCCCCCACGTAGTTGGAATAATACACCAAACGCCACAAGTTAATACACTGATATTCTCTGCGGTTATGACATTTGTCTTCTCGGGATAACTTCAATTAAGAAGAAGTATTAAGTTCATCACGTATACTCATTATGCATTAAGATGTATGTCTCTCCTTAATTGAGATTGAAGAGTATTTTACGAAGGCGTCTACTTATTTCATCATCGAAACTTCATGCATCGATTGATGACTTGCATGAACTCTTAAAGTTTATGATTGGGACTTGGATTATCTAGTTATACCTGATGGAAGGAGTTACATTGTAGTACTCATGGGTTATGGCTATCACTTCAAGGAGTTACGTTGTAGTGCTCAGTGTCACACGCAAATGTGAATGCGGATAGTCTCAAGAGGTGTTGTACTTATTCTTCTACATCGTTCTTTAATCAACAAAAGTGCAAGCTTAATTTACGGATTTGGGGAATTCTTCTTCAGTTTCAACTTTGGTATATCGAGTTTACTTCATCAGTGGTCACTTCAAATAGCCTACATAAGGGTTGGTAAAGATAGTTAGAGAGAGTTTTTGTAGCAGTTGATTCTCACCAGATCATGTTAAACCAATTTTGTTCTTATCACAAGATTTAAAGTAGATGTGCTTATAATGTGTTGCTGATTCTGAGGTATCAAAACCAGCAAGGGGGAAGGAGACATACATCTTAATGCATAATGAGTATACGTGATGAACTTAATACTTCTTCTTAATTGAAGTTATCCCGGGAAGACAAATGTCATAACCGCAGAGAATATCAGTGTATTAACTTGTGGCGTTTGGTGTATTATTCCAACTACGTGGGGGAAGTGGTCTTCTAATACTTGTGGTATGTATTACTTTAGCTTTCAATAGGAAGAAATATGAGAAGAACAGTTGGTAAGTGAGATGATATTGTTTATCGACATCTTCATTCGTGCTGATATGATTTATGGCAAAGTGCTTATGGTTAATGATTCATGTACACAATGGTATGATGATTCCGATGAGATCGCAACCATCAGGGGAGAGATTTGTGTACATCAAGGATGCGCAACAGGTTCACGTGATCGGGCTTAATCATATATTTTAGAGGTGATATACGCAGAGATGATCAGTGCTTCAACCTATTACTTTGGTGTCATCACTTCTTCTTGTGTTGGATACATGCGTACAATATGGATTGAGTTGGTATGTGTAAGTTAACTGGAAAGCATTTGGTGAAATGAATATGTTGATATCCTATTCCCCCGAATAGACAACTGCTCCAAACCATAAAGTAATGTGTACATTGGGGATGCATAACATGGTCATGTGATCGGGCTTCATCATACATTCCGGGATTGATAACCGTAGAGATGATCCATGGTTCACCGTGTTACTTCGGTGCTATCATTTCCTTTGGGTCTTTGAGCGTCATACAATGAGACTTTTTGCATCACTTCAACTACTTGGGGAAGTGGTCTCATGAAGATGATTGTCGGTTTGGGGGGAAGCAACCAAAGCTTCACATTGAGGAGGCTATAATTTGACAATTTGGTGGTGCCTAGCGATTGACTCAGTTGTGAGATTCTAGTGATTTGTTATCAATCTGTGTTTGGTGAATTGTTGTGAGTTAAGTCGTTCCGATTGGTCTGATTGTAATTTGACGTTGTGAGTTAATATTTACAACTTGACTTATTACGATCGGATCTACTGTAACTTGACTTGTCGTGACTTGACACTTAGTGCTAATTGTGACATATCCAAGATCTCACTCTAAGCCTAACTCGCATATCACATCTTTCGGTTTCTTTTGTTGACTTTAGTAAAATCCCGAGAGAGAATCAATCTCTCGGTTTAAGTCACAAGAGTTGTAAGCTCCCGTTTAAGATTACATCATGGCTCCCACAAGTTTAGACGATAATTCGTGAGCCTCGAAAGCTTTGGTGGTGAAAGTTTAAGAGATTTTGACTACAGACTTCTACAACGAGCTGAACGATACTCTCATTTTGGTACTCATGTCAACATCCTCTTAAACCAATTTGTATCCTTGTATATAGATTATAAAATCAAAAAGAAAAATAGAAAAATATAAAACTTATAAAATCCGTAAAAATCTGAAAAATCATAAAAAATCCAAAAATATTCTTCTTACGACATGTCTCTTGTGTAATCAATATTATGTACATTTCTAGAAATGTCATTCAATAATGACACGGAATCATACATATGCTTGAGCAAGAGTTTTTCAGTTTCAAATAAAGTTTTTTTTTTCTAAAACATGTCGTTTTTCAAAACATTCTTCAAAATTATGGCTTGTAGTCATTTCAGGCTGCAACCCGGACTTCAAATTAATGGCTTGCTATTACTTCAGATAGCAACCCGTTTTCAAAATAAGGAAAACACGTCGCCATAAAGACGGTTGTTCCTAATAAAAGGTGCCGTTCATCCGAGCGTGAATTACTTTACATCCGTGCACCCTCGATCTAATGTACGCTTTAGTGCATTATTTCTTGATAAAGAAGAGAAATCTTCTTTTTATCGCCAAATACTTTCCCTTCTATGATTTTTTCGGAAAGTATTTGTACAAAACTTGGTGGTACCATGAGATTTTGATTGATAATCAAATTGAACTTAAAATTTTAATAAAATTTTTCACTCAATCAATGACTTTAATATTTTATGAAAATATTTCAGTTTTAACATACGTCATTGATTAAGGAGGAGAGTGATTTCTCAAAATCTTATGTATCATCAAAACTCCCCACACTTTGTACAAAACAAAAGCAACAAAACGATTTGTGACGGTTATGTGTCAGAATGTGTACATGTTCAAAGAGTTTTCGTTAAAAACTTCGAATCTTTTGTAAACTCTTCAAATCTGACACATAACAACCTCCCTCACAGATTGAGGGGGAGCAAGAAAAAGTTCGTTTTATCAGAAAATATTAAAATTGACCGCATTTCTCTCCTAAAAGATTTCTAACTTATTTAAATCAATTGAGATCCAAAATCACAAAAGATTTGAAATTTTTGATCGGGGGACAGAATGTGATTTAAATATGAAATCTGATATTCAAAATGTGATCTTTTGAAATCAATAAATGTGCTCCCACATATGTGCTAAACTCTTTCGAATATCGATGCACATATTGAGGGGGAGCAAAAGGCCTTTGTGGAAGTTATACCAAAGACCGACCATTTATCATTATTGATTGTATCCGAACTAGTCAACCTTTATTAATCAACCACTTGTGAATGGTCAACCGTAAAAGTCAAACTAATCAAGCCAATTCTCCGTGGATAATATAGTGTTTTCCCGGGTCGTTAAAGTCCCGACGAGATTGAAATGGTGCTTTTGGAATCGTTTATGAGTGAGTGGGATTGAGGACAGTAGCCCAGATGATATGGAATTGATTTTGCTACTGTTATTTTGGTATTGGTACACAGATATAATATTCACAATAATCAGATACCAGATATATGCACAAATTCACAATTAAGATCACGTATCGGACTGGAAAAGGGGGGTTTTGGTATTTATCAAACTACAGGGGGTGCCTTTGACACTTTTCAAAACTTAAAATTGAAAATGAAAATGAAAATATAAAAGTGATTAAAATACTATTAAAATATTATTTAATTAATTAAACTATTTAAAATCTAAATAAAAATCTAATTTAAATAAACTAAAAATGACAAATGATTTAAATTAAACTAAAAATTAACAAACATATTTTCTAAACCTAAATTAGAACTTGAAGAAAGTATAAAAAATTAAAAATAATATTTTTGTCTTTTTGTGGTTTTGTTATTAACTAAAAACTATTTAACTTAATTAAACTAATTAAACTACTTTTAATTTATATTAATACTAAATTAACTTAGAAAATTAAGATAAAATTTATAAAATTACTTAACCATCACAGGAATCCTACAAAATTATAAAAACTCTAAAAATTATGTTTTAAGATTAAACAACTAATAATTTACCTATTAATTAACTTAAGTCTATTTTAAACAAATAAAATAAGAAAAATAGAAAATGAACAGTATAATCTCAAAATATATTTTCTAAAAACTTATTATACTATATTAGAGCTAGGAAAAATATAAAAACTAAATTTAACCTTATAAAAGCTAAATAAACTATTTAATACTTAATATTAATTAATAATAAAGAAAACTAAAATTAAATCTAATTAACACTAAACGACAAAATAAAAATCTGAAAAAATTATCCAAATTACTTTACTATATAAGGTATTTAATAAAAATATAAAAACACTAGAGACTTAATTAAAATTTAAAAATGAAAATTAAACTTAAATGGAATTAAATAGAAACTATCACTTAATTTAAAACTAACTTTTTTGGATTTTTCTTTTACAAACTTGATTTACACCTAAAAACAAAGACTTTTTATGAAAACAACTATTTTAAAACTTCAAAATAAGCTGAGAACACCCCCTATTGGTTATCAGTTTGACTTAGGTTGACCAAGTCGGCAAATAAGCTCACTTGAGCTTGTGTGGGTCCCACAATGGATAAATCAGGTACAATTAAGTTTAACAAACTTAAATAAGCAAGAAACAACAAGGGCTAAGCACAAATAAGCTATATGAAACAAAATAAGCACTTAAGCAACTGAAAATCTCACAGATTTTGGGGACAGACTTTAGGCCTGAATTCAAGTGGGGTCCACTTGTCTTGGGGTCAAAGTATTGGTCAAAGGGGAGACTCTGGTAGGAGGGGGGTTGGGAAAACCCAAAAACTTGGTGTGGGGACCACTGTGGTGGCCACAAACCACCACCAAAGTGGGTGGTTTGGGGTGGTGTAACTGCTGCACAGGGCAGTTCTTGCCCTGCAGTCCTCTTTTGAGGGCTGTGGGGCCCACAATTAAATTCCTAAAAATGTAATCAAGCTAGGACTTCAAAGTTGAGATGGTAGACAACCAAATTAAGCAAGTTTCATGCCCCAAATCACAACACAAAATTCTATTTAATTCATGCTATATTTAGAAAATTTTGAGAAAGTGCAATTTGACTTTTGAAACAAACTTGATAATTTGACTTTTTTGAGATTAGGGCTTAACCTACTGATTGAATAAGATGTAAAAAGTTGAAATGAAGTTATACTAGCCTAAAGCTACCAGTTATAAGCTAATCTAGGGGTTTGTGGAACCTAAATACCACCACAGTTAACTGTGGTGGTGGTGAAATGGTGATATTGACTTTGGGTGGTTAATACCTGAATTTTGTGGCTAAAATAGACTATCCTAACCTGAGGTAACATGCTCAAACCAAATAAACAACATTATGACAACTAGATCAATACCAAATCACTTAACCCAAACACTCCCTTAGGATGACTAAATTTTGATTTTCAATTGAAATTATGACATACTAAGACTAAAACCTAATTTATGAGCTTACATTAATCTATTACACAGTAAACAAACAATAGAAACACAGATAATCAATTACTAGTTCCTTTAAACTAAAATGACAAAAATCAAGAATTGGCTTACACTAGTCCAAGCTGAGAAAATGAGAACCCAAGTCCCATAAAATGATCCTACAGAACCCCCACAGGTTCACTAAACCATATCCATCTTTTTCCAACTCAGCTCCATGCCTTCTTCATTATTACAACTGATTTTTTATTATGACCTTATTTTATTAAGTATTTTTGAGAATTTATGAGAAACTGAGTTGTGCTTAATTGCAATGCTGTAAATCTTTTGAAAACTTGTAACTAAGTAAAATTGAGCTTGAAGGAACAGTAAACAACAACACTTAACAGTTTTAATGGAATTTGTCAAATTCACTTAAAACTGCTAACTATGAATTTATCAAAGCAATCTTGAAATCAAGGTTCAATAAAAGTACTATTACACTTAAAATGTAGATTACAACCTGTTTTAACTAGAAATTACAACTGAAAATCAAAACTACACTAATTCGACATTTTTAAACTAAACTACTACTCCTTTTTTTCCTTCCCTGCTTCTTTCTTCACTTTATAGCCTCCCAGGGTGTTGTGGGACCCACAGGGTCAAATCCCACCAAAAATAGCAGCCAATGGATGAGTCTTGTTCTTTGTATCAATTCGGCGGGAAAAATGGCTTTTAAGCCAATTGGGTCTGTGAAACCTAGACTAGGAGGGGGTGGCATTTAATGGCCTTGGGAAGTGTGATGCATCAGGGATAAGGGTGTGGGGCAAGTGGAGATGGTGGGAGTGGTATTGCAGGGGGGGGGAATGGTGGTTTGAGAGGGAAATGAGAGTGACGGGGGTGGTTTTGGTTTGTGGTGTTGACCGGGGTCAAACATGGGGACGGGGTGGGCTTAGTTAGTTGGGCTAGGGAAATGGATGGGCTTGGTGTTTGGTTTTGGTGTGGTTTTATTAGTTAAAGTCCGGATTTGGTTTTATTTCATTCAAGGACCAATTATGTAATTAGTGCAAACTTGAGGGATTGGTTTTGTAAGTTCACCAAAGTTCTCATAGGGACCAAACTTGACAAGGATGCATAGTACAAGGGTATTTTTGATGGTTTTTCAATTTTTTAAATACCCGGGGACCTTTTCTGTAAATTCACCAAACTCCAGGGACCATTCTTGTAATTTTCTGAAACTTGAAGGGTTAAACCTGTGAATATCAAATATTAACAAAAAGGACCAAACATGTCATTTAGGAATAGTTCAAGGGTTATTTTGATAAATTTTCCATTTTAAATAACCCAGGGACTGATTTTGACAATTTTCCAAAGTTGAGGGACCAAAGTTGTAAATTTGTAAATTTTAACTTCAAAGGACTTTTCCTTACAACTTATGAATCCCAAGGGCCTTTTATGACATTTGTACAAGTTTTGAGTGACCAGGGACTAGTTTTGTCAATATTCCAAACTTGAGGGACTGAAACTGCCAATTATGCAAACTTTGTTCGTTTTTCATTCGTTTTTAAACATTTTGCATACAAAACGTATAAAACACAATTTTGGAATATTTTTAGTATTTTGATGCATTACTGAGTGTTTTTGGACGTTTTGGCAGTTCATATAAGACAAAAATGATGAGTATTTACACACTCATCAATCCCCCACACTAAACTATTGCTAGTCCCTAGCAATCTTTTGAGAAAAATTAATGGATTTGAAACTCTTTACCAAAAGCCATTACTTCTAGAGTAGCCAGGTGTAAGAACTGTGGCACACCTGATAACCGTGTGATTTTGAGCAAACCACCAGCTGTCAACGGATTTGATTAGTCTTTACCAAAAGCCGTTTGCTTCTGGACTAGCCAACTCTTGATGGAATAGTCAACATCTTGGTGAGCTGATTACCAATTATGGATTTTCCACGGCCTTTACCACAAGCCATAATCTTGCGGGCTAGCCAACTCATTTGTTTTCGGGGAGTTGAGGAACCATACAATTTTGGGCAAATTGCAAGCCGTAAACGGATTTGAGTTGTCTTTACCAAGAGCCGTTTGCTCCTGGACTAGCCAATCCCTTTTGTCGCTTTGACAAGGCGGACTGATTACCACAAAAAATTTTGAACTTTAGTGAAAAATTTTTGAAAAATTTTGGTCAAAAACGGGGGTATAAGATAGTAAAATATGATAAAATTCGCTAGAATAGCGAATACCCCCCCCCCCCCCCCCCCCGACACTAAGCATGAATATTGTCCTCAATATTCAAAGTCCCGGCTATTATGCCGACTCTTGGAACGTAAAAGGAGAACATAACAAGCTAAATGTGGAAACACAATTTTGTTTTTCACTTTTGTAATCATAGCATGGGGGACTCCCCCACACTTAGGGTGAAAACCTTATAAGCATGCTATTGTTTTTGTTTACCGAGTCGCTAGCTTGACTCGACCCCGAATTCAGTTGTCCTTGGGGAATGTGGAAGAAACAATCTCCATCGTAATTTCATTCAAGATGTTTGGATAAACATTTGAAGCACGTGAAAGTTCCACACCGATGAGACAAAGTCCCGGCTCAAGATAATGATACATGAAAATGCCGGGATCAAATATAGTGTCCTCACTCCCGAAGGAGTGAAGGACAGGAGAAGTCACCTTATAGGTGAAGAAAAGGAAGAAAACCATGATGAAAATCATGATAAGATCTTCTTCCTCGAAGGCAGGCTCAGTAGCCTGATTTTGGATTTCAAGGGTTGAGCTCGTAAATATCCCGGGAGGGTGGGTGGGAATTTGCTAATTCTCATGATTGAGTGCATCTCCCCCCGGGTCATCATACTCCGGAGGAGTCATGATATGAGTGAGTTCACAGGAGAACTCATCAAATGTGAATGAATCATATTCTGGATTGATGTGCATGAGTTCACAGGAGAACTCATCGAAGGTAAATGATTCATAATCGGGGAGAGAATTATGAGAATGAGAAGTGGTAATGCCACTAATCTTCTCTCCCATAGGATCAAAAGTAAAGGCTTCAAATTCCGGTATAGGGTCATCGGAGAGAATGTCACTATCCTTTATGGGGATAGGAGATGAAATTGGTTTCTTTTTGAAAGCCTCAATTTTAGAAATAAGGAGATTGACTTTCACTAATGTAGCATGAAGTGCTTCATCTTTGATTTCAGTGTCACTCTCATCATTCTCTTCTTCCAAGCTAACTAGCTCAGAAGGTAATCCTTCCACATGACTGATGTCTCCAGAAGATAAAGAATTTTCATCAGCATGTGAAGTACTAAGCTCGATGTTGGGATTAGAGTTTAAAAGATTTTCAGTTTCTCCCACATCGACTTCAAGATCAAGGAGACCATCATCATTTCCCAAAGGAAGTGGATTGATGTGAGTAAGTTCGTTTGTGAACTTCTCAATAAGAGGGTCAACATCCGAATGAGGCAATGGTGCCTCCTCGTACTCAACTTCTCCATAAGATGTGCAATCATCATTAAAATCGGAGAAAGTTTCAAAATGATCTTTTGGATTTTCAGGGTGAGAAGGTAGATCACACACATGATCAAAAGTTCCCTGTAACTCTCTTGGGATTGGGACGAGGATCTCAGCACTAGACTTTATTAATTCGTCCGATTCCTTATTAGGAACAGTGCTAAGATGCTCATCCCCCATGATTAGAGAGTGAGTGTGAACTTCGGGTGTGATAGCAGTTGTTTGAGATGGAATCTCAACTGCTGGGATATCAATTAATGAATTTGATGAATCTTTTTGAATAATAACAATGTTATCTTCATCATCACTGTCATCATAGTCATCAAATAGATCAGTATTGCGAATATTAGCACGTAATTTAGCTGCTCGTTGCTCAGCCAATAATTCTTCCATGCTTTTTCTAGATTCTCGTTCTTCAGCAAGTAATTCTGCCATAGTTTTCCCACGAGAATTTGGAATGAAAGGAAATTGTGGGGATGTGGATGTGTCAAAACCGGAAGGTTGACATTGAAAATCATCGTGAGGACCCCCACAATATGCACAAGAAGAACTTGGAGTATGGCGGAGTGAAATATTAGCTAACTCCTCCTTAAGTTCTTTAAATTTCTAAAGAACCTCTAAAAAGTCTTGCTGGATTTGAGGAGTTGCTTGGATAGTTTGATACTGTGGAGGTTGGTCTTGATACGAAGAGTCATAATTGTTACAAGGAATAGGATTCCTCATTTGACAATCAGAGCTGAAGTGTGGACCTCCACAGTAATCACAACAGTTGAACTGATGTGGCTGTGGGTTGTATGTGCTTGAGTTATAATTGTTATCACGAAACTGCTCATAGACAAGTGTGTTTCCTGATTGACAATCAGAACTGTAATGTGAACCACCACAGTACTCACAACAGTAAAACTGTTGAGTCTCATGGTGTGGTAACTGATGGAATGAATCAGTCGTATCATGGTAGGAATAGGGATTCTGGTTATAGACAGACCCGTTTCCTGACTCTACCATGCCACAACTGGGGCAATTGCCACCATTATAAGAATTGCCACACCACTGGCAAATCAGAAAGTGTGGATGAGACATAGAAAGAATCAAAAGGTTTTAGAGGGTAAGAAATGGAGAATCAAAAAGGTGAGAGGGTAAAGGTGAATATTTTTGGTATTTTTGAGAAACATGTTTAGTGCACATGTACCAAAAACAATTTTTCAAAACAAATTTGAGGCAAAACCACAGTGAACTTAAACCAGAAATCACAAGTGAATGGCTTCTTTGAAAAAGGTACACCACTCACAGGGATACAAAGGCAAGTTTTAATCTTTAAGTTTGAGAACTTATTCTGGGTTTGTTAATTAATTTGAAAAACTGATTTAGGCTTATGGGTGTGTGTGCAGAAAACTTGGGAAATATTTTTGGAACTGATTCGTTAACCGAAATCGTCCCTTTAAGATTACTCGCAGGCTGGCAGGAGGAAAGAATGGATTCCTCTTCAGTTCGCAATTTAATGTCAGAACTTACCTTAAACCAACTGTTTCAGGTTGTAATCTTAAAGAGCACGAAGTAATTTAACTTCACAGTTTGTTTTGTTGTTTTTAATTTTTTTTTTGGTGTTTTTCAACACTTCAGGAGAAGTGTTAATGAACGTTTTTTGATATGATTAAGTTTTTACAAAAAATTTTTACAAATTTGTGTGAAATTTGTACAGGGAGGGTTTTGAAAACCACTAAACTTAAAACGATTTTATAAAACACGCAACAACCTCCCCGGCAGCGGCACCAAATTTTGATTGTATCCGAACTAGTCAACCTTTATTAATCAACCACTTGTGAATGGTCAACCGTAAAAGTCAAACTAATCAAGCCAATTCTCCGTGGATAATATAGTGTTTTCCCGGGTCGTTAAAGTCCCGACGAGATTGAAATGGTGCTTTTTGAATCGTTTATGAGTGAGTGGGACTGAGGACAGTAGCCCAGATGATATGGAATTGATTTTGCTACTGTTATTTTGGTATTGGTACACAGATATAATATTCACAATAATCAGATACCAGATATATGCACAAATTCACAATTAAGATCACGTATCGGACTGGAAAAGTGGGTTTTTGGTATTTATCAAACTACAGGGGGTGCTTTTGACACTTTTCAAAACTTAAAATTGAAAATGAAAATGAAAATATAAAAGTGATTAAAATACTATTAAAATATTATTTAATTAATTAAACTATTTAAAATCTAAATAAAAATCTAATTTAAATAAACTAGAAATGACAAATGATTTAAATTAAACTAAAAATTAACAAAAATATTTTCTAAACCTAAATTAGAACTTGAAGAAAGTATAAAAAATTAAAAATAATATTTTTGTCTTTTTGTGGTTTTGTTATTAATTAAAAACTATTTAACTTAATTAAACTAATTAAACTACTTTTAATTTATATTAATACTAAATTAACTTAGAAAATTAAGATAAAATTTATAAAAATACTTAACCATCACAGGAATCCTACAAAATTATAAAAACTCTAAAAATTATGTTTTAAGATTAAACAACTAATTATTTACCTATTAATTAACTTAAGTCTATTTTAAACAAATAAAATAAGAAAAATAGAAAATGAACAGTAGAATCTCAAAATATATTTTCTAAAAACTTATTATACTATATTAGAGCTAGGAAAAATATAAAAACTAAATTTAACCTTATAAAAGCTAAATAAACTATTTAATACTTAATATTAATTAATAATAAAGAAAACTAAAATTAAATCTAATTAACAATAAATGACAAAATAAAAATCTGAAAAAATTATCAAAATTACTTTACTATATAAGGTATTTAATAAAAATATAAAAACACTAGAGACTTAATTAAAATTTAAAAATGAAAATTAAACTTAAATGGAATTAAATAGAAACTATCACTTAATTTAAAACTAACTTTTTTGGATTTTTCTTTTACAAACTTGATTTACACCTAAAAACAAAGACTTTTTATGAAAACAACTATTTTAAAACTTCAAAATAAGCTGAGAACACCCCCTATTGCTTATCAGTTTGACTTAGGTTGACCAAGTAGGCAAATAAGCTCACTTGAGCTTGTGTGGGTCCCACAATGGATAAATCAGGTACAATTAAGTTCAACAAACTTAAATAAGCAAGAAACAACAAGGGCTAAGCACAAATAAGCTATATGAAACAAAATAAGCACTTAAGCAACTGAAAATCTCACAGATTTTGGGGACAGACTTTAGGCCTGAATTCAAGTGGGGTCCACTTGTCTTGGGGTCAAAGTATTGGTCAAAGGGGAGACTCTGGTAGGAGGGGGGTTGGGAAAACCCAAAAACTTGGTGTGGGGACCACTGTGGTGGCCACAAACCACCACCAAAGTGGGTGGTTTGGGGTGGTGTAACTGCTGCACAGGGCAGTTCTTGCCCTGCAGTCCTCTTTTGAGGGCTGTGGGGCCCACAATTAAATTCCTAAAAATGTAATCAAGCTAGGACTTCAAAGTTGAGATGGTAGAGAACAAAATTAAGCAAGTTTCATGCCCCAAATCACACCACAAAATTCTATTTAATTCATGCTATATTGAGAAAATTTTGAGAAAGTGCAATTTGACTTTTGAAACAAACTTGATAATTTGACTTTTTTGAGATTAAGGCTTAACCTACTGATTGAATAAGATGTAAAAAGTTGAAATGAAGTTATACTAGCCTAAAGCTACCAGTTATAAGCTAATCTAGGGGTTTGTGGAACCTAAATACCACCACAGTTAACTGTGGTGGTGGTGAAATGATGATATTGACTTTGGGTGGTTAATACCTGAATTTTGTGGCTAAAATAGACTATACTAACCTGAGGTAACATGCTCAAACAAAATAAACAACATTATGACAACTAGATCAATACCAAATCACTTAACCCAAACACTCCCTTAGGATGACTAAATTTTGATTTTCAATTGAAATTATGACATACTAAGACTAAAACCTAATTTATGAGCTTACATTAATCTATTACACAGTAAACAAACAATAGAAACACAGATAATCAATTACTAGTTCCTTTAAACTAAAATGACAAAAATCAAGAATTGGCTTACACTAGTCCAAGCTGAGAAAATGAGAACCCAAGTCCCATAAAATGATCCTACAGAACCCCCACAGGTTCACTAAACCATATCCATCTTTTTCCAACTCAGCTCCATGCCTTCTTCATTATTACAACTGATTTTTTATTATGACCTTATTTTATTAAGTATTTTTGAGAATTTATGAGAAACTGAGTTGTGCTTAATTGCAATGCTGTAAATCTTTTGAAAACTTGTAACTAAGTAAAATTGAGCTTGAAGGAACAGTAAACAACAACACTTAACAGTTTTAATGGAATTTGTCAAATTCACTTAAAACTGCTAACTATGAATTTATCAAAGCAATCTTGAAATCAAGGTTCAATAAAAGTACTATTACACTTAAAATGTAGATTACAACCTGTTTTAACTAGAAATTACAACTGAAAATCAAAACTACACTAATTCGACATTTTTAAACTAAACTACTACTCCTTTTTTTCCTTCCCTGCTTCTTTCTTCACTTTATAGCCTCCCAGGGTGTTGTGGGACCCACAGGGTCAAATCCCACCAAAAATAGCAGCCAATGGATGAGTCTTGTTCTTTGTATCAATTCGGCGGGAAAAATGGCTTTTAAGCCAATTGGGTCTGTGAAACCTAGACTAGGAGGGGGGTGGCATTTAATGGCCTTGGGAAGTGTGATGCATCAGGGATAAGGGTGTGGGGCAAGTGGAGATGGTGGGAGTGGTATTGCAGGGGGGGGGGAATGGTGGTTTGAGAGGGAAATGAGAGCGACGGGGGTGGTTTTGGTTTGTGGTGTTGACCGGGGTCAAACATGGGGACGGGGTGGGCTTAGTTAGTAGGGCTAGGGAAATGGATGGGCTTGGTGTTTGGTTTTGGTGTGGTTTTATTAGTTAAAGTCCGGATTTGGTTTTATTTCATTCAAGGACCAATTATGTAATTAGTGCAAACTTGAGGGATTGGTTTTGTAAGTTCACCAAAGTTCTCATAGGGACCAAACTTGACAAGGATGCATAGTACAAGGGTATTTTTGATGTTTTTTCAATTTTTTAAATACCCGGGGACCTTTTCTGTAAATTCACCAAACTCCAGGGACCATTCTTGTAATTTTCTGAAACTTGAAGGGTTAAACCTGTGAATATCAAATATTAACAAAAAGGACCAAACATGTCATTTAGGAATAGTTCAAGGGTTATTTTGATAAATTTTCCATTTTAAATAACCCAGGGACTGATTTTGACAATTTTCCAAAGTTGAGGGACCAAAGTTATAAATTTGTAAATTTTAACTTCAAAGGACTTTTCCTTACAACTTATGAATCCCAAGGGCCTTTTATGACATTTGTACAAGTTTTGAGTGACCAGGGACTAGTTTTGTCAATATTCCAAACTTGAGGGACTGAAACTGCCAATTATGCAAACTTTGTTCGTTTTTCATTCGTTTTTAAACATTTTGCATATAAAACGTATAAAACACAATTTTGGAATATTTTTAGTATTTTGATGCATTACTGAGTGTTTTTGGACGTTTTGGCAGTTCATATAAGACAAAAATGATGAGTATTTACACACTCATCAATTATGCAGGGAGTTATAAGGTTGGTTAAGGTTAGATATGAATTCTCATGATCCACCAGAACTGGAAGGATCTTCCCAGGGACAATCCTCTAGATAGATTAGAAGTCCTTAGGAATGATTGAAAAAAAAAGAGTAAAGTGAGAAAGGGAAGAGTGCGGACTGAGATAGAGCCAGGACTGGAACAAACCCAACAAGGTTCTAGTGATGAAGTATCGGTAAGCACTGAAGGGGTTGAAGAATCAAAAATGAAATGAGAAAGGGTGAAAAGAAATAGCCCTCCAAATATTCAACCTTAGGGCAGAAACCGGGTTCAATTCATAATCTACAGGCGGTTACTAAGCTAACACCGGTATTGAAGACAAGACGTCATGGACCTAGTGATGCACTACACTTAACTTCCCAACCACTCCAGTTCTCTTAAAAGAACTTGTTTCATTCTCACGGGGAACCCTATGCAATGTATCGACCGCTCATTGCGAGCTATGTTGATACCTAAAACAGGAGACACCTCCCCAGTGTCCAGGAGCGGATCAAAATGCACTATTGAGTCTAGAGCCATGAGACCATCCATAAATCTCGTTAGGACACATTCCAAATATGCTTATTGTTTCACACAATGTGGAAAATATGATAAATTGTGGAAAACTAGAAGGGGGTTGAATAGTTTTACTTCCTTTTTAAATTTATTTCCAAAATATTTTGTAGCTTATTACAAACTTTCGATTCGATCTCAAGTGAATTCAAGTAACAACCAATATAAGCAATTCTAATCTAATAATGAAAGTATTGAAATAGAATGAAGAAAAGATAGAGTTTGAAAGATCAAACCACAACACGCGAATTTATAGTGGTTCGGCTACAAGGACACCTTCCTTGCCCTACTCCACTCCCCGAGTACCACACTCGAGAGTTTTCTTCACTATGTCAACAAACTCCTTATGGTGGATGTAATATACTCTAATATATGAACATGGATGGTTAAGTGTTTTGTGATGATTAAAGATGTAATTTCTAGTGAGATGTTAGAGAGAGAATGAGATGAGAGAGGTGGGAGCCTTGTATGTGAAAACTTGTGAAAGGTTAGATTGCAAGTGAAGGTCCAACCCTTTCCCATGGGTGGGAAAGGGTATATATAGTTACAATGAAAACGCCCCTTGAAACGGGCTGTAGAGCGGGCTGACAGTGGGTAAGAGACCCGACCCGACTCCACAAATACTAACTAATACTACTCTACATACTAACTAATATGATAATTACTACGAGCTACAATATGCTAAACTATACTCGGGGTGACCGAGTCTTCATATGAATAATTGTATTCCTAACAATCTCCCCCTAAGGGAGGTCACCCCGGAAAATAAATGTTGAGTCATAGCATTCAGATCTTTGACGACATCTTTGTAGCTCGTAGCCTTTTGATTCTTCATTGTTGAGATCTTTGTGCTTTAAGTGGAAGACTCTAGATGACACTTTCAATGTGATGGATGATCTTTGGAAGTAACATTAGCTGCATCATCCAAAAGAATGTTTGAAAGTCATCTTGGAGTAGTAATGTCTCCATGTGATATGAACCTCTTTGTGTTGGCATGCTCACACTTTTCAGGATCATGATCTTCTTCATCAGAGTTGAGGAAGCACGGTTGAAGCCCAAACTATGGTCATAATATCGTTGAGTTATGAAGTTGAAGTGTGAGCATGTGTTGATGGATCAGCATCTTTTCATCAATCAACCGCAACCGTTAGAAATTCCTGCAAGTAGACAGTTAACAACAAATCATCCGGTACTTATAAGTTTGGAGTTAGAGATTGTCAACAGCATAGTGTGAAGACTCCTTCTAATCCTTACCAAGACTGTTCCTAATCGGCAAACCCTAAAAGGATTTACACAAACTACCTAAGTAGATCAACGATTAGGTGAGTCGCTGGAGATCACTCCACGACTATAGACCGTTAGTAACCGTCGCGACCACTAAGCGTAATCCACAAGGAATTACCTAAGTGACCTGCTTTCAGGGCTGCTTGATGTTGACCCTGGCAGGAATTTCCATTCAATCACTGGGAGTTACTAAAGCAACATCCCTCATAAATGTTCTGGCATATTGCTAATATCTGCGTAGGACGCATAAGATAACCACTGGTGTCCTTAATGTTGAACAACCAGGATAGAAGTAGCACGTGTTCCTATGAGATCTTTTTATGCATCTCGAGGCTCTAGACTCAATAGGTGCATTTGGTTTTCCTATGCGGAGATTAGGGAGAGGTCTCCTGCTTCAATATCAACAGTCTCTAAGAGATATGTCGATAGATTACACTGGTTCCCCGTGAGAATGAAACAAGTTCTTTTAAGAGAACTTGAGTGGCTAGAAGGTTTAGTGCATTGCGTCACTGGGTTCATGAATTCTTGTCTTCAATACCGATGTCGCCTTAGCAACAATCAGTAGATTATGAATTCAACCCGGTTTCTGCCCTAAGGTTGAATAATTGGAGGGCTATTTCTTTTCACCCTTTCTCATTTCATTTCTTTTTAATTCTTCAACCCCTTCTTTCTCCATTCTCACATTTCTCCTTTTTTCATAATCATACCTACGGACTTCTAAATACTATCTATTTGGTATTGTCCATGGGTAGATCCCTCCGGCTCTGTCGGATCATAGGACGGTTTTCCTAGCCTTAGCCACCTTATAACTCCATGACTGTCCTAAGTTGCCATTTACCAAATCATTGAAAATTCTCTCAATGTGTTTATGATTTAGAAACACATTTTGTTAACACATTGAGAGTTTTGTCATTTTCAAATGCTCCCCCTTAACATGTGCTCATAAGTATTGATTTAAAATTAGCACATGTCGGGAAGAGTTGCACTTTTGAATTGATCTACCTTGAGTGAACATGACCGGGCATTCGAGACACGCTTACATCACTAGATAACCTAGCTTGAAGTTATTACCCGGCTCGATCAGATTCACCCAAGGTTTCTCGAAACGGTACATTCTACTTAAAGTAGTCCTCTTTGAGACACGCTTACATCACTGGTTAAACCATCTTGAAGTTATTACCCGTCCAAGACTAGTCCTTTCGATTCATGACATTTGTGTTTCGTCAATTCATGAGTCACGACTGAGATGCACTCATATGAGATGCAAGGATCTTTTACACAAATCATTTTGCTCCCCCTCAATATGTGCATTGATATGCGAATGAGTTTGGTGTAACAATTCGCAATTTCAGGTTAACTTTTATTCCCGAAAATTTCACTAATCACTTTTACTATTCACTTTTTACTATTCACTTTTCACTATTCATCTCAGAAATTTTTATTTCATATTCTCGTAAGTTAAACTATTTTAACGATAATCCGAGAGTTTGACGCTCGTCGGATCATTTCTTCAAAAATCACAAAGCCGTGTCCGAGATTTACTTTTAGGTTTAAACGTCCTTCTAGCATCCCGATATGTCCATAAAACATTATAAACAATAGAAATATGATTTTCTATCATTTTAGGACAATTCCAAAAGTTTCGGAATTTTACGTTTTTCAGTTCAGCGTTTTACGCGAATTGCGCGTTTTAGACCCGTGTTTCCAGTTTTTAGCAGGGTTTTCGCACCCGATAGAACCTACCACTCATTTTATATTTTATTATGGACTATATTGACATGTTTAACCATATTTATAAGTTTCATATTTTTAGGATACCCGATTTTACGTTTCGTGACTTAACAACTTACGGTTAGCGATTAACGGGACCAAAACTCACTACGTAACTTATATAAGGCCAAGATTCATCCACCTAGTCCCTTCCCCTTGTCCATGAACGTGTATATGGTGGCCTTGGTGGCTTGATAATAAGCCTAGGAAAGTATATGGTCTAAGAACAACCAAGTATGCATAGATGTGTTTAGTTTTTAACCATTAGTTCATTATACTTCATGTGTTCCAATTTTAACCACAAGTAAGTACTAGCTAACCTCCTCACTTGCACTATAAAAGGAAACTCATCTCTTCATTCTTTTCATCACCATTTAAAACTTCCCAACATAATTCCATAGCTTCATCATCTTTGATCTTCAAGTTACAAATTACATACCAAAGTTCAAGGTCTTAGTATTCTCTACCTAGTTCTTAAGTTTGTTTGGTGATTCCATGGTTGAATTAGGAGCTACACAAGGTTACTAGGGCTGAAGTTAAATGGTTTTTACAAGGGTTAGATCAAGGCTAGCAAGGGTTACAAGAGTTATGGTAAAGGGTTTACAAGCATATGTTTAGTGTCCTAGTTCATACTTGACTTCCTTTCTTTAGAAAGCCAAAAGTTGTAAGCAAACCCTTATACACTTTCTTGCTCAATATCATTTTCATGCTTATTATGTTTCATTCATGCTATATATGGTCTTTGTATTGTGTTCATGATGTTTAAAAATGGATAAAACGAGTATTGGTATACATATGTTAACTTATGACAAGTAAACAAGCAAACTAGTGATTTTTATGGAGAACCACGACCAAAATAGTATAACTTTGATATTTGACACTTGCTTACTGTTAAAAAGGATTTCAAAAGGAAAACATAGCAATTTGAATCACCCAAAACGAGTACACGAGTCAAAAGATACGGCCATAAGAAGTTAGCGACACCAAAACGCCGAAACTGCCTATACCCTACTGTTTTGTATTCTGTGATTTTGAAAGTCCCACTTGTGCTCCGATTCATCAAAAAGTTAAAACACGAAAGTTGTCCGGAACGACGTTTTCGTTCAGGAACAAAGAAACTCGAGCCCTGAAAATGCTTTCTGAGTGATAATTTTCTTCAAATTCTTAACAGCCCATTTTTAGACCAAAGTTACTATATAATCATTATAATTAGATGAGACCAAGAGGTCTAATGACCTAAAGCCAAGACCACAACCAGGGCTAAAGCCAAGGTTGAGTCTCAAGACCATGGTAACAATGACCAAGGTCACGGCAAAGCCACGGCTAAAGACCATATAACTTTTAAAGATCAAAAACTTATATATATGTTATCAAATACTACAATAGTAGGGAGCCTCATGTGAGGATTTCATTAAGTAAGCCATCGAGACGAGTTGTTGATTTACGAGTTAAAGTGTCCTGGCTCCTCAAACGTTTACTCCATGACTTCTGAATTATGTCGGCCCGAACGGTAGTAAGAGATATACAACCTATACATGTTTCATAGACCATTTATATTCAAAGACTTACACATTATACTAAAGTACTACATCATGAACATTATGCAAGACATATATAGGCAGTTCTTCGTATTCTTAGATGTTACTCCAAACCTAAGTCGCAACGTTCTATTATAGGCTGCTCTTAGAGACTTTCGCGATTCGACTACCACTATCATTTCTCATTACATAGACTTAAGGTGAGTCATAGCCCCTACTCTTTTCGTACTTGTTTTAACTCTTGGGGGGGGGGGGATACATGCTCAACTACTTGCTTACTTGTACAAATACTCTTAAACATTTATACTTGATTGTGTTATACTTGATTGGCATTATACTTGATTGCGTTATACATACTTGTTACACTATACTTGCTTAATTTAAATACAAGATTCGTATTTACGTGCATACATAATACTCTATTCTGTCGGAGAGGTATTGGTAGTACTCATGGGAAGATGCCCCCTACCCTTGTATCTATACTTGACCTTGGATGTCGTAGTACTATTTGGGGAGAGGCCCCCGCCCTTGTGTCTATTCTTGACCTTGGGTGAATATAATCCAGTGCATTATATAAACTATCTTTTAGCAGTGGGTTGTGGACACACAGGTTGCAAGTCTCTTATGGCGGGACTTGCAACTGAGTGGATTCACGATGCCTTTGCTGTGTGAACATTCTTTTAAGGCTTTTCAACTGTTTTAAGACAAACTCTATGAACTCACCAACCATTGTGTTGACACTTTAGCATGTTTATCTCAGGTTAGTAAGACGATAGCTAGTGAGTGGAACTTAGAGTCAAGCTGCATATTCTGAAGACTTACGCTTTTATCATTTACCATTCAAAACATTTGTATACATTTATGTATCATACTTTGGAATCTCATGTTTGTAACTTTGAATTCATTAATCGAATGGTAACTTTTCAAAACGTCTCATTTAGAGTTCGTTTTCTATAACTTGTACTTTGTATTATGAAGTAGCACCCCTATGACACAGTCTTCCGCTGTGGTATTTTGGGGGTGTTACATTTGGCACATAAGAAATAGCAGATTTTTGTTTTCTTGTTCAAAAACATCACTTTTGAATCAGTTTTTTATATTTAAATCACATCTTCTCCCCCGATCAAAAATTTCAAACCATTTGAGATTTGTGATCCCAAGTGATTTAAATAAGTTTAAAGTTTTTGGAGAAGGATGTGACATTTTTAAGAATGACTGATTTTGAGACAACATTTAAGCTCCCCCTCAAACATTGAGGGAGTATGTTATGTGTTAGAGATGATGAGTTTATAAATGATTTCGAGTTTAGCGAGAAACTCATGAAAAATTCATATACTAACACATAACAATTGCACTTAATCCACTTGAAGTTATGCACAAAGATCATTGTTTTGATGATGTATAGTTTTTGAAATCATTCTCCCCCTCAATCGATGACACATTTTACAATTAAACATTTTGCATAAAGTATTAATTTTTTTTATGGCATCGATTGAGTGGTAAATTTTAAACAACTCTTCAGGTTTGTTTGATCTTCAAAAACCATGGTACCACCAAGTTTGGAGCAAATACTTTCCTGAAGAATCTTTGAAGGAAAAGCATTTGAGATGCAAAGAAGACTTCTCTTCTTTTACCAGAAATGATGCACTTAAGCGTATACCAGATCATAAAGGTACGAATATGAAGTAATTCATGCCTTTGTAAGGAACAATCGTCTTTTTGGCGATGAACTTTCCCCAATACTAAGACCGGGTTGCTATCTGAAGTAATAGCAAACCATTTTGAGAGATATAACAAAATTAATAACACAACCACACACATAAGTTCACATGATTATATAGTTACAGACCAACATTGTACCAAATGTTACATATTAAGCTAACACAGGATTAGATGGTACGTTCCATTAGCCTGTAGTCTCCTTCATAAATTCTTCCACCAACAAAGCATTCCAAACTTCAGAAAATTCGTCTTTCAAGAAAGAGTTTCCTGATGGCGTAAAGAAAGTGCTTGTTTCTTTGGAACATCTCAGCAGTCCAGAAGGTAGTGTACTTAACATCCTTAGCAATTCGGTATTCTTTATCCCTGACATCCAGAGCAGCTTCTACTTGTGTAAGCTTTCCATCACTGAAATGATGGATTTAGTAAAGTCTCATGAGCATTCGAGTGTTGAAGCAGTCAGTGAAGACCGCTGCTCTAGGTGACTGAACGATAGAGTAATCTCTCTTGAATTCCAAGTCCCTGGCTTCCCATCGAGGTCTAGTGAGATTGAGGTGAGTCTGATAACTTTCAATACCAAGCTAGAAATCTTTCACTGTTTGTCTGATGACAAGCCCACGAATCCATTGAGTGACTGCAGATACAAGCGTTCTTCTTTCAAGAGCAGGAAGGTAATCCAGTTTTCCTTGGAGATGAAGCAGGAAAAGATCTTCAAAGTCATTAGGGTGAAGATACTTAAAGTCACCCTCGGATATGACATGCTCCCAATAACGTGATCTTCTAAGAACAATCCTTTTCAAGTAATTGTATCCACAGGTAGGAAAGATTTCAACACGAATGACACTTAGAATCTTTCTTCTAGAGTAAGCAGCTTTGGGGTCACCAGCAGCTGTGTGTCTTGCGATGTAGAATTCACGCTTTCTGTACCACCAGTGAGAGATACCAAAGGATGCTGCAACATCATACTTGCACTCTTCATCACACCACATTGAATCTGGCACCATTTGTTCCAAACCAACGTTAGTGTAGCGAGCAGCTTTCATCTTGTTGATGGATAGTGTTATTTTGTTGCCAGAGCGCAGATACTCCAAGAGGTAGTGGTTTTCCGTGGTTGTAATCAAGGATGTTATCTTCAACTTTATCGGTAAGCATCTTGTGGCATTCTTCCATTTGATATTGTAGATGTACAATATCAGGATGGAAAGCTTTGACAATCTCGTAAGCGGGGCCCTCTAGATCCTTTGTCGTAAGTTTGGATATTCCTTGTTTCTTACAGTACCATTGGATGAAAGTACCCATATCTCCTGTCTGAGCAAGTAGGGAATTAGAGGGAGGAGGGACAAAGTTATCTGCTACAGCGTATGGCCAGTTGTTATCAGGAACAGATTGATTGTCAGAGGTGATCATCCACTGAGGCTCAGGTGAAAAAGACTCTTGTTCAGCTTCATTGTGTTTCCACCATGTGCTAATGACATCATCCGTAACCGTTACAGGGGTGGACGGAGACCCATTTCTTCATGTGAATGACTTCCACCATTGATCCCTTTTAGGTTCGTGAGGAACCTTGTCTTCATTGTCATCATCCTCCACTTCAGCAGATGAGGGGTCTTCATGAGGAGAACCAGAATCATAACCCAAATCATGTTCTACAGAGATAGAAGGTATACGTCGGGTTTCTGTAGTAGTCCATGCTTTGTAAACAGCATATTGGGAAGACTTGGGTTGACCTGATTCAGTGGTGGAGTCAGGTTGACCCTTCTGAGAGGGAGGTTGTGGTGCGTGAGGTGGCTGCATAGATTGGAGGGTACTTGCACCACCAGACGACCCAGGTGCTCCAGCGGATCCTGAAGGTGGAGGAGGAGGAGGTGGATGAGGAGGATCCTCTGATGGTGGTTTAGGGATGCTTTGCTTACGTTTCTTTCTTATTCGTTCTTCAGCCAAGTTTTGCTCCAGCTCATTGGCGTCATCAATCTTCATAGACCTTTCCAGTGAGTCATACAATTGTTGGTGAGCCACATGTTCCTTGTGATGATCTGTTTTAAATATTCGTTGCTGTAGCAGATCTTTCATGTCATATGTGGATAAGTCTTTGAATCGTGCTTCGAGTGGTGCGTCCAGGGCCTTTTTAACAGCAAAGGACACATGTTCTTCAACTGCTTCACGCACCAACGTGTCAACGTTGATCAGCTCGAGTTTAGAGATTCTAGACGCCTGATGGTGGATGACTTGATGGAGATTGAGCTTTTGGATATCTTTAAGAACATCCCGATGCTTCTCAAGTGTAGATTTGTTGTCTAGAATTTCAACATTTGCTTTTTCAGCAGTAGATAATGCCTTAACAACTTGTGTAGACAGGTTCTCAATCGTACAAGGTGGGATGGTGGTGGTATCTGCATCAGAGGTGGAATTTGGCATGGTCACTGGGGGTATAGTAGACACATGCTGTACAATGGGAACATCTACCATAGAGATGACTTCGCTCTCATTGGTAGGTTTAGAGGTCTCCTTCCCTTCAGGATTGTCATCTGCATCGTGATCCCCAAAAGTGTAATCATGATCTCACTGTTTGTATGAGGAGAGAGTTCCAGTCGACGTATCGGGTTCTACAATCAACTTTTGTTCATCGGATTTCATCTTAAGATTCTCTTGAACCCCAGGGTAGATAGATGCAACAAAGTCATCTTGCAGTGTCGAGTGGGGTTCAATGGAGGGTCCGAATTCTGGTGGAGGCAAGTCCTTGGGAGATGTATGCCTGGTGGTAGTGACAGGTGTCTTATCTTCCTTCTTAGAAACATTAAGATCAAATTCAGAGTCACTGGACTCGATGAGAGGTTCATGACTCTGTAGTTGCTCTAGTGTATCTTCATAGGAAACCACTTTAGGTTTAGATGATTCCAGGGACCGTTTCTTGAATTCGTACAGAGGTTCTTTAATTTTTGAAGCAGGTGATGAAATATGAAGGAGTGTGTGTGCAGCTTGTTCTTCAGTAACAACACTCTTTCCTTTCCCGACAGTATCTGGTAGTTGCTTAAGCTTCTCAGGTACTGGCTCATTAATGCTGACACCTGTCAATGGTGGACGAGGATGTGTCTCACTGGTTTTGAGACTCTCCTCGACAGCCCTTTGAATATCAGCAGCTTCAGTTGGGGACAGTATTTCATGTGGGTGTTCATCTAAAACTGTAGCTTTAGCTTTCTTAGGTTTCTTGGACCCGGATTTGCTGACAGTATTGGTTCTTTTGTGTTTCTTTGTGCCACCAGATGCCATCTCAGTGGTTGAGACTTCTTTGCGTTTCTTTGATACCACTCTGCTTGTGGTGGTCTTGACGGTGGATTGTTTGTGATACAAATCAACTTTGTTCAGATAGTTCTTGTAGTAAGGTGCTTCAAGGATATTGTTGGAGACAAGAGCTTCGGGTATATTCATTCCAAACACTTCATGATCCGTCCCCTTAGCAACAAACTTAAGGTTTCCCACACAGTGTTCATCGGATGCCATGTGCACTGAGGATTCAGGTCTAGGGTGTATATTGTGACGTTGTTGTAGATGAAGTATGATCAGCTTAGTAAATCTGATACTAGGAATTAGAGACTTGGATTTCCATTTTTTGCTTTCTTTGTGATCCTCCAACTTCATCTTGTCATCTAAGAAAGTATTAATGGAGTGAGAAAATTCCTCCCATATATGTTCAGCGAAGTCAATATCTTTCCCTTTCACAATACCCCATAGTATTTGCAGTGCAGGGGCACGCAGTCACTCATGTCCCGATGTCTTCCCAGTGAGACATAAGTTGATAAGCGTGATAAGGACTCTCCAGGGTTGGTACATTTCATTAGTGGACATGGATGAAAGTGTGGTGACCTCATTAGGGTACCCTAGATCATTCACAAACTGTAGGAGGGCTTCAGGGTTTGGTGGGGATGAGAATGGTTTGTTTGGAATGATTGGGTTGATCTGGAGAGCATTCCTGAGCGTTTCTTTGTTTATTTCGAACCATTGTTCATCGAGTTGACACCGATAAGTGTTGTTTTCCTTGTTATAAGTCATGGTGTTCCAGAATTGTTGGATGTATATGGATGGAATCGATGAGGAAACCGTGAATGCCTTGAAGAAAGATTTGTTTTTCAAGATATCCACGACAATCTTGTAGGTGGGATTGTTCTGAGGTTTATCAATGTCAATTTATAGATTGCTCTTCCCAATAGATACCCATTCACTGTGTGGCAGTATCTCATCATCTATGCGAGTGGGAGGTGGTGTAACTGACTCCTACTCGGTAAGAATATTTGCATCTGCCATTTCTCTGCACACCCACAATAACACACCACAATAGACACACATGTATAGTTAGTGGTTAGACGAGTCATCAGTACGAGATACTCAAACAATGACAAAAGAGAGCAGCTGATCATGGGATGAGACTTGTAAGTAGTGCCTACACTAATTGAAAATGTTAAGCACACATCCCAGATTCATGACACGTGAGACACAGGACACATATATGTCACTAAATACCACATACCCATTAAGTGCAGCACATTCACAACATGTATATCCACATAACAATGAGACATATATGGGTTAGACCACAGATAGCAACACAAAATTCAAGACAACACGCACTTTGGAGTTTAACTCAACTAGCAATCAACCAAAAGGAAATAACAATAGACACTTGTTAACATGCTAGCATAAATATCAATCAACACACAATTTATGAAGCAACACGCTGTCACGGCTTATAGTCAACTCGCTTTACTGTGTTACATCAACTCGCTAATGGGATAAGTAGTCAACTCGCTAATCTGAATTGGACCAAATCTCTACCACAAAAACTTATCAACACGCTAACAAGAACTCTCATCAACTCGCTACATAGAAATCTGATCAACTCGCCACCAAGAGACTATGTCAACTCGCTACAATGATTGTTAGTCAACTAGCTACCAGAAATTAGGTCAACTCGCTACCAGACATTAGTTCAACTCGCTACCAAGAAGTTGTGTCAACTCGCTACAATTAATGTTGGTCAACTCGCTACCAGAAATTAGTTCAACTCAACTCGCTACCAAGAACTCTTATCAACACGCTACTAGGAAGTCTCATCAACTCGCTACCAAGAACTTTTGCCAACTCGCTATGATGAACTTATACGAATCCCAATCAACATTACACCTATGCGAACAGTCTAGTAAGCAGGATCATTACAAAAGTATGCATCACAAAAAGGACAACATTTTCACCCATAACCCAAATAATTCGAGAGGCACAATATAGGGCAAAATCACAAGTTATGCATATACGCTGAGATAATCAAGGAGCAACGAGTGGAATAGTATCATACCAGATAATCATGTAAAAACCCAAAACAAATCACACACCAACGAGTATACACCAATTCACCGCAGGAGAGGGACGACCTAAGTATAAAAGGATGATCCCTTAACATGTTTAACATGATCATGCAATAATTATAACACAAAAATAAGATCAAAACCTGATGAAGCAACTCGAGAGGGAAACAATAAAAGAAGAGGGGGGGGGGGGCAGCGGGTTGGAACAATTAGAGAGACAACCACAACCCGCTAATTCAAATGAATATATATACCCCTTTTTAACTTTATAAGAATGACAAAACAGCCCCTCTACTTAACTGAACTCCTTTTAACTTTATAAAAATGACAAAACAGACCCTCTACTTAATTGAACTCCTTTTATCTTTCACCAAATGACCTATCAGCCCCTCTCCATGCAAGAGACTCAACTGAGACATATAAGAATAATTTAATCATGACCAGAAACCACGATTGCACAAAGAAAATCACAGATGCATAAATATGAACACCACAGATATTAACACAGATGCATAAATATTAACACTACAGATATTAGCACAGATGCATAAATATTAACCCCATGCATGTTACAGAAAAATACTCTCCCCCTCAATCAATGACCGTAGTGTAAAACCTACACAGAGGTTGTTGATTGAGTGAAGGATACATGAGTATTAAGTGAAAGAGAGGGTCGCTATCAGAGATAATAGCAAGCCATGATGGCAGGTTTTTAACTTCTGTTCGAACTTCATTTAAGTACCCGTGCCATTATTGAATGACATTTCTAGGAACGTAAATGTTATCGATGCCAGAAGACATGCCAATGCAAAAAATTGTGAAACCATAAGGGTTTATGAGTAATAAATTACTACATTAATTAGTATATGTATACATATATATATGTACAAAGGTATCGAGTGAACAAGCATAGTCGTTCATACACATCACCATCGCTGAAGTCCGAGTCCTGATAAGAGAGTAACCAGGAGTCATCATGCACTATTCAACATCGTCTGATTGCCTGAATTCCTGTTTCTGTAGAGAAAAGGCATTTAGGTCGCCAAACTTTGAGGTTCTCAGATGGGGATCCTGCATATAGACCAGACGAACCTACACCAACATGACAATAGTGCTTGTTTTGATATGAGTTAGTGTTATTAGAGTCCCGTACAGTGGTGGTCACACAGTAACCGTTGGGGCTTTCCATAACCCTCATTGGTATCCAACTACACCCAATCATCTTAAAGATTCTACCAGTAGGAACCCACTTAAGGCAAGTTTTGGAGTGCTTATACTCTGGCCTACCAATGAGATATTTGTCTTTCCTGATGGGGTTCTTGTGAAGTGACATATCCTTATGATGACATTGTGAAGTGACTGGTTTTAATAATTCTTGTTTAGTATCAATTTGAGGAACACACCTAGATATGTTAACCTTGGATCTATTAGAACGAAAAGCAGACAATTGCCTAGTAGATCTGGGTTTTCTATGTGACTGGTTCAAAGGTGCTTGCACAGTGGAAGAATTATCAAACTTAGTGTTCACATTTCTTATGTTCAGTTTGCACAATTCATGTTTTAATGTGGTAATCTCGAGGTTTTTCTTCTGCAGTTTAGTATTGACCTCATCATTTTGCGCTATCAAAGACATTGTTTATGCAACAGTTTTAGATTTCTCATCTTTGATAAACTCATTAAGAGTTTTTCTGTGTCTTTTTAAAAGATTCATTTTCATTCTGCAACACTTTTACCTTGTGTACCAGCTCAGCATTATTATTTGAGTCAGTGTTGATGTTATGTGTGGCATTGACCTTATGGTAACTACACATGGCATTCATAACATTAATATGTTGCTTGAGGCGGTTGATTGTCTGATCCTTGGTTTCAATTTGAGCTTTTAACTCGTTAATCATGAAATATTCGCGATGTTCAGGTAGTTCTGAATACTTGCGTGGTTGGTTGATTAGAAATTGTTCTTCATTTTGTTGCATTGCAATTTCAAGAGAAATGCAGTGCTTTTCTAATTGAGAAAATCTGTTGGACAATTCTTTAAAAGTGTGCCTATCAACCGTTTCAATTAATTTTGTGAGTTTGTTTGAAACCATAGGATTTGACACATCACCCACTGTAGTATCCTGATCACAATTCTCCCAAATAGGATTCGTGTAGATTGAATTAGACATGACTTTATTATCAGTCTCTTCCAGTGGACACGAATCATAAATGGGTAAATCCTGATAAGGATCCTTGTTGCTGTTAAAATCATGAACCTCTGGGGCAGGATGTTGTCCTGTGACCTGTTGATGTGACGCATTCTCCTCATGTGTAGAGAGGATATCAGGAGATTCAATGAAAGTACATTCAGCAGCAGCAGTCTCACTTGTAGATGGGAGGTGTGTACGTTCGTTGATAAACTTCTTGACATTCGCCAAAATCTAAAGTAAAGTAACTCTGAAGGCATCCACATCTAATCCAGTGTGATCAACAAACCATCTACTCGTCATATGAGAATCATGGTCATACTCCATTGTGAATCTTGAGTCAATGAATGCTTGGAATTGCTTAAGAATCACCTCCAATGCAGCCGTACAACTGTTACCAGAGAAGTCAGCTTTGTTAATTTGTCATTGTAGTTGATCTAAGTACAGATTCATGGTAACTGTGAATGATTCAATGTCATGTCCAAAGAGTGTCACAAAAGCACGTTGATACCCTCCTGACTAGCCTGATTTTTCAAAGAGTCTTTCAATGTGGGTGTAAAGTAGCTTGAAGAATTCACCACCTCCATCAGAGTTTTGAGATAGTCCAGTTGAACTCAGAATAGTATTAGATTGAGTACTTGTCATGATGAGGTGAATAGATTAGACTTAGTAACACAACTTACACAAGTTTGATCAACCACTACAACAAAAGTGGCTTTTTAGGACCCTTTGTGTGGGACGGTATGATAATGGAGTCCTAAAAAACTATTTAATAGGACATATGAGCGTTTAGGGTCCTTTTTAAATATTTGCTACTTAGGCGATGTCCTAAAAAGGTATATAATAGGATGGTCGATGATTTGGGGTCCTATTATCATATAACTTAATATGACACTTAAAATATGGATCCTAATAAATTACCTTTATAAGACGTTTATTCATTATGGTTGTATTATAATAAACCATAATAGGACACTTGAGTTTTGAGTCATAAGATATCAGTTAGTTAAAACGCTTATTCACAAAAATTTATATTATAGCAAAATTTAATAGGACCTTTGACACGTGGGTATTATAACGTTAACCTTTATAGGACGCTTATGTACAATGGTTTTATATCATCATTTTTTTAAAACGATTATTTGCAAAAGTTTTATTATAACAAAACCTAGTAGGACCCTTTAAGGATGCATATTAATTATGGTTTTATTACAATGCACCATAATAGGACACTTGATATATAAGTCATAAAACATTAATTATTTAAAACGCTTATTCGCAAATGTATTATTAAAACATAACTTAATATGACAGTTGACACTTTGGTCCCATAGATTGATACACCATCATAGGACACTTGATATTTGAGTCATAAAACATTGATTTTATGGAACACTTATTCGCAAACGTTTTTTTATAAGAAAAGTGAATAGGACCCTGGACAATAGCGTCTTATAACGGTAACCTTTATAGAACGTTTATTCATAATGGTTTGTTTATGATACACCACAATATGGCACATCTTTTTAGAGTCGTAAAACATCCACTTTTTATAACGCTTATTCAGTTTTATAGAACGCTTAATTGCAAAAGTTTTATTTGAACAAAAATTAACAGGACCCTTGACACCTGTGTCTTTTAACATTAACCTTTATAGTACGCTTATTTGTTGTGGTTTTATTATCCTACGCCATAATAGAACACTCCTTTATTTGAGTCATAAAACATCAGTTTTTTAGAACGCTTATTTACAAAAGTTTTACTTAAACATTAGTTAGTATGACACTTGATACTTGGGTATCAAAACTTGATACACCATAATAGGACACTTGATATTTGAGTTGTAAAAGATCAGTTTTATGAAATGCTTATTCACAAAAGTTTTATTTAAACATTAGTTTTATGCCATGTAGGATTTCCACAAAATTCTTATTATAATAATACTTCCCCTATTATTTTTCTCCAATTATAAACCCTAAATAAATAAAAACATAAAATGTCTTCCTCCTCAAATAGAAGTAATCGGCCACCACCACCAACACATTGCGAACATGATCAACCAGTAATTAGGCAGACTTCGCAGACAATTGATTTCCCTTTAAGGTGTTTTCTTGGATGCGTTGAGTATTATAATTTAAGTTTTCTTGGATGCGTTGAGTATTATAATGTGTTTTCTTTGATGCGTTGATATTAGTGATGTTTGTTGTTTGTACCATATAGGGTTCAAAATGTAAGACATTTTACTGGCTAGATCCTGAGTTACCTAATGACTATTACAAACAAGAGGTTTTTAATTTGATTCAAAAGGAAAAACATTTGAAAGAAGACAAGTATGGAAAAATAAGAGATTTGGAAAGGGAGATTAAGTTTCAAAAATCAACTATGGAGAAGGAAATGTTTCTGCTGCAATTGGAGTTGAAAGAAAGCAAGTCTAGTGTGTTTTTTTTAAGAAAATTGTTGTTGTTTTGTGTTTGGTTATCGCTGTTATGTTGTCAAAAATTGTGTAATGAAATGCTTATTATGTAGGTTTGATGTAATGACCTTTTGTTTAATGAAATGCTTGTTATGGGATATGTGTGTGGATGCATTTACAGTTGTTGATGTTTGCTGAGACAGTAATGGATGCATTTACAGTTGTTATCAAAGAAGTTGAAGCTAAATGGGAATTGAAGTTGCAGAGAATGAGTAGTTAATAGCATGTTATGATAGTCATACTCTGTTACTACTTTGCAATTGTTTCTGATAGTATTAGCTTGTATTAGAATATAGACTAGAATGCCTTGTTCCTAGCATTTCAAGATCTAAATGAGTATTATTTTGTTGTAGAAGTGATAACCATTTGAAGCTCAAAATCATCACCTATGTCAAGCTGTGAAGATGAGTTAAGCTCAAAATCATCTTGGGCTAATTACTTTCCACCTAATTGGAAATTCAAAGGATTAACAAAGTCAGAAGCCAAAAAGTCAAAAGGCAAGAAGTCAAAAGGCAAAAATGTTGAACAAGTTGAACAAGTTCCTGGTAAAAGGATACAAGTGTTAGGTCTTGCTAACAATGTTACTTGGGATGCAATAAAAAAAGAAGACATTTGGAGTCAAAAAACCATCAGGATAATGTGTTATCTGTCTTCGTATTGTTATATGTCTCAATCTATTGGAAGTTATGTATGGGTTATATGTGTTTGTATTGTCCTTATCTATCAATGATAATGGTTAATTTGGTGCATTATTTCTGTACTATACTAAGCCAGAATTGCACTCACAAAATAAACTAGGCTTGATTCAAAAACAAAAATGACTGAGTGCAGGGCATCTCAGTCCTAATGGGGTGATTAGCAGACCAAATTAAAGCAACAAGATAAGATCTAGAATCCCAATTAAGCTCAGAATTCTCTAGTCAGTAGTACAAGCTACTAAAGGAAACAAAAAACAGAAGAGAAACAACAGTGAATAAGCAGAAATTAAGCTCTTAATATGGGCATTTGGGCCAAACAGTGATAAGCCATATTGACCCGTTTGACCAATTTGATCCAAACACCCCTTAAGCAGGGTTGTTTTGAGATCTCAAAGTGAAAATATAAATAACAAGAAGCTAAAAAGTTAAAATTACCTAAATTTAAATAAGAAATGTATAAGAAAGAGTTATACAAACAGTAATGAGGATTGTCATTGATTCTTAACAACTAATTTTACATAAAAACAGGGACTATTACTATTTAGCTAATTGAAATCATTAAGCTTCTTCAACTGGATCTTCTTCATCGGCAATAACTAAGTCATTGTTGTCCACAACGGTTCCATCGAAACCACCTCTAACCAATTCAATATCCATTGTTTCTTCATGTTGAGGACACATAAATGAGTCACCCTGCAAATGTGTTTCCACGTCATCAAGACTTGTTTGTTCATCCATGTCATAAACATGTCTGGGTGCTGTCTTGATCACAACTTGCCATCCTTTGTCAACACTATCTGCAACGTAAAATACTTGATGTGCTTAAGAAGCTAGTATAAAAGGCTCGTTATGAGCCTTCAATCCTTCAAAATTCAATAGAGTAAACCCATTGTCATCTTCTTTTTTCCTTGAACCATTCAAAATCCAATCACAATCGAACAAAACTACTTTCTTGTCAATACCATACTCCAACTCAATTATATCATTCAAAACCCCGTAGTATGTTACATCTCACGCGATAGGATTGTTATCTGTAGCACTCGAGTAACTGTTTGTCATGGCCTGAAGATTAACCCCACTATTCTGTGTTTTCCTATTATGTTCTACATCTTTTGTGTGAAATTGGAAACCATTTATGATAAATCCCTTATATTTTTTCACATACTCAGATGGACCACTTGCCAAGCACTTTAGACTTTCTGTGTTTCTGTGATCCCCTCTAGCATGTAGCTCCTCAACTTGAAATATGGCAAGATGTGTTAATTGTTTTTTTTATTAGTAGGTCGAAAATGCTATGTCATTATAATTATTTTGCAAAAGTAATAAACCTGTGTATATATGCCTTACATGATCTTGAAACCACAACTCAAAAGTCTCACTATGTAAACGTTGAATGTCACGCTTACGTTTTCTCCGATTTTGATGATGAACCAATGCCAGATGTTCATTGCAGTGTTAACAGATGATAATGATGATAACAATGAAAACTATTAATCGTATAATATAATTTATGAAACTCACAACTAATATAATTACTTACGTTCGAAATTCATCAACTTCACTACAATTGAACAACACATATGAATGTGCTTTAGCCAAAATGTCAAGTTCCATCATTTCTACCTTTGTAGCACCAATCGGTCGACCCGCCATAGAAAAGATAGGTAAAACATCCTCATAACCATCGTCATCATTATTTCGACTTGTCTTATTATGTACGGTCTCAACATCACTGGATAAGTACAATGAACAAAACGATACACACTCTTCAGCTAGATATCCTTCTGCAATGGAACCCTCCGGTTATTCCTGTTTCGCACGTAAGATTTTAATGTAGCTAAATACCTGAGATATCAAAAACAATAATTTTAGATTCAATAATATTTGTTAATAAAGGTATTTACTAAAATAGTAATGTGCACCTCTCGATTGGATACATCCAACGGTAATGAACTGTCCCTCCTAATCTGGCCTCTGAAGCAAGATGAACCGAAAGATGAACCATGACATCAAAGAATGATGGCGGAAAAATCCTTTCTAAATCACAAAGTATTTTTCCAATCTTGGTTTCCATTTGAACCAAATCATTTGGATTAAGAACCTTTGCTCATAATTGTTTATAGTAACGACATAGCTTCATCACAGTATAGCGCACGTGCTTAGGCAACACATTTCGCAAGGCAATGGGAAGCAACTGCTGCATCAAAATATGGAAATCATGACTTTTAAGTCCAAACAGTTTTGGAGGTTTTAACTCTACTCATCTTGATATATTAGCTGCATAACCATCTGGAACTTTCACCTTCTTAAGCACACGACAAAAAATATCTTTCTCTTTTTTATCCATTGAGAAACAAGCAGGTGGCAAATAAACTTTGTTGTTATCTTGAACTATAGGATGAAGTTCAGGTCTAATGCCCATTTCTTGTAAATCTAGGCGTGCTTTTATATGATCCTTGGTCTTCCCATCTAGATTCATTAGTGTTCCAAGGACACTGTCACAAACATTCTTCTCAATATGCATTACATCTAGATTATGGCATAGCAAGTTATCTTTCCAGTACGGTAACTCAAAAAAAAATACTTTTCTTCTTCCAATTAAAAGGTAAATTTGGGTTGCTCTTCACAAGTTTTCCAAATTTAACTTCAAAACCATCTAACTCATCAAGTACTTCTTGTCCTCTTAAGCCACGGGGTTGCCTGTCTAGTTCTTCTGTGCCATCAAAAGAGTTTGTATCTCTTCTAAAAGCATGATCAGTAGGCAAAATCGACGATGTCCCATAAAACATTGTTTTTTGCCATGACTCAATCGTGTTGATTTTGTATGTTTATGGCAGTTAGGACATGCAAGTTTACCTTTGGTGCTCCATCCGGATAAATTTGCATAAGCAGGAAAGTCACTGATCGTCCATAACAAACAAGCACGCATCTGAAAGTTACTTTTTGTTGATGCATCATAAGTGTCTACTCCTTTACGATCCCACAACTCCTTTAGCTCAGCAACTAACGGTTCCATATAGACATCTATATTATTACCAGGATCAGATGGGCCAGGTATAAGTAACATTAGAAAGAAATAAGGTTTCTGCATGCACATCCAATGAGGTAGATTATATGGCGTCAAAACAACAGGCCATGTACTATGAGAAACACTCATTGTTCCAAAAGGGTTAAACCCATCACTCGCTAAACCAAGCCTGACATTACGAGATTCTTTGGCAAACTTATCATACTTAAAATCAAATGCTTTCCATGCCGGGGAATCTACAGGATGTCTCAAGTAACCATCTTTCGTGCGACTCTCTTCATGCCATCTCATGGAGGCGGCTGTTTTTGATGACATAAATAACATTTGCAATCGTGGTATGAGCAGAAAATGACGCAACACCTTTGCTCCAATCTTCTTACGTGTATCAGCTGTGGTTGACTCATCTGCACAATCATCTTCACTTGCTTTATACCTTGACGTATGACATATATCACATTCTGTTTTATTAATGTTTTCTTTCCAGTACAGCATACAATCATTAGGACATGCATCATTTTATCATAACTAAGTCCCAACTCTCGAATTATCTTCCTTAGTTCATACAATGACTTTGGTATAGAAGCATCGGGGAAGGCTTCCCTCATTGTATCTAGCATCTTGCTGAAACCATTATCACTACATTTCCCAACACACTTACCATGAAATAGTCTAATGATAAAAGAAAGAACTGATAACTTACACCCAGGATATAGTGGTTTCTTTGCCTCTCCCAACACTTTATAAAAAAAATTTGCCTTTATTTTTGGCATACTCATACTTTCAGTTTGTGTTCCCATGTCATCGGTTAGTGTGTCATCACCAAACCGATGGAAGGCATCATTCAGCAACCCTTGCATGTCATCTTCAGCATCCAACATTGGAGCATCACTTGATTTGGAACTGAAAGGTGGAATTGTATAACCTTTCATAAACCCGATACATACCAGATGTGTTGTAGCCTCCGTCCGATTTACCCATATCTGATTACCACAATCAATACATGGACATGAAATCTGTCCATTTTTACCCTCATTATAGAATATATGATCAAGAAAGTCGTCAAGACCTTTTTTATATTCAATGGTAAATCTAGGTAAAGATATCCAACTCGTATCCATCTTAAACCTAATTCAATTAACCACAGAAAACCACATATAATTTCAACAAAAAGAAAGGGAGCCTAATTCAATTAACCACATATGTTGTTTCATAAAAATTTAGCAAAAACGATTAGGGTTTCAATTATGAGGTATTACCTGGTCTTGATGATGGTGGTGAGTCCTGTTGGCAATTTTGGATGGTGGAATGATGTGGATTTGGATCTTAAAATTAGAAATAATTTTACAATTTATTTTTAAGCTATTTCTTAATTAATTGCCTAATTATTACTTCAAAGCTAGATAAACTAATTTAAATCTAAAAAATAGAAATTAAAAGTCAAAATTGCAAAAGTAAATTTAACATAAGCTTGAAAACTTATAACAGGTAAAAAAAATTATAAAAAATTATCTGGCATAAAAATTAAACAGTAAAACTAATCTATTTTTTGCTTTTTAATTTAAAGTAATTTAATTAAAATTAACTCTAAAAATTACCTAGTTAAGAGTAAAAATTATGGGAAAATTACTAGGAATGCTACAAGTTACAAGGAACCTAGGAAAAATATGAGGAGGGGGAAAATGGTATGGATAAGCATTTAAATAAGCTAAATAGCAAAAATAAGCTAAAAGGAACAAGGACTATATTAAGTATATAGATTATGCAATAACAAACGAAACTGGTGCCCCAGAGCAATTGGAAGGGGGTTGTGGTATTGTGCATGTATGCTTGAGGTCCCAAGTTCGAACCCCACTTTTTGCAATTTTTCCATTTATTTTAATTTTTTTGATTTTCTTTTTACAAAACTTTTTTATTCCTACATGAGTTGTACCTACCTTAAGCTAAAACCTACCAGATAATCTAACGGAACAAGCTCTAGACCACAATAAGCACTTGGCCATATATCACATGCCAATCATGCCAAAACCAAGAACCTTGCAGCCCATGTGGGTCCCACTAGGGTTCAAAGGGATCCAAAGCGAGACTTGATATGAAAAGGTGACTTATTGAGGTTTCTAAAAGGCTAAAAATAAGTAACTTTTATGAAACCACTTTTGAAATACCTTATTAATAAGCTATGTGCACCCCCTTGTGCTTAACAGTTGACTTAATAGCTTATTAGGACTTATGCACTTTTGAAAAAGCTAATCCAATAAGCTTGAAACAAGGCAAAGGACACAAATAAGCACTGGGTGGTGCTTGGAACCCGTGGGCAAACTCTGAGTCACTCAGTGTATGTTTTGAGACAGGTCACAAGTATGAGTCAAATAAGCTAAGGGCAAAAGGGCTAGAGTCCAAAATAAGCACTAATCCAATAACCTAAATTTGTAAGCTCCCTAAAAAGCCCAAGGTTGTGTACTGGGGTCCACAGATAAGCCAGATAAGAGCTTATGAACTTTGGCTGAAAACCAAGTACACACTGACCACCCAGTGTACACAGTCAAATGGGACAAACTAAAAGCTACTTGCAGCCCTATTAGATAAGCTAGAAAGTGCAAAGTAAGCTATGAACTAGAAAGATCAGCTGATTGGCTTTCCAAAAAGCCAATAATCACATTATGGGGCCCACTATTGAACAATCTATGGTCTATTGAAAATGGTCAATTTCCTGTGCACAGGCCAAGTACTTGCCCTGCAAGCTTAAAGAAGCACTTGCACAAGCTACAATAAAAATCCTAAAAATAAGCTGGACACAGATTTTTAAAGATGAGCTGAGGAACTATAATTTGTGAAAAGCTCGGGTTCCCAATCCAAATACAAAAATCAAAATAAATCTCCCTATTTTTGGATTTCTGAAACAACTATGTTTTTGACTTTTTGAAATTATGAACTTAGGTTGACTTTTGTGAGATTTGATCCTAGTTTAATGATTGATTAATGTGACTTAAGCTATATTAAGACTAATTTATGCTAGAACAACTACTTGTGAGACGATTTGAAGCTTATGCCACACTAATTTCCATACAGACAGATTTTAGGCCAATATCTTGGTGATTTTGACTTTAAAGTTTCTATCCACTAAAACCTTGTTTGTTTTAGACTTATTAGCTGTTAAGAAAGTTGTATGAACAGGCCTTAGTCACTGAGTTCAACTAATACTCACTACACAGACCTAACCAAACACTACTTTAAAACATAGATTGTTTAATAACTGATTTAACAAATTTAAAAGGCAAATGATCAATCTAAATCATAATACTGATACATAAGCTTCTACTAGGCCAAATTAAACACATATAAACAAAAGCAACCAACATTTAACAATAACAACTAACAATCACAGATTTATGAAAAATTGGAACAAAATAATGAGACCTTGCCCCTAGGCTCAACCAAGGGCTCTTGAAACATGTACATAATCAACAAAACTCTCTTCTCCAACACCCCAACATAATCAACATAAGCACATACAGATTATCATCAAAGCACATAACAAAATAAACGGCCATTAAACATAAATATGCACATACCATTAAAATAATAACCATAATAAGTTTTCAGAAACCATTGTTCATAAACCATTGTTCATAAACCATCCCCTTCAACATAAATACATAACAAGTTTTCATCAAAATAAGTACATAACCCAAAAACATGAGACCATCAGACACAAAAACCACAAAAAGACCCAACAACTACCTTCATTCTTCATCATACTTCTCCAGAATCTCAATGGTCTCCTTCTTCAACACTATCAACCTCTGAAAATCAGCCACAACACTTGCAAGGGATTCAACCAAACGCCTCTCAATGAGCTGGACTTCATGCATTGAATCATAAACATCCTCAGCTGCCATTTCTTCATAAGTATTCAACCGAAACACCTCCATCATTCGTTCTGTTCTCTTATCCACTTGCATTCTCATGTCGTCTCTGACGGCCGCAACATTTCTCATGTTGACCTCATTTGTAGGTATCTCCTGAATATTGAGAAAAATAAAACAATCATGAATCTTTTCGGACCCACAAAGTTCTTTCAGTTCATTCAAGTATGGCTTGGCAGACATTTTCAATTAGGGTTGTAGTGAAAAAGTTATGAACTGAAAAAAGTATATGGATGAACTGAAAAAATAAAAATAAAACCAAGATATATATAAAGGGTAGACGCATGAATTGAAAAAAATCAAGAGTATTAATGAGAAATGAAATAATTAAAACAAGTAATCATGAGAACTGAAGAGACTGCAGAAAATCAAAGGTCGAGAAAAACTTACGCGTTCCCATAATATTGATGATTATTATTTTAATTGGGATGACTCAAAGTGTAACCAATTCAGTTTCAGTTTGAAGCATTTGTAAAAAGAGAGGAACTAGTAACTCGGTGTTGAGTATAAATATATTTCGGGTTGGGTTTGGGTCGACCCATCTAACCCATTTATTAATCAGGGTAGGTTTGGGTTGTGAATAAATTAATTGGGTCGACCTGACAACCCGTTTAAACTTTTTTTCTTAATGTGGCAACTTTTGTATCAAAAAAGGGTTGACTGTGTCAACCCAAAACCCGTTTAGCCTTTTCAACCAATGAATTTCAAAAATATCACGCCTATCTTTATAAATGGTTATAATTTGAATATTATTTTTAAAATATTCATGATTATTATTTTCAAATTGAATGAAACCAAACTAACCGAACAACCCGATAGTACACTTGGGTCATATGAACTGGTGATATTGCCCTGTTGTCGACCTTGATGAACCTTAATGATGAATCTTCATATGATTCTTTTTATTATGAACCTTAATGACGAATCTTTGCTATGAAACTTTTATTATGAACCTTTGATATGCTTTTCTGAACCATTTGATATGACCCATTTGTTATGAACATTTTGGATATGAACCTTTTGATATGACACTCTGATTAAGATATGATATCTGACTATCAGTTTGATACACGAGCCATTTCACTAGTCATGGGGGTTCCATGTCCGGATCATTGATGCACCAATGGCATATATGACTCTAGTGTGTTTGAGTGACGTTCCACACCATCCCTTATATGTTACATGTTATGAGCTCAAGTATATGTTTGGCCACTATGTTATCTGTAGGGGAGTATGGATGCATCCTATATCTGTTATCTACAGATACTGGATTATCTGTTATATGATATGATATGTTATGTTTCTGGGCTCGTGGTGGATTACTGTCCTATCTCTGACTTCATGCGAAGCAATACATTCAATCATAATAGTCGGCACTTTATGATCACCTCGCGTATATTGGCCTCGCAAATGCCTAGGACAATTCCTCCGTTCAATATGTGTAGAATATAGGCTACAAACCATCCCCGAAATGTGACGTCATGGGAAGTCGGCTTACATAAAAACTCTTGACGATATAAATGAATGACCGCATCCGTTGAGAGTTATTCATATTAGCTTTTTCAAAGCTATTATTTCATAAACTTTATGTTTTTACCAAATCAATCTCGAATCCAAAGCAACACCCACCAACCAAACGGGCCCTTAGTTGATAACCCGAGCAATGACCGGGTAATACTCTAGTTCTTTTTTAGTTTCAAATACAATAAAATACCTATACCTATATATTATATATATACAATAATACAATACTTTTCATATACTGTATACTAGGTAGTATTAATTAATTTAATTATACATCAAATTATACCCTATCACCGATTCATCCCGCCCAGACAGATTACAAGCTACAAGGTGGTTGACCGCCCGACTACTGATTCGCGTTTTTTGCAACATTGGATATGACCCTATTGGATATGAACCTTTTGATATGACACTCTGATTATGATATGATATCTGACTCCCAGTTTCAAACCCGAGCCATTTCATTATTCATAGGGTTCCATGTCCGTGTCATTGATGCACCAATGGCATATATGAATTTAGTGTGGTTTACTGTCCTACATCTCACTTTATCTTTCGGGTCAACTGGATGCGGATACGCTTTAACAAACGTAGACCACTTAGGATAAATCCCGTCTGTAAGAAAATAGCAACATTTTAAATAACGCCCGCGTAAAACAAATGAACTATCTGGAGCCGCTCCATTTCAGGCAGTAAGATACAACAGAGACTGATTACTTCAACACATTCATATTGTTGTTTGACCCGGGAAGTCGGAAAAACGAATGCCAAATCTACTTCATTTTTAGTTTCACATATAATAAAATACTTATATATTATATATCTTTTATATAATAAAATAAAACACAAGTAAAAGATAAATACAAAAAATATAGATAAGATATTTAAAAAAAAGATTATTTATTTTATATTTATCCACAACATAAGTAGAAGATAAATACAAAAAATATAGGTAAGATACAATTAACAATAGGATTAAAAATTTTAAATGATTATTTCAAAAAATAAAAAAAAACCCGCGCGTGTGCAGGTATTATAACTAGTACAATAATATAATACATTTCATATACTATATATTATATATACAATAATATAATACAAATCTACTATTAGTTAATTTAATTATAAATCTAATTATAATCTAAAAATTTGGGGAAAACTTACACACCCACGTTCACATAAACCCGCTTAAAATTTTTGGGGAAAAATTCAGATTCATAAATAACTTTTGGCGCTGCGAAAATCAAGCATATCTTTTCGGAAATCAAGTATTTGATTCGATTTTATTAATGGAAATCATTTTTCACAGACGGTTAAACTTTAAATGAAGATTTGACTCAACAGGTAATGGAAACCTTTGTTGTTGTTATTATTATTGTTGTTATTATTGTTCTTATTGTTATTGTTATTGTTATTGGTATTATCATTGTTATACATTGTTATTGTTATACATTGTTAGTGTTTGTTTAACCTTTGTGATGAGTCTTAAGTGTGTGAAATGGTGGGTTCGGGTATGTGTTTGGTTGACCTCTTGTGATGAGTCTCATATGTGATCATAAGTGCTGCTTATTTGTGATATGGTACAAGTTGTATTTTAGTTGCTCTGTTTATTTTAAATGAATGTTTGTATACCTGTGTAAAGTTGGGTCAAAGGATTTGGGTAGTGATAGTGATAGTGATTTGATATCAGTTTCTAGCTAATGTATTTCATTCTGTGACATGTAACTGAAGGATTTGCGTCTATTTTTGTTTGTAGATAATGTATTTTATTCTGTAACATGTAACAGATAGTGATTTGATTTCAGTTTTGTTGTTCTCAAATGACTATTGTTCTTTGCAATCTCATAATAATTTTATTTGTTTTGTGCACCAGTAATGGAAAATAAAAGGATGCAACGCCAAGTCACCACGAGAAATACGAATGATTATGAAATGTCCAGAAGGACAAGGATTCAAGAAAACCAACAGAGATTACAAGCTTTGGGAGTGAAAAATATTGCTAAGTCTTTGACAAGTCTAGTAGAGAGTGACAACACAAAAAAAAAAAAAAAAAGAAAAAGAAACCAACGGATACCGGTGAGAAAGATGCAGATTATATGTCTAGTTCAGACTTTCATCTTAATGCTGAGGAAGATAACCCAGAAGAAGCGGCTACACAAACAAATAAAAAGGTACGAATAATAAATTTGGCTACTATATTTTCTTTATGTTTGTTTTCTAACAATTCTACTTGCATGAAACAACATCGAAAATACATTGCTCCACAGTCCATGACTAGATATAAAAATTTAGCACAAAAACGAATGAGTGCTGCAAATGTCTCCAGTTGGCTAACATCTTCAGAATCTCAATCGCAAAAGGGACAACAGATTGATACAGGGAGGGCAATACATAGTAGGGTACAGGAGTCCGACCAAGTCCAAACGAGAAATGATCAACCAACTTCTGTCAAGAGAGGGAGATTAACTGCAACTGAGAGAAACTTAGTTACAATTGACAACGATCATGACCACGGGGAGCGTGACTTAAGATCTGATGGTAACTATATATAAATTTCAAATACTATATATATGATATTAAATTACTATTAAGTGTATATTCAGTTAACTGTTTTCGGTGGTTACTTGTTTTTTTTTTTTTTTTTTTTTTTTTTTTTTTTTTTTTAATATAGATAACAATGAAGACCTTTTTGATGTTGAAAATGATGATATCGAAGACATACCTATGAATGAAGATATTGAACAACAAGCTACTTCAGAAGATGATGTAGATAAATACATGGATGATTTAGAGAATGAGGATAATTTGGAGAATGTGAACGATTTAACAAATGACGGATGATCTAGTCGGAGAAGAGATTCAAGCTGAGCCTTCTGAAAATGAAGAAAATCATGTAGTTACACAAGCTCGAAATGAAACAGGTTAACATGGTCTACTTGATTGCATCGTTTTAAAAATCATATATCATATATTGTGTCATATAAGTAGAATATATAATAAAGTTAAATTAAAACAAGACAAAAAACAACGCTAATATATTGCCTCCATTTCAAATTATTTAGTATTTTAAATGTAAACGTATCTATTGTAAATCATGTTCACTTTTTGTAGTTCGGATTGTAAGCAAAAGAAAGAGAGGACCAACACGTATGGAAAAAGTTTGGGCCCAAGAAAAAGAGGATAGAATTCCTATTTTAGTTAATGAACACGGACAACCTATTAACGACTAAAGTAGTCATCTGACTCATTTCATGGGAACCCTTTCAAGGAGTGGAAAGTATTGTCCGATTTATAAACCATGGAATAAAGTTGACGTCGAAAAAAAAAAGCTTTGCTTGAACTCTTAAAGGTACACAATGTTAAATTTGTATGTTAATGAATAAAGTATTTGTTTTCTGATGTGAGCTATTACATTTTTTAGACAAAATTGGATATTCTGGAAGCTGGAGAAAAATGGATATTGCAATCATTTGGGCGGAAGGTGAAGAACTGGAGGGCAAGAGTTAAGGAACTCTACCATGATCCGTCTTTGTCAGTTAAGCAACAAATAAAATCTAGGCCAAAGCAAGTGCAAAAAAAACAATGGAAGAAGCTTGTGAAGTATTGGAATAAAGAAAACACTAAGGTGTGAAATTCTCATCCACTTTAAATAACATTACTTAATTTCCCATTATGATATTTTAATTTCCTGCTGCAGAGTTTGTCACACCCCCAAAATCGGGTCCAGCGGAAGCATACATGTAGCTGGGGTGTAACTCAATTGGTATTACAACACAAGTTCAAAATGGTTTTCACTTGAATCATTTAGAATAAAATCGTTTAACCAAAAGTGTTGAATCTACATTGTTAAAAGTAATGCGGAAGTAGGCCCTTAAAATAATTTAAAACGGTCCCCAAATGAATAATCAGAGTCTTCTATGACCATGCCATGCCCTGCCAAAACCTCTTGTAGCGTGCCATTGCTAAATACCTGAAAATACATGCTAAAGTGTCAACACAATGGTTGGTGAGTTCATAGAGTCTTGTGAAAAAGAATGTAATGCATATGGATGAAGATGTCCCAGCAAAGGCAACGTAAATCCACTCAGTTCCAAGTCCCGCCATAAGAGACTTGTAACCTGTGTGTTTACAACCCACTGCCAAATATGTTATAGTCTACGTGAACATAAGTAATACTTGTATCTAAATTCAAAGGTAAATATAGCTAAACGGCTATATAAATAATTCAGATAATGAGGTCATATGAACAATGATGACAAATCCCATGAAATGCAGGTAATCAAACATACCAATGAAATGCAGGTAATCAACCATGTAAAGTGAGTAAAGCATTTAAGTAAAACGAGCATAAAGTTGAAATCATATAATTGAGCATGTATCTCCCCCAAAGAGTTTACAAAACAATTAAAAGAGTAGGGGCTATGACTCACCTGGAATAATGATGCAATGATGGTAAAATGATCGGGACAATAAGGCGCGAACACTAGCCGCAACTTTGAAATAATAGGTGGTGAGATGATGAGAAACCTTGGATTACTTGTGTTTTTGTGTTATGATTCTTGATTAGGACAACAAAATGAACAACTTTGATGCTTTGTACTTTGAAAAATGATGGATGGATCATGGAGTTGGTGTTGGGTCGTGGTTATGGAGATGGAGAAGGAAGAGATGAAAACTTTTGGCTTATGAAAAGTGATGTTATGATTCTTAGAATTTAGTATGTTTATGTTTAAGTGGTTTTGGTAAATAAGTAACAAGTTATATAGTATTATAAACATACATAAATGCCTTAGGAGAGGACTTATGAGGCCGGTCATGGTGAGGTTAGGGGGGGGGGGGGTTGGGTAGTTTTGATTTAATTAGGAATTTTGTGTAAGGTTATGTGTTGTTATGAGTTATTAGTTAAAATCGGGTACTGGGTTTGATAGAAATAAATGTTAACAAAGTTAACCGGGACAAAATAAAGTCATAAGAATGATAAAAATATGTTGAGTACAATTTCTGAGTGTTCGGGTGATTATTGTTTAGTTTTCACGAAAACCGTCGTAATATTCATAAGCTTACGTTATAAATAAAATAAATTTCCAAAATACTGGGTAAATGAATGTTATAACTTTTATAATAATAAAATGGATATAAAAATATGTCGGGACCATTGTGGGAATATTTAGATATATTCGTCGTGTATAAACCGGGTGTTAACGTTTATTATAAATAATTATAAGAAAAACGTTAAATGTATCATATATATAAATTTGAAAATCATAAGAGTGGTATAACATGAAAATGCTGTTATGATGATATGCAGACTGTCTCTAGTCCGTATGCAGTGTCCTTAGCACTAATGAAATGAATTCGCACCTAAACCAATCCGGTTACGCGAATTTGAATACCCGTAAACTAAATTTACGATGAAATGTGTAATGCACGTGAATGATGAAATCTTTTCCCGCAATGAATAGTGTTCAGTGAATAGTAAAATTTCTGAATGCTTCTCGGAATGTCAAACTGACACAAAAAATGATGAATAGTAAACTGATAAATAGTGTTTTGATGAATAGTGTTTTTCCAAAGTTCGGGAAATGACCTGAAATGGTGAGTTGTGACAGTCTTCCCCTCTAGAAGGAACTTCATCCCGAAGTTCAGTTTATGTTGGTTTCTGAAAACATATTGGTGAAAAGTGATGATATTTGAGAATTCCAGCGGACTCTCACGATAGGAATTCGACTCTGCTTCAACTATTTGACCACACGGTCCATGATTTCGGTTGATTCTCTTACAAGGTCTGTGATTGTCATTTGGGTTGGATCCCTTCCAATGGAATCATGAGTGACTCGTCTGAAAGTCATTTCTGGGGATTTGAAATTATGAAATATGTTGGTATACCCTACTGTTTTCTAACAAGGCTCAAATTTGACGGCCACTAGGCCTAATCTGTCTGAAATATTAAATGATCCAGTGTATATCGATTTTAACTTCCCGAATTTTTCTGAATGGTATCATGCCTTTCCTAGGCAGAACATTCAACATGACTCTGCCACTAACTTGGAATTCCAATGGTTTACAACTTATCAAACTTGTAACTGATTCCTGATTTATAGAAAATTCCTGGTTATATCATGAATGCCTACTGGACTAGTGAGTTGGGCTTTTTCCAAATTTCGATCCATCAATGGATGTTGGCACCTCGACCATAGAGTGCTCCAAGTGGTGTAGTCTCTAAGCTCGTGTAGTAACTATGGTTGTAAAGGAATTTGATTTATGGCAAATGGTTAATCCAACCATTTCTAGAGTCAATCACTCATGCGATGCAGTTAACCATACCCAATATAGGTAAATCCATACCTGTTGAATGTAGGTGAATCCATACCCAATGCAGGTAAATCCATACCCGTTGAATGTAGGTAAATCCATACCCAATGCAGGTAAATCCATACCCGTTGAATGTAGGTAAATCCATACCCAATGCAGGTAAATCCATACCCGTTGAATGTAGGTAAATCCATACCCAATGCAGGTAAATCCATACCCGTTGAATGTAGGTAAATCCATACCCAATGCAGGTAAATCCATACTCGTTGAATGTAGGTAAATCCATACCCAATGCAGGTAAATCCATACCCGTTGAATGTAGGTAAATCCATACCCAATGCAGGTAAATCCATACCCGTTGAATGTAGGTAAATCCATACCCAATGCAGGTAAATCCATACCCGTTGAATGTAGGTAAATCCATACCCAATGCAGGTAAATCCATACCCGTTGAATGTAGGTAAATCCATACCCAATGCAGGTAAATCCATACCCGTTGAATGTAGGTAAATCCATACCCAATGCAGGTAAATCCATACCCGTTGAATGTAGGTAAATCCATACCCAATGCAGGTCTCCTTATGTTTGAATCGTTCTCTAATTCTGACCATTGGTCTGAAGATGATAAGCGGTGTGGTTTCAAAGGAATCTTAATGAAATCGCTTGGAATTTGAGGTGAATCAAATTCCTCTATTAGGAATAATTGGAATGATTATCATGAATCTTGTGGAAAAACTTACAAGGTTAAGTCCGTCAAAGGGTGTTGTTGAAAATAATTGATTAGGATAAGGTTGTGATCCTCCACAGGATGTCATAAATTGAGTCTTTCTCCACTTACGATGCTTAGTCTCCATTACTAAGATTTTCCCCAAGCTCTATGTCATTAAATCACCAAATCCTAAATGTATAAGTGATGTAATATAGTGATTGATTTTTCAAAGTTTGTTTTGAGATTGTGTGTTTTGTTCATAAACCTTCCCTGAATAAATGAATTTACAACTTTAAGCAAATGGCTTTCTAAGTAACATTTTTCTTGATGTTTCAAAATTTAATAGCTATGCAAGATAGAACTATTTTCAACCTGAGGTAAATAGTATGGTTTGCCAAGGATTGATGTTTAAAATTCCTTAACGTCCAATAGTTTTGTAGAGATTAACCAAAAGGAATTTGCTTGTCAAAATAAGTGCCTCAGAAAAGTATTTCTTACAAGATATATGTTTTGCATAACTGTAGTTTGGAGAAAAATCCATGTAAAAGTGAATGTATGAAGAGGATAAAATAGCCAGGTAGGTATGTCTGCACAAATGTATAAATGTCTAATATGTTTGAATAAAGTCTATTGGTGAGTCCATGTTCAATTGAATGTTCTACAGTCTTGGTTAGGAGATTGGATTTATCTATATGGTGTTGTTTGTGAGCACTCGTATCTAAACGAATCTTGTAATTTAGTCAAGCCAATACTTTCTAGAAGATGGAATTTTGGCGATCAGGCCAATGATAGTGGTTCGAATGGTTTTGTGATATCCTGATATTTCTGTTGAGTTTTGAATGATCTTAGTGTACCGAGGGATCCTCCTCCTAGATGGTATGGAAAGTCTTTCCTATGGAAGTCATTGATAATATCCACTTATCAATATTAGGAGTAGTGAGTACTGAGTGACATAGGAATCTATAGATTGTTAGCTAATTCCTTATATATATGGGGATGGGGAAATGATTGTGATGGTGAGAAGGGAAGAGACTGTGACAACTGCGACAAAATTGATATTGTGATAAAAGAAAATACTGTGATGTAAGTGTATTGTGCATAGACGTAAATGTTCATGAAATGAAATGATCAATTGACATGCTTCCAAGCGGCGGTTCACGAGGTGATGAAAAGTATGAATGTTCTGACAACTAGGGTATACTCACACATGCATGAAACATTTGGAAAATGAGTAAAGGATTCAATCCAGACAGAATTTTATTATAACCATTCTCAGTGTTGCAAAATTCATTTCTGAGTCAGACATAGGTAGTCAGCCTATGTCCCACTATCCCGGGTTGAATATAGATGACTAGTCTATATTCCACCGAGGTTCCATGAATTTTGAAAAACTCAGTTCAGTTATACTAATACTATGTCCTTCACAAATACCAAGACGTTCAGAAAGACTAAGGCAGGTGACCAAACTGGAGGTCAAATGATGAAACTATGCAAGGAAAAACATAATGCGGTGACATATACGATACGTGAACATGCTTATATGAAATACAATTATAGAAATCAACTATAATAAATGAATATAATACATCAGATAATGAGACACAAATCTCATCACCTATGTCAGCAACTAACCACAAATGAGGCTTCAGCTTGGCAAGCAGGCACGTGACGGTCATAGGGTTAAGTTTTCTTGAAAGTAGCTATAGTCTAGGTTTTTAAAAACACTTAGTTCGCTATAGCCAAAGCTCTGGTACCAATCTGTCACACCCCCAAAATCGGGTCCAGCGGAAGCATACATGTAGCTGGGGTGTAACTCAATTGGTATTACAACACAAGTTCAAAATGGTTTTCACTTGAATCATTTAGAATAAAATCGTTTAACCAAAAGTGTTGAATCTACATTGTTAAAAGTAATGCGGAAGTAGGCCCTTAAAATAATTTAAAACTGTCCCCAAATGAATAATCAGAGTCTTCTATGACCATGCCATGCCCTGCCAAAACCTCTTGTAGCGTACCATTGCTAAATACCTGAAAATACATGCTAAAGTGTCAACACAATAGTTGGTGAGTTCATAGAGTCTTGTGAAAAAGAATGTAATGCATATGGATGAAGATGTCCCAGCAAAGGCAACGTAAATCCACTCAGTTCCAAGTCCCGCCATAAGAGACTTGTAACCTGTGTGTTTACAACCCACTGCCAAATATGTTATAGTCTACGTGAACATAAGTAATACTTGTATCTAAATTCAAAGGTAAATATAGCTAAATGGCTATATAAATAATTCAGACAATGAGGTCATATGAACAATGATGACAAATCCCATGAAATGCAGGTAATCAAACATACCAATGAAATGCAGGTAATCAACCATGTAAAGCGAGTAAAGCATTTAAGTAAAACGAGCATAAAGTTGAAATCATATAATTGAGCATGTATCTCCCCCAAAGAGTTTACAAAACAATTAAAAGAGTAGGGGCTATGACTCACCTGGAATAATGATGCAATGATGGTAAAATGATTAGGACAATAAGGCGCGAACACTAGCCGCAACTTTGAAATAATAGGTGGTGAGATGATGAGAAACCTTGGATTACTTGTGTTTTTGTGTTATGATTCTTGATTAGGACAACAAAATGAACAACTTTGATGCTTTGTACTTTGAAAAATGATGGATGGATCATGGAGTTGGTGTTGGGTCGTGGTTATGGAGATGGAGAAGGAAGAGATGAAAACTTTTGGCTTATGAAAAGTGATGTTATGATTCTTAGAATTTAGTATGTTTATGTTTAAGTGGTTTTGGTAAATAAGTAACAAGTTATATAGTATTATAAAAATACATAAATGCCTTAGGTTAATAAAATTTGTACATTTTGCCTAGGATAGGACTTATGAGGCCGGTCATGGTGAGGTTAGGGGGGGGGGGGTTGGGTAGTTTTGATTTAATTAGGAATTTTGTGTAAGGTTATGTGTTGTTATGAGTTATTAGTTAAAATCGGGTACTGGGTTTGATAGAAATAAATGTTAACAAAGTTAACCGGGACAAAATAAAGTCATAAGAATGATAAAAATATGTTGAGTACAATTTCTGAGTGTTCGGGTGATTATTGTTTAGTTTTCACGAAAACCGTCGTAATATTCGTAAGCTTACGTTATAAATAAAATAAATTTCCAAAATATTGGGTAAATGAATGTTATATCTTTTATGATAATAAAATGGATATAAAAATATGTTGGGACCATTGTGGGAATATTTAGATATATTCGTCGTGTATAAACCGGGTGTTAACGTTTATTATAAATAATTATAAGAAAAACGTTAAATGTATCAAATATATAAATTTGAAAATCATAAGAGTGGTATAACATGAAAATGCTGTTATGATGATATGCAGACTGTCTCTAGTCCGTATACAGTGTCCTTAGCACTAATGAAATGAATTCGCACCTAAACCAATCCGGTTACGCGAATTTGAGTACCCGTAAACTAAATTTACGATGAAATGTGTAATGCACATGAATGATGAAATCTTTTCCCGCAATGAATAGTGTTCAGTGAATAGTAAAATTTTTGAATGCTTCTCGGAATGTCAAACTGACACCAAAAATGATGAATAGTAAACTGATGAATAGTGTTTTGATGAATAGTGTTTTTTCAAAGTTCGGGAAATGACCTGAAATGGTGAGTTGTGACAGAGTTTAAGTGAAAACAACAAGGTGAATCGGGCAAAAAAGAAGATGATCCAAAGAACCGGTAAAAAAGTTATGCTCTTAAAAGGGAAGAGTTAAAGGTAAGTGTATGGAGAAAGTGGGATTGTTAATGTATCCTGTCGATATCCACTTTTAATATTCATTTTCTTTTTATTCATACAGACATCTTTGGGACAAGATCCAACTCGATTGGATCTTTTTAGTGCATGCTTCTCCAAAGATGGAAATACCAAAAATGATGACACTGCAAATGCGATTGTAAGTAATATGCTTTTATGTTTGCAAAAGTGTATTAATAGCAGAAGTTAAACACAACATGCTTTTTTTCATAATACATGCTTTTCCTATATGTTGTTCATGTTTATATAAAATGCAAGATGAAATGAAACGACTTAGTGATAATCTGCCCGAGGGTTCGATTGATAATCCTGGACCAGATGATATTTTTTCTACAGTTATGGGTAAAGATCGAAATGGTGATGCAGGAATGTATGGTCTAGGTGTTCGTGCTTCTGCTGTTTGAGGTGTAATACCAAGTCGTTCAGTATGTCATAGAGAAAACAATGAATTGAAGTCTAGATGTGGAGAACTTACTAGTGAAAATGAAAAGTTACGAGCCTAGTTATCAGAGAAGAATGCGTCGACGGATAGTTCCATTGTTCCACCTCTTACATCACAACATTTTCCTGTTGTAACCACTGAACCTCCACGCTTACGGGTATGTTCCTTTCTAGTTGTTATAGCTTATTTTAACTTTGACAGCTATAAGCTTATGTATCAGTATTATGATTTAGATTGCTCATTTGCCTTTTAAATTTGTTAACTCAGTTATTAAGGGGTGTTTGGTTCTGTGTTGTTTCAACTGTGGTAGTTGCCTTTTCACTTGTTTATCTGCACACTCTGATCTCTTAGGTGATATTAGAACTAGTAAAACTATAAAACCAATGTTTGAACTACTGATAGTCAAAATCAAATTACCTTCACTCTCACAGTCCACTGTTGGGACCTGTGAGGATCAAATCACACCCACTTGGTCTAAATCTTGTTCATGTATCTTAAATTAGTGTTATCATAGCTTAAATAATCATAATTAGTGCATACGGATCAAACAAGTTTCATTAAAGTCAAAGTTTAAGTTCAAAATCGAAAAGTCAAAATGGTATGTTAGTCAGAAACTTAGATCTTGGGAGAATTTTTGTGAATTGTGTGTTGAGATTCAAGTCTTGAGATTTTTACATGTTGAAATTCCCCATCTAAGCTTTTGAATCCCACAGTTAGTGTTGGGAATTATACTAACAGTTACCACGGCTAAGTGAAGATGTTACAACTGCAGAAGAATGTACTTGCAGTGGAAACTCATTACCTCTGCCAGAACATATATTACCACTGCTTATTAGATAACTGTTAGGAAACGTGTTTAGATAATTATAGAATAGATCTTGTGTATATCTTATTCTATTAGCATTATACTTATCTTGTAGAAGAGGACTCCTTGTGCTATAAAAGGAGATCCTAGGTTAAAGGTTTGATATACGTTTCTAGAGCTTCAAGGTGTAACCCTAGTGATATCAAGATCACTCGTATTATTATCATTAATAATATTGGAGCTAATAGTTTGTTTATATACATTGTTCTTGTTCATATACAACTGTCTTACTCACAATCAAACTTCTAAGTGTTACTAAGTAGATTCCGCATACTTAGTGATATAACTCAAAGTATCAATCTAACACAAGTTCAAGGTGTTTAGATCCATCAAGTGGTATCAGAGCCAGGCTTTGATACTTTGATTTAGAAGACTCTAGTTCACTCACAAGAATCAATGGAGACAGAAACCAGTAACACAAACATTGCTGCTAAGCTTCCAAAGCTTAAGTTGAATGACTTTGAGATGTGGAGGCTGATGATCGAACAATTCTTTATGGTCCAAGACTACACACTTTGGGAGATCATTATGGTTGGAAATTCTTTCAAACCAAGCTCTACTTCAGAGATGGTTGGTGGCAAGGAAGTAATTAAGGTCAACACTGGACCTGTTACTAATGATGAAAGACTTCAGTTAAAGAATGATCTGAAGGCCAGAGGTTTGTTGCTGATGACACTTCCCAGAGACCAAGTTCTTGCATTCAGCAAGTACAAAACTAAAAAGACTCTTTTTGATGAGATCTGTGAAGTTTTTGGTGGTAATGATTCCACCAAGAAGACTCAAAAGACCTTGCTGAAGCAGACTTATGAAAACTTTGGTTCAACAAGTAATGAATCTCTTGATAGCATCTTCACAAGGCTACAAAAGATTGTTACTCAACTCACTATTTTTGGGATTGAGGTGGAAAGGGAAGACCTTAATCTAAAGTTCTTAAGAAGCTTACCCTCTGAGTTTGGAACCAATGTTGCTGTGTGGGAAGATAAGCCAGAATTGGAGACCATGAAACTTAATGATTTGTACAATAACTTCAAGGTTATTAAACAAAGATTGAAGAAAGCTGGCAAAATAAGCTCAAGTTCAGGAAGTGTAGCACTCATATCATCATCTCTTGATGATAGTTCAGATGAAGAAAGTGATAGTGATGATGACAGTGCTAACATTATTGTTTCCACTGGTAGTGGAAGTGTTTCCACTGGTAGCTCAAAGAGACAGATTGCAGGACTTAGTGATACTACTTTTTATGCCTTTATATCAAGTCAAGTGGGTGGTTCAATTCTCAATCATGAGGATTTGGATCAAATTGATGAAGATGATATGGAAGAGATGGACATTAAATGGCAAGTGGCATTACTAAGCTTAAGGACTAAGAAATTTTGGAAGAAGACTGGAAGAAAGATCAACATCAGTGGCAATGAAACAGTAGGTTTTGACAAAAAGAAGGTGGAATGCTATAATTGTCACAAGAAGGGGCATTTTTCCAGGGAGTGCAGAAAACCAAGGAAGTCTGACAACAGGTTAACTTGGTACAAGCAGGACAAGAAGAAGGAACCTACTACTGATGAGCCAAAGGGGCTATTGGCTATTGATGGAGTGAGCTTTGATTGGAGCTTTATGACTAAGGAAGAGGATGATGATTCAGAGTCTGCAATGGTTGCTACAGAGCTTGCACTAATGGCTTTTTCTGACTCTGAGGTACAAATTGATAATGCTTGTTCTAAATCATGTAAGGCCTTAAAAGAGTATGAGAAAATTAAAGCACAATTTAATGAACAATGCCTAGAGTTAACTCATACTAATTATAACTTATCAAATCATAAAAGAGGCCTAGGTGTTTTAGAAACACAATTGGAGCATTATAGGGCAAATGAACCTAAGTTCAATGATGATATTGCAGTATTAAGAAGAGACTTAGATTATCAGGCTGCTGTTAATAATGTTCTTAGAGAAGAACTAGAAAAGGTTAAGATGGCTAGCGAGAATATAATGTAACACCTCCAATTCATGGATGCAGCGGAATTCGAACTGGGTGTTACTGGACGGCACAATAGTCACAATAATAGAAAACGAACTCCAATTGAGTCGTTTTAAAAGATTTATCATTCAAATTATATAAATATTAGAGATTACAAAATGAGGTCCCAGATGGTTCCATGTTTACAATTTAAATGAGTTTTGAATGATAATAAAATTTATAGCCCTCTTGAGTATCCGTGTCCTTCCGTGCCATCCTTGATCGTCATGAACCTGAAATACATGCTTGAGAGGTCAACACAAAGGTTGAGTGGAATTCGTAGAGTTTAGTTAAATCGTTTGAACACAATAATCGTAGTGTGAGCTATAGACTCACACTCATAGTTAGAAAACAAAATCGTTATTTATTTCACTAAGCTCATGCAACCAAAGCATTAACATCGAACCAACAAAATTGGCATTATAGAAGCCCTACCAAGGTACTTTTGCCATTATACCGCTAAATCTCAAATATAGTGCGTTTGTATGAACTCATCGTTGTTCAACACAAATGGGATCCGTCAATCCCAATAGATCTATTCACAATATTCGCGCTCACTAAAGGTAGTGACTAATGGTTCATGATATAGGGACTTCGAACATGGCAATCGTTACTTAGTGATAATAAAACATCGTCGTGAAGCATACATTAGAAAGCATTGTGTTCGAGTAGAAAAATAATAGCATGTATTCCCCCCATGGGTTTGTAAAATAGTTAAACAATAGAAAGTGGGGCTACGAACTCACCTTAAGTTATGTAGTGAGTAATGAATGTGATGGTCGAATCGTGAAGGTTTCTACAAGCAACCTATAATAGAATGTCGCGACTTAGGATCGGAGTAAAGAATATGAATAAGTGCCTATATATATATCTTGCATCTAGTCCATGATGTGGTATGATGTATAGTATAAGTCTTTGAAAGAAAGATTCATGAAACATGTATGTTTTGGTATATCGTTTACTACCGTTCGGGCCGACATAATTCAGAAGTCATGTTAGTAAGCGTTCGAGGAGCCAGGACACTTTAACTCGTAAATCCACAACTCATCTCGACGGCTTACATAATGAACTCCTCACATGAGGCTCCCTACTATTGTAGTAGTTGATGAAATATATAGTTATAAGTTTTGATCCGAAAAGTTACATGTCCGATATTTGAATAAACTTAGGAAAGTTTATTAGTACATGAAGATTATTATTAGGGGTAGTTTCATAAGTCTTGTATGACCATTTTCTCTTGGTAATATCTCATGGTTCCTTTTTAAGTGAAGTAGATCCAAATTGCTTGTTCAGGTTATCGCCTAATTCATTGTTTCATGTTTACGCCTATGTAAGTTGGTATGGTCATTTCGTCATGGCCTAGCCATGACCTTTGGTCCTTGTTCTAAGGTCATGAGACACAACCTTGGCTCTAGCCATGGTTGTGGTCTTGATTATAGGTCATAAGACCTCTTGTTCCATTTAAAGTATAACCATAATCTAGTGACTTTCGCCTAAAAGTGGGCTGTTTAGAATTTGAAGGATTTTATCACTCGGAAAGCGTTTTTAGGACTCGAACTTCTTTGATCCTGAACGAAAACGTCGTTCCGGACAACTTTCGTGTTTTAACTTTTTGATGAATCGGACCAGAAGTGTGACTTTCAAAACCCAAATTTGATCAGAATGGTATTTGGCAGTTTGCCGCAAAGTTTTGGTAACTTCAAATGGGCGTAACTTTTGACTCGTATACTCGTTTTGGGTGGTTCAAGTTGCTACGGTTTCCTTGTTAAATCCTATAATGTAATATGTAATGATCAAATATCATATTTTTACCATTTTGATCAGGTCTTACCAAGAAAGTCACTAGTTTGCTTGTTATAGTAACTTGTCTTATCAATCATGTACAATAACTTGTTTTACTCACTTTTATACATCATGGACATGAATACAAGACATAATATAGCACAAATAATATGTAAATAACATGAATATGATTATTTAACAAGAAGCATGTTAGGGTTTAGGCTTACAACTTTAGGCTTTCAAAGATGAAAGGAAGTTAACATGTAAGGATAGGACTTTGATAGACTTGCTTCAACCCACTTCACTTCATGCAATCTTTCTACTCTTGTAATCTTGAAAGATGGATGATGAAGGTTGAGGTGACTTGAGTGGATTCAAACTCAAGAGAAATCACCAAAGTTTATGAGGTTATGGAAGTGTTTTGATGAATGAAAACCTAACTAGGTTTTAGGTATTGATATGGTACTTGAATCTTGCATGAAACTTGGAAGAGAATGAGCTAAGGATGAGAGAATGGTGTGTGTGAGTGTGGCGTATAAAATGAGGGGATGAGGGCTTTATATATGACTTTGAGGAGGTTAGGAAGCTTACTAGGAAAGTGTTTCAACTTGGTGACCAAGTTGTAATTAAGTGATGATCTAAGGGTAATTTCATGAGATGAAGCCACATGGGTGTGACTCCCCCCTCCTAGGGCAGTTTGTATATCTTGGGGAGCAAGGGTTGGAGTTGTGATGATCTTATCCAAGATACTTAGTTAGTTTTGACTCCGGGAAATGCCAATCGTAAATGATTAAGCCTCAAAACGTAAAACCGGGTGTCGTAAAATTATGGAATTTGAAAGTATTGTTAAACATATCCATATGTTCCATAATAAAATATAAAATGAGTGGTAGGTTCTATCGGGTGCTAAAACCCTGCTAAAAACTCGAAACACGGGTCTAAAATGCGTAATTCGCGTAAAACGCTGAACTGGAAAACGTAAAATTCCAAAACTTTTGGAATTGTCATAAAATGATAGAAAATCATATTTCTATTTTTTATTATGTTTTATGGATATATCGGGATGCTGGAAGCACGTTTAAACCTAAAAGTAAATCTCGGACACGGCTTTGTGATTTTTGCAGAAATGATCCGACGAGCGTCAAACTCTCGGATTATCGTTAAAATAGTTTAACTTATGAGAATATGAAATAAAAATTTCTGAGATGAATAGTGAAAAGTGAATAGTAAAAAGTGAATAGTAAATTTTCGGGAATAAAAGTTAACATGAAATTGCGAATTGTTACATATAATGATAACTAAGCAAACACTGGATCATCAATCCAAGTGTATTGACCAAATTTGGGAAGCCCAAGTTGTGAGCAAAGCCAAATCAGGAATTGGATACAAAACTGTTCCACCACCTCTAAGAGGTGTTCCATCACCTCCTGGCATTGACTTAGCTCACACAGGATTAGAGGAATTCCAGGAACTACCTATGACCTATGGACCAAAGTTTGTTAAACCAGTTGAAATTGAAAAGGTTCAGGTGGAGGTTGATATCTTTGATAGTGCTAGTGACTCATCTCTTAAAGATGAAAATTTAAATATTGAGTCTAAACCTAGTGTTCCTGAGAATGTTAAAGTGGAGGTTAAAAGAAGTATTCCTGAAGTAGTCAAAGAAAAGCCTAGGTCACAACCTAATTTCACTAGGCACACTACTAGATATGCAGAGATGTACAGAAGTAAGTCACCAACTCCTAGGGGTAATATGAGGAGTTGGAATCATGTTAAATCTAGGCAATTTGGTAGTGACTTTGTGTTCAATAACAAACCCTGTCATATATGTGGTAGCTTTGACCATTTGTCTTATAGTTGTACCTACCACTTGGGTAAACCCTGTCATATATGTGGAAGTGTTTGGGAATACTAGGGTGAATGGACAAAATGCTAATAACTTAACTTACCCAAATCCACTTAGCAAGATGATTCCCAGGTCTGTTTTGCTTCATTCTGGCATTAAACCAATTTCCACTGCTAGACCAGCAGTTGCCACTGCCAGAAAAAAAAAACAGAGTTTACCCTAAGCCCCCTGTTACTACTTTTGTTAAATCTACTAAAACAGGGAAAAAGACCAATTTTGAAAAAAAAGTTAACAATAATCAGCAGTGGGTACCCAAAGTTTCAAAACAAGCAGTTTCCACTGCTAAGCCAGCAATTACCACTGCAAGGCCAAAGGTTACCACTGGTGGGTCTGTTAACAAGAAAAGGGTAAATATGGGAAATGCTGTTAAGGCCTCAGCACGTTGGGAATGGAAACCAAAAGGAACCATCACCTCAAACTATCCCAATGGTGTATCAATGACCTTTGATAGATATAATTATATTGATACACGAGGCAGATCCAAGTCATTTGTGGCTTGGGTCCCCAAAAGGAACTAATTCCTTTATTTTGTGTACAGGAACATTCAAAGACTACTAATGATCAAGGATACTCAGACAGTGGATGTTCCAGGCACATGACTGGCAATAAGTCCTATCTTTCAGACTTTCAACCTTATGATGGACAATTTGTTAGCTTTGGAGGAGGAATTGGTGGCAAAGTTTCTGGCAAAGGAACAATCAAGGCTGGAAACATTGATTTTGAAGATGTGCAGTATGTGAAAGAACTCAAGTACAACCTCTTTAGTGTGTCACGGATGTGTGACAAGAAGCATAGAGTTCTATTCACAGAAGATGAATGCTATATCTTATCTAAGGATTATAATCTTCCTGATGAAAGTGATATTTTTCTTAAAATCCCTAGAAAAGGTAATCTGTATAGCATTGACATGAAGAACATAGTGGCTAATAATGATGTTACTTGCTTGCTTACTAAAGCCACTTTGGATGAATCAATGCTTTGGTATAGAAGACTTGGTCATGTCAACTTCAAGACCATCAACAAGATTGTGAAAGATGGACTTGTCAGAGGTCTACCAGATAAAAGATTTGAAAATGACCAAACTTGTGTTGCCTGTCTCAAAGGAACGCAAGATCAAAGCATTCAATTCTATTGATCATCCACTCTTTATGCTGCATATGGACTTGTTTGGTCCTACTTCTGTGAGCAGCATAAATTTGAAGAAGTATTGTCTTGTTGTGACTGATGATTTTAGTAGATTCACATGGGTTTTCTTTTTAAGAACCAAGTATGAAACCACTGGAATCCTTAAGACATTTATGACTGAAGTTGAAAATCAATATGAAAAGAAAATCAAGATCATCAGGTGTGACAATGGGACAGAGTTCAAGAATAAAGTTATGGATGATTTTTGCAGAGACAAAGGTATTAAAAGAGAATTTAGTGTTGCCAGAAATCCTCAACAAAATGGAGTTGCAGAAAGAAGAAACAGAACACTAATTGAGGCTGCTAGAACCATGTTAGCTGATTCAAAGCTTCCAGTGACTTTTTGGGCTGAAGCAGTTAACACTGCTTGTTACATTCAAAACAAAGTTTTAGTGGTCAAAACAAAGAACAAGACACCTTATGAGTTGTTCAGAGGAAGGCCTCCTACTTTGGAGTTTATGAGGCCATTTGGGTGTCATGTTACCATTCTCAATACCATTGATCATCTGGGTAAATTTGAAGAAAAGTCTGATGAAGGCTTCTTTGTTGGTTACTCTATGGTTAGCAAGGCTTTTAGAGTCTATAACTTAAGAACAAAGAAGATTGAAGAGAACTTGCATGTTCAGTTTCTTGAAAATAAAGCAAACATGGCAGGTTCAGGACCAGATTGGCTATTTGATCTTGAAACATTATCAAATACAATGAATTATGTTCCTCTCACTTCAAGCACTGGAGACAAAGATCTTGAAGATTCAGAAGAATTCATTGATGAAGATGAAGCTTGTAAAAATGATGAAGATCAAATTGTTATGCCACTTTAGGAGTTTGGTGATAATTCTGAAAATACAAGTGATGCAGATGATGTGAATTATGATGTAAATAAAGATATTCCTACTAGCAGTGGTAACTCCATTCCCACTGCTACACCAGAAATTTCCACTATCAGCCCAAATATGGACCATACTTCTCAGGAATCACCAAGTGATGATGTAGAGATCTCAAACATGCCTACAACTTATGATATTCCTAACACATCACAGTCTTCAATTCACAAAGTGCATCCACTTGATAATGTTATTGGTGAACTTCAATCAGGTGTGAAGACTAGAAGACAGACAAAGAAAGATGATATTCATGGGTTCATAAGTGAAGTATATAAGTCCAAGAAACATAGTAAGAAGAATGAGTGTTTGTTTTTCTGTTTTCTCTCACAGGTAGAGCCTAAGAATGTGTATATGGCTCTAGGAGAATCTAGTTGGGTTGAAGCTATGCAAGATGAGTTGCTGCAGTTTAAACTTCAAAAGGTTTGGGTTCTTTGTGACTTGCCTGATGGTATGAAGGTCATTGGTACTAAATGGGTTTTCAGAAACAAGAAAGATGAAAGAGGTATTGTAATCAGGAACAAAGCTAGATTGGTTGCTCAAGGATACACTCAAGAGGAGGGTATTGATTATGAAGAAGTGTTTGCTCCTGTTGCAAGGATTGAGGCTATTAGATTGTTTCTAGCCTATGCATCATTTATGGGCTTTACAGTCTATCAAATTGATGTTAAGAGTGCCTTTCTGTATGGAACTGTTGATGAGGAGGTTTATGTCTCTCAACCTCCAGGCTTTGAAGATCCTCAACACCCAAATAAAGTATATAAAGTGGTTAAGGCTCTTTATGGCTTACATCAGGCTCCAAAAAAATGGTATGAAACCTTAGCTACTTATTTATTGAATAATGGGTTTCATAGAGGCAAGATTGACCAAACTTTGTTCATCAAGAAAGACAAAGGTGATATTCTACTTGTGCAAGTATATGTTGATGATATTATCTTTGGGTCTACTAAACAAGAGATGTGCAAAGAGTTTGAGAAGCTGATGAAAGATGAATTTCAAATGAGTTCTATGGGAGAACTTACATTCTTTTTGGGGCTGCAAGTACAACAGAGTAAGGAAGGCATATTTATCAGCCAAGACAAATATGTGGCTGAGATTATTAAAAAGTTCAAGTTTGCTGATGCAAAATCTTCAAATACCCCTGCTGACAAGACCACTCACCTATTGTTAAAGAATGCTAGTGGTGCTAATGTTAATGTTCACACTTACAGATCTATGATTGGTTCTTTGATGTATCTTACTTCATCAAGGCTAGACATTATGTTTGTTGTATGTGCTTGTGCAAGATTTCAAGTGACTCCAAAGACATCACATATGACAACAGTGGAAAAGATTTTTAGTTACTTGAAGACTTATCCTAATCTAGGATTATGGCATCCAAGAGACTCTCCAATGGAATTGATCACATACTCAGATAGTGACTATGCTGGTGCAAGTTTGGATAGAAGATCAACTACTGGAGGATGTCAATTTCTTGGATGTAGATTGGTGTCATGGCAGTGCAAGAAGCAAACTATGGTTGCTACTTCAACCACTGAAGCAGAATATGTTGCAGCTGTTAGTTGTTGTGCTCAGATCTTTTGGCTTCAGAATCAATTATTGGACAATGGGTAAAATTTCATGAACACCATTATCTATATAGGTATTATTAAAAAGCTTATTGAAATTAGATATCACTTCATTAGAGATTGTTTTGAGAAAAAGCTTATTAATGTTGTCAGAATTCATACTGATGACAATTATGCTGATTTATTAACAAAAGGGCTTGATATGGGTAGGTTTCAATACTTGGTAACAGGTATTGGAATGCTTAATCCATAAATCTTTGATGTCTAATACTTTTCAGTGTTGCAGGATAGTTTTTAGGTACTAATATTGTTTGTATTGTATGTATGGTTTTCTACTAATTTGTATGCAGAGTTATCAAGAGCACAGTGGTAATTAACATACAACAGTGGAAAGTTTGGTGATAAAAGCAAGAAGAAAGAAGTACTTTTATTAATCATAAGAAAAGTACATTACAACCATCAAGAACACATTGTCACCAAAACAGAAAACCATCACAAAAGACATGAACCTACAACCTAACACCTACTCCATAGGTTTCTTTCCTTTTCATTCATAGTCATGCTTGCCTTTGGAAGCTTTCTTTCTCTTGTTATCAAAAGAGAGTTGTTTCCTTGGACAAGCAAGTCCCAGAACTTGCTTGGGAGGCCTTGGTGTTTGAGTAGGCTTTTCGACAGCTGGCCACTTCATGTTGTTTATAGCAGTTGTCAATGTTGTGGTAAGGGCCTTTGGAAGCTCTTTGGAAAGATCAAAGGTTTGATCATTGTCATCATCAGATGAAGAGCTTGAATAAAACTCAAGTGATGGAGCAGGTTCAACTGAAATCTTCTTGTTGGGCTTCATGCTTGAAGATGTAGCAGTTGCTGCACTTGGTGGAAAATATCCACTCCATCCAACAGAAAGTTCTTCAGAGTCTGAGTAGTAACTGATTTCCTCATCTGAAGAGTCATCAGAAGAGATATAGATTAAAGGAAACCAACTCATGATGATGCTTAGGGTTTGTGTTATTGAAGGTGATTGTTGATGAGAGATAAAAGTTTTGAGCCCCCTTTTATAAGCAAAGTCAAGGTCGAATTCTAATTAATGAAGAATATTTACTCTTATCTATTTTGGTAGGTTATAGGAGTAAATTTGGTTATTATCGGGTTGACTTTTGGAAGATATTTTTGTAAATAGTAACTTGGTTAAAAAGTTACTTTGGGTTAATCTTTATGGGTTAAGTTGAAAGTTATTTTGGTTTGCAGCATACAACCCATATTATTGGAGTCGTTGGAGTAATAAGGTGTGTATCAAAGACACACAACAAATGGTTATTGATTCACCATGTCTAATCTACATAAGAATCAACTAGTCCAGAGCAAACGGCTACTGGTAAAGACTTATCAAATCCGTTTATGGTTGATAGTTTACCAAAACTGGGTTATCAACTCACCATACATCCAAGTGATCAAGAGTTGGCTAGTCCATAGCAAACGGCTCATGGTAAAGACATATCAAATCCGTTGATAGCTGGTAGTTTGCTAAAAACTATGATAAGAGTAGCAAATTTTAATGTTTTATTCACCCCTGCTCTTTGATATGTTGTGAAAATTTTACCACTTCTAGTTCATTAGTTACCACTGCAAGAGTTATTTTTCCACTGATGAACTAGCCGTTACAACTGTTGTGTCAGTAATCCAATTTTTTACTAGCCGTTGTAAAAATAACCGTCTTTCCTTATTAATAGGGTAAAATCTTTTGTGAATTATCTACTTACTTATTATAAATTATTCTTTTTCCAAAGATAATTCTTTCTAAAGATAATTCACATTGCGCAACCTCCTCAAACCCTATTAGTATACATTGATCTTCATACGGCTTGCTTTTTATCTTGATTACTCACACATTTATTCTCTTTTTCACAAATATCATGGCTATTCTAAAATTTGTCGAGGAGCACAACCAAGTGGCCTTCTTACAAAAGTCAAACGAGAAGAGTGGCCCTGTTTTTCATCAGATTGTGGATTTTCTAAACACAACTCATATAAGGTATGCCTTAACTATTAATCCCACAATCTATGTCTCTTATATCAAACAGTTCTGGAACACTATGGAGTCCATAACTCTTGAACAGGGAGACACACAAGAATCTGTGGATGTTCTAAGAGCCACAGTTGATGGGGTAACTATTGATGTTACTGAGTCATCCTTAAGGAGAATTCTCCAATTAGATGATCTCAATGGTATCATCACATTACCTAATTCAGAAATTTTCACTAATATTGCTTTAATGGGGTATGATACATCTGAACAAAAAGTTACTTTCAGAAAAGGATGTTTTTGTCCCCATTGGAGATTTTTCATTCACACTCTTTTACATTGCCTTAGTCCTAAGAAAACTTCTTATGAACAATTTGCATCAACCATGGCTTATCCTTTGGTTTGTTTTGCAACTGATAGGACTTTCAATTTTTCAAAGTTTATTTTTAATAATATGAAAGGCAATGTAAAGAGTCAACATAAATTTTTTATGTACCCAAGGTTTGTGCAAGCAGTGTTAAATGAGTTTCAACTGCACCCTCACAATAGACTTTATGAACCTTCCACTCTTAAGCCAAAAGTTTTCAAAACATGTGTAAGGCTTCAGATCTTTGGAATGGGGAGGTTCATCCACTTTTACCTCAAAAATCCCAGTTGTATCCCAAAACACACCCAATATTGTTGTTCCACCAATTCATCATACCCCAGCTGTAACTCACACTTATGAGAGAAGGTCTAAACAGCCAACTTCTCTCATCTCAACATTGCATGTTGCTGAACCTTTTGGTTTAGGAACAAGCAGTGGTGGTTCAAGGCTTCATCCTAGTCCAACTAGGGAAGAGCCTAAATACATGCCTCATGATTCACCTCTCCCAGCAGGTTATACAGTTGGAGGTGATGAAGGCAGTGTGCTACTACCTGAGTTGATGGAAATTTGTACCAAGTTAGTCAAGCAGGTTCATGCTCTGGAGAAAGATCTGGCACAAACCAAAGAACAACATGCCACAGAGCTGAATCAATTAAAGGCTGAGATTCAAAGATTACAGAATGAAGTTGAGAATCTCAAGAAGAAAAGATCTGCTAATGTTGTGTTATCTTCATCATCCTCACCTCAGGATGAGTTTTCTGTAAGTTCTACTAAAGTTTTGGGCGATTCTTTCAAACAGGGGAGGAAAACAGATGCAGAGCTTAAGGGGAGGAGAAAAAATTTGGAAAAATCATTTGCTAAGCTCAATGATTCTGACAATGCTCAAGCAAAAGATGATGTTGCTGAGACTGAGGGGAGGAAATTGGATTTTGAAGATATGGATGTTGATGCTGGTTTTAATTTTGATGATTTAGTTGGAACTGCTCAACCAATTTCCACTAAAGCAGAACAAGTTCCCACTGATCAACCACTTACCACTGCAAGTGAAAAAGTTCCCACTGCTACTCAAGAAATTACCACTGCAGAGGAAGAAGCTGCCAGAATAAGATCAGTCAAAGGAAAAGCTATTATGACTAGTTCAGAACAAGTGCTTACAAGAAAGATTTCTAAGAAAGAACAAGCTCAAATTAATTTTGATGCAAGATTGGCAGAGCAACAGCAAGCAGCAGAAAATGAAAGAAAAAGAAAGTTAGAGGAAGATGAAGTTGCTAATTTTATCGAAGCAAAGAGGTTGGATAAACTTGAAGCTGTTATGGCTGAACCAATTTCAAGTGTTTCACCAACTGTCATACATGAGAAACCTCCATTATTCACTTATGTGCCTACAGAAGAAGAGATTGACTATTTGATTAACAATGATCAAATAATCAGGAAGAAGGCCATTGAACTTATTGCAAATACAACCTTGAATGAAGACCAAAAGTCTGCACAACTTAAAGATTTTATTCTAATGAAGAATCAGAAGGCTCTTGATGAAATCATTGGGGATGCTAGAAAAGGTCAAAAGAAGCCAAGAAAGCTTACAAAGGCACAGATCATTGCTGAGATGAAGACTTTTTTTTGCTATGTTGGTAATATGAAGATGGGTCAATTCAAAGGAATGTCGCATGATCAAATTGAAGGTATTTACTACAGAATCAAAAGACAAGATAGTAAATTCATTCCAATGGATCAAGAACCTATAGTTATGAAGAAAAAAAAGGTCTGGAGTGAGTCTTGGATCAAAAGATGCAAAGAAGTTGAAGACTCAAGAATCATCTCAAGCAGAAGAGGGTCCTAGCAAGTTGATAGAAGAGCAAGTTACAAACATGTTGTTCATAGAGAGTGATGTACTTAATATTGAACCTCTACAAGCAAAATATCCAGTTGTTGGTTGGGAGATCTTTTCTGATAGTTTTGGTGTAGCTTGGAAGATCATCAGAACTGGAAGTGTCATAAGCATTTGCAGAGATTTTGAAGACACTGTTAGATATTGTGATAGAGAAGACTTGGATACTTTGTGGAGGATTGTTAAAGATCAGTTTAAAAAGGATGAACTTGTTGATGTCGAGGCTATGGAGTTATGGGTTCACTTTAGAAGATTATATGAACCTGACCCAAGTGATAGATATTGGAGATTTGAAGCTCATGAACAAAGAACGTTGTGGAAATTCTATGATTCAAGTTCTGTGCATCATGTTTCTACTCAAGATGGAGTTGATGTCTTTATGTTGGCTGAGAAAGAATATCCATTGAGAGCTGGAGTATTGGATGTGATGAGAACAGTTAAGCTTAGGTGCTAGGAAAGAACTGAAGTCATAGATGATTTGCTACAAAGGATTTATGATCAAAGTGTGTGAGCTGATAAAGAGTTAAGAAGAAGAAGATAAGTGTTTGGAAGAGTTCCCATATCCTCATGTTTACTGAATACTTGAAGAAACTTATTGATTTATGTATTAATCATAAGTTAGGGGAGGATTGTTGGGAATTATACTAACAGTTACCACGGCTAAGTGAAGATGTTACAACCGTAGAAGAATGTACTTGCAGTGCAAACTCATTACCTCTGCAAGAACATATATTACCACTGCTTATTAGATAACTGTTAGGAAACGTGTTTAGATAATTATAGAATAGATCTTGTGTATATCTTATTCTATTAGCATTATAGTTATCTTGTAGAAGAGGAATCCTTGTGCTATAAAAGGAGATCCTAGGTTAAAGGTTTGATATACGTTTCTAGAGCTTCAAGGTGTAACCCTAGTGATATCAAGATCACTCGTATTATTATCATTAATAATATTTGAGCTAATAGTTTGCTTATATACATTGTTCTTTTTCATATACAACTGTCTTACTCACAATCAAACTTCTAAGTGTTACTAAGTAGATTCTGCATACTTAGTGATATAACTCAAAGTATCAATCTAACACAAGTTCAAGGTGTTTAGATCCATCAGTTAGCTTATTTTTATGATTTTTTCTCTGGCTTAGGTGATAGTTCAAAGTGGCCTGCAGGGCTAACGATTGCCCTGCACCAGGGCATCAGCTCAAAACCCCAACTATCCATGTGCCCTAGCTTCTTCATTAGTGGGCCACACAGTGAGCTTATTGGTTTTTTTGAAAGCCAATAAACTCATCTATAAAGTTCAGGGCTTATTTCAAACTTTTGAGCTTATTAGATAGGTCTGCAGATAGCTTTTTGTTTGTCCAATTCCACCCATACACTGACTGATCAGTGTTGACCACCCAAATTCAAGCCTCCATACATGCAGTATTACATCTGTTTAACCTAATACATGTGTGTTGACTATAAATTGATAAATGTTTCTTGAAAACTGAAATCTAGGTCGGGGATGAAGTTGTCCTTAAAAGCATTCTAAACTCAACCGAGACTGTAGCAAAAGGATGGCTGAGGAGCTTGAACCCAAATGATATAGTTGGTGGTACAGAGATTGGACGAGGATGGTGTGAGGTAAACATTCAAGTACCAACAAAAATAGATGAAATTTTGGTGAGACCCTATTGGTTATTTGACACAATTGAAGACTGTGTTGGTGCAACCATAGCATGGCCTTGTCCCTTTATCTCGGTATGTCTTTGTTAATCTTGTGATACCAATAATTTTACTAACATGGACCTTAATGCTTATACATGGGTGTTTATTTGTAGGTGGTCTGTGAGGATTGAGATAGATGATGCATGATGACCACGGACTAAGCTTCTTGTTGCGTTAATGTATTGTTTAATGTTAACAGACTTTATGTTATATTCTGTCTACCTTATTTATGTTTAGTGCTTTTGTTATGAGAATTGGTAATTTGAAATACAATTTCGTTTTATTCATTTAATATTTAGTTGATGTTTTATTCATATCGTAATAATACAGTGTGCATGGTGAAAATAGCGTCCTATCATATGACTTGTCAGGACTTTGAAATTGTCCTATTAAACTTATTAACCGTCCTAACAATTAACTTAACATTGTAAAAGTGTCCTAATATGTTGTTATTAGGACGTTATTTAGGTTGTTAATATACATTTTATATGACCAAAAATTTGGTTTCATAATCTTCTTTGAGATATTAGAACCCTTTTCTTGGTGCTAAATTAGCTATAATGTTATATGTTAAGCGTCCTAACAATTATCTTTTAAGTACGCTTGTATGTGTATCAAAAGATTAAAATTAGGTAACAACGTTTTACAACATTGTAAAAGTGTCCTAATATGTTGTTATTAGGACGTTATTTGGTTGTTCATATACATATTATGCGACCATAAATTTGGTTTCATAATCGTATTTGGGATATTAGGTCCCTTTTCTTGGTGTTAAAGTAACTATAATGGTATATGATAACTGTAACACCCCCAAAATACTGCAGCGGAAGACTGTGTCACTGAGGGTGCTACTTCATAATACAAAGTACAAGTTATAGAAAACGAACTCTCAATGAGATGTTTTGAAAAGTTACCATTCGATTAATGAATTCAAAGTTACAAACATGAGATTCCAAAGTATGATACATAAATGTATACAAAGTTTTGAATGGTAAATGATAAAAGCGTAAGTCTTCAGAATATGCAGCTTGACTCTAAATTCCACGCACTAGCTATCGCCTTACTAACCTGAGATAAACATGCTAAAGTGTCAACACAATAGTTGGTGAGTTCATAGAGTTTGTCTTAAAACAGTTGAAAAGCCTTAAAAGAATGTTCACACAGCAAAGGCATCGTGAATCCACTCAGTTACAAGTCCCGCCATAAGAGACTTGTAACTTGTGTGTTCACAACCCACTGCTAACAAAAAGTATAATAAAGACATGTATAAGTTCATCAAGACAATTAAGCAATTAGTAGTGAGTCTCTACTTCATCTCCGAAGACCTCACTTTTATGATGTATCCAAACATTCGCAAATGTCAGGATGTATCAAAGACAACTGGGAGCCACTTCCCAAAGAAAAACTGGGAGCCACTTCCCAACGATAACTGGGAGCCACTTACCAAAGATAAAAGTTTGCTGGGAGCCACTTCCCAAAGATAAAACAGTCATGTATGTATGAAATCAAGTATAATGCAATCAAGTATAAGACAATCAAGTATGAAACAATCAAGTATAAATGTTTTGAGTACTTGTACAAGTAAGCAAGTAGTTGTGCATGTATCCCCCCCAAAGAGTTAAAACAAGTATGAAAAAGTAGGGGCTATGACTCACCTTAAGCTTATGTAATGAGAAATGAAAGTGGTAGTCGAATCGCGAAAGTCTCTAAGAGCAGCCTATAATAGAACGTTGCGACTTAGGTTTGGAGTAACGTCTAAGAATACAAAGAATTGCGAATATATGTCTTGCATAATGTTCATGATGTAGTACTTAGTGTATAGTGCAAGTCTTTGAATATAAGTCGTTTATGAAACATGTATAGGTTGTATATCTCTTACTACCGTTCGGGCCGACATAATTCAGAAGTCATGGAGTAAACGTTCGAGGAGCCAGGACACTTTAATTCGTAAATCCACAACTCATCTCGACGGCTTACTTAATGAACTCCTCACATGAGGCTCCCTACTATTGTAGTATTTGATAACATATATATAAGTTTTTGATCTTTAATAGTTATATGGTCTTTAGCCGTAGCTTTGCCGTGACCTTGGTCATTGTTACCATGGTCTTGAGACTCAACCTTGGTTTTCGCCATGGTTGTGGTCTTGGCTTTAGGTCATTAGACCTCTTGGTCTCATCTAATTATAATCATTATATAGTAACTTTGGTCTAAAAATGGGCTGTTAAGAATTTGAAAAAAATTATCACTCAGAAAGCATTTTCAGGGCTCGAGCTTCTTTGTTCCTGAACGAAAACGTCGTTCCGGACAACTTTCGTGTTTTAACTTTTTGATGAATCGGACCAGAAAGGTGACTTTCAAAATGGCAGAATGCAAAACAGTAGGTATAGGCAGTTTCGGCGTTTTGGTGTCGCTAACTTCTTATGGCCGTATCTTTTGACTCGTGTACTCGTTTTGGGTGATTCAAATTGCTATGTTTTCCTTGTTAAGTCCTATTTAACAGTAAGTAAGTGTCAAATATCATAGTTCTACTATTTTGGTCGTGGTTCTCCATAAAAATCACTAGTTTACTTGTCATAAGTTAACATATATATACATAACTTGTTTTACTAGTTTTTATACATCATGAACACAATACAAAGACCATATATAGCATGAAAGAAACACAATAAGCATGAAAATGATATTGAGCAAGAAAGTGTATTAGGTTTTGCTTACAACTTTTGGCTTTCTAAAGAAAGGAAGTCAAGTATAGAACTAGGACACTAAACCTAAGCTTGCAAACCCTTCACCACAACTCTTGTAAGCCTTGCTAGCCTTGATCTAACCCTTGTGAAAACCATTTAACTTCAGCCCTAGTAACCTTGTGTAGCTCCTAATTCAACCATGGAATCACCAAACAAACTTAAGAACTAGGTAGAGAATACTAAGACCTTGAACTTTGTAGTGTAACTTGTATATTGAAGATCAAAGGATCATAGTGCTAGGGATTTGTTGTGTGGCGTTTTTGGTGATGAAGAAAGGAAGAAGAATGAGTTTTCTAAGTCATGAATGAGTTATTTATATAGGCTAGGATGAGGAGGTTAGGAAAGTGTTAGGAAAGTGCCTAAACTTGGTGACAAAGTTGTAAATAAGTATGATCTAATGACTAAAGTCAAGATTTAACCACACATGGTGACTCCCCCCCCCTCCTAAGTCGGTTTGCCAAGGATAAGGGTGACTAGATGAGTAGTCATGGTCTTTGGATGATAATATCCTAAGTATGTAGCTAGTTTTGACTCCGTAAATTGCTAACCGTAAGTTTTTAAGTCACGAAACGTAAAACCGGGTATCCTAAAAATATGAAACTTATAAATATGCTAGAACTTATCAATATACTCCATAATAAAATATAAAATGAGTGGTAGGATCTATCGGATGCTAAAACCCTGCTAAAAACTGGAAACACGGGTCTAAAACGCGTAATTCGCGTAAAACGCTGAACTGAAAAACGTAAAATTCCAAAACTTTTGGAATTGTCCTAAAATGAGAGAAAATCATATTTCTATTGTTTATAGTGTTTTATGGACATATCGGGATGCTAGAATGACATTTAAACCTAAAAGTAAATCTCGGACACGGCTTTGTGATTTTTGAAGGAATGATCCGACGAGTGTGAAATTCTCGGATTATCATTAAAATAGTTTAACTTACGAGAATATGAAATAAAAATTTTGGATATGAATAGTAAAAGTGAATAGTAAAAAGTGAATAGTGAAATTTTCGGGAATAAAAGTTAACCTGAAAATGCGAATTGTTACAGTCTCTACCCCTTAAGGAGAACTTCGTCCCGAAGTTCTGTTGATGTTAACTACTTACGGTGTGTCTAAGAGAATTCGGGATCTCTAATATAGTGGTGTTCACTCTGATTCGTCTAAGGTTCTGGTTAAGGAGTTGTATCAGCTACAATTAAGCCCACTTATTTATAACACATTACTTACATAAAGAAGCGTCCAAATTTATGTAAGTAAGGTATCATAAACTTATGGTTCGGTGATTTACAATTTCTTTATTTAACTGAAGAGGCGTCCCAATCCATTTAAATAAGGAGATTCTAAAACATTATACTTAAGAATTTCCGACACAAAATCCGCCTTGTGAGGCCGATAGTAAGATAATCAAGCCATCAAATCCCTAAAGCTAAGCAATAATATTATTTAACTCAAATCTTGTGTCTCATCAAACAAGAACAGTCACAAGATCAAGTTAACTAATTAGTTGTTATTGAGCTCCATGTTTTTAACGACTCGACGAATCTCTGGGGCTCCTTATAATACTAAAGTCACATCATCTAACAGCGTAGAACTAAGCAAACCTCTAACCAAAAAGCATATGTGTATGTATTGTGTGAAAGGCAAATAAAGAGGAAGGTCTCAACGTATATAGCAGTTATAGTCTAGGCACTAAATGCAACCTAGTTCCCTATAACCAAGGCTCTGGTACCAATCTGTAACACCCCCAAAATACCGCAGCGGAAGACTGTGTCACTGAGGGTGCTACTTCATAATACAAAGTACAAGTTATAGAAAACGAACTCTAAATGAGACGTTTTGAAAAGTTACCATTCGATTAATGAATTCAAAGTTACAAACATGAGATTCCAAAGTATGATACATAAATGTATACAAAGTTTTGAATGGTAAATGATAAAAGCGTAAGTCTTCAGAATATGCAGCTTGACTCTAAGTTCCACGCACCAGCTATCGCCTTACTAACCTGAGATAAACATGCTAAAGTGTCAACACAATGGTTGGTGAGTTCATAGAGTTTGTCTTAAAACAGTTGAAAAGCCTTAAAAGAATGTTCACACAGCAAAGGCATCGTGAATCCACTCAGTTACAAGTCCCACCATAAGAGACTTGTAACCTGTGTGTTCACAACCCACTGCTAACATAAAGTATAATAAAGACATGTATAAGTTCATCAAGACAATTAAGCAATTAGTAGTGAGTCTCTACTTCATCTCCGAAGACCTCACTTTTATGATGTATCCAAACATTCGCAAATGTCAGGATGTATCAAAGACAACTGGGAGCCACTTCCCAAAGAAAAACTGGGAGCCACTTCCCAAAGATAACTGGGAGCCACTTCCCAAAGATAAAAGTTTGCTGGGAGCCACTTCCCAAAGATAAAACAGTCATGTATGTATGAAATCAAGTATAATGCAATCAAGTATAAGACAATCAAGTATGAAACAATCAAGTATAAATGTTTTGAGTACTTGTACAAGTAAGCAAGTAGTTGTGCATGTATCCCCCCCAAAGAGTTAAAACAAGTATGAAAAAGTAGGGGCTATGACTCACCTTAAGCTTATGTAATGAGAAATGAAAGTGGTAGTCGAATCGCGAAAGTCTCTAAGAGCAGCCTATAATAGAATGTTGCGACTTAGGTTTGGAGTAACGTCTAAGAATACGAAGAATTGCCAATATATGTCTTGCATAATGTTCATGATGTAGTACTTAGTATATAGTGCAAGTCTTTGAATATAAGTCGTTTATGAAACATGTATAGGTTGTATATCTCTTACTACCGTTCGGGCCGACATAATTCAGAAGTCATGGAGTAAACGTTCGAGGAGCCAGGACACTTTAATTCGTAAATCCACAACTCATCTCGACGGCTTACTTAATGAACTCCTCACATGAGGCTCCCTACTATTGTAGTATTTGATAACATATATATAAGTTTTTGATCTTTAATAGTTATATGGTCTTTAGCCGTAGCTTTGCCGTGACCTTGGTCATTGTTGCCGTGGTCTTGAGACTCAACCTTGGTTTTCGCCATTGTTTTGGTCTTGGCTTTAGGTAATTAGACCTCTTGGTCTCATCTAATTATAATCATTATATAGTAACTTTGGTCTAAAAATGGGCTGTTAAGAATTTGAAGAAAATTATCACTCAGAAAGCATTTTCAGGGCTCGAGCTTCTTTATTTCTGAACGAAAACGTCGTTCCGGACAACTTTCATGTTTTAACTTTTTGATGAATCGGACCAGAAGGGTGACTTTCAAAATGGCAGAATGCAAAACAGTAGGTATAGGCAGTTTCGGCGTTTTGGTGTCGCTAACTTCTTATGGCCGTATCTTTTGACTCGTGTACTCGTTTTGGGTGATTCAAATTGCTATGTTTTCCTTGTTAAGTCCTCTTTAACAGTAAGTAAGTGTCAAATATCATAGTTGTACTATTTTGGTCATGGTTCTCCATAAAAATCACTAGTTTGCTTGTTTACTTGTCATAAGTTAACATATATATACATAACTTGTTTTACTAGTTTTTATACATCATGAACACAATACAAAGACCATATATAGCATGAAAGAAACACAATAAGCATGGAAATGATATTGAGCAAGAAAGTGTATTAGGGTTTGCTTACAACTTTTGGCTTTCTAAAGAAAGGAAGTCAAGTATAGAACTAGGACACTAAACCTAAGCTTGCAAACCCTTCACCACAACTCTTGTAACCCTTGCTAGCCTTGATCTAACCCTTGTGAAAACCATTTAACTTCAGCCCTAGTAACCTTGTGTAGCTCCTAATTCAACCATTGAATCACCAAACAAACTTAAGAACTAGGTAGAGAATACTAGGACCTTGAACTTTGTAGTGTAACTTGTATATTGATGATTAAAGGATCATAGTGCTAGGGATTTGTTGTGTGGCGTTTTTGGTGATGAAGAAAGGAAGAAGAATGAGTTTTCTAAGTCATGAATGAGTTATTTATACAGGCTAGGATGAGGAGGTTAGGAAAGTGTTAGGAAAGTGTCTAAACTTGGTGACAAAGTTGTAAATAAGTATGATCTAATGACTAAAGTCAAGATTTAACCACACATGGTGACTCCCCCCCCCCTCCTAAGTCGGTTTGCCAAGGATAAGGGTGACTAGATGAGTAGTCATGGTCTTTGGATGATAATATCCTAAGTATGTAGCTAGTTTTGACTCCGTAAATTGCTAACCGTAAGTTTTTAAGTCACGAAACGTAAAACCGGGTATCCTAAAAATATGAAACTTATAAATATGCTAGAACTTATCAATATACTCCATAATAAAATATAAAATGAGTGGTATGATCTATCGGGTGCTAAAACCCTGCTAAAAACTGGAAACACGGGTCTAAAACGCGTAATTCGCGTAAAACGTTGAACTGAAAAACGTAAAATTCCAAAACTTTTGGAATTGTCCTAAAATGAGAGAAAATCATATTTCTATTGTTTATAGTGTTTTATGGACATATCGGGATTCTAGAATGACGTTTAAACCTAAAAGTAAATCTCGGACACGGCTTTGTGATTTTTTAAGAAATGATCCGACGAGTGTGAAATTCTCGGATTATCATTAAATTAGTTTAACTTACGAGAATATTTAATAAAAATTTTGGATATGAATAGTAAAAGTGAATTGTAAAAAGTGAATAGTAAAAAGTGAATAGTGAAATTTTCGGGAATAAAAGTTAACCTGAAAATGCGAATTGTTACAGTCTCTACCCCTTAAGGAGAACTTCGTCCCGAAGTTCTGTTGATGTTAACTACTTACGGTGTGTCTAAGAGAATTCGGGATCTCTAATATAGTGGTGTTCACTTTGATTCGTCTAAGGTTCTGGTTAAGGAGTTGTATCAGCTACAATTAAGCCCACTTATTTATAACACATTACTTACATAAAGAAGCGTCCAAATTTATGTAAGTAAGGTATCATAAACTTATGGTTCGGTGATTTACAATTTCTTTATTTAACTGAAGAGGCGTCCCAATCCATTTAAATAAGGAGATTCTAAAACATCCTACTTAAGAATTTCCGACACAAAATCCGCCTTGTGAGGCCGATAGTAAGATAATCAAGCCATCAAATCCCTAAAGCTAAGCAATAATATTATTTAACTCAAATCTTGTGTCTCATCAAACAAGAACAGTCACAAGATCAAGTTAACTAATTAGTTGTTATTGAGCTCCATGTTTTTAACGACTCGACGAATCTCTGGGGCTCCTTATAATACTAAAGTCACATCATCTAACAGCGTAGAACTAAGAAAACCTCTAACCAAAAAGCATATGTGTATGTATTGTGTGAAAGGCAAATAAAGAGGAAGGTCTCAACGTATATAGCAGTTATAGTCTAGGCACTAAATGCAACCTAGTTCCCTATAACCAAGGCTCTGGTACCAATCTGTAACACCCCCAAAACACCGCAGCGGAAGACTGTGTCACTGAAGGTGCTACTTCATAATACAAAGTACAAGTTATAGAAAACGAACTCTAAATGAGACGTTTTGAAAAGTTACCATTCGATTAATGAATTCAAAGTTACAAACATGAGATTCCAAAGTATGATACATAAATGTATACAAAGTTTTGAATGGTAAATGATAAAAGCGTAAGTCTTCAGAATATGCAGCTTGACTCTAAGTTCCACGCACTAGCTATCGCCTTACTAACCTGAGATAAATATGCTAAAGTGTCAACACAATGGTTGGTGAGTTCATAGAGTTTGTCTTAAAACAGTTGAAAAGCCTTAAAAGAATGTTCACACAGCAAAGGCATCGTGAATCCACTCAGTTACAAGTCCCGCCATAAGAGACTTGTAACCTGTGTGTTCACAACCCACTGCTAACATAAAGTATAATAAAGACATGTATAAGTTCATCAAGACAATTAAGCAATTAGTAGTGAGTCTCTACTTCATCTCCGAAGACCTCACTTTTATGATGTATCCAAACATTCGCAAATGTCAGGATGTATCAAAGACAACTGGGAGCCACTTCCCAAAGAAAAACTGGGAGCCACTTCCCAAAGATAACTGGGAGCCACTTCCCAAAGATAAAAGTTTGCTGGGAGCCACTTCCCAAAGATAAAACAGTCATGTATGTATGAAATCAAGTATAATGCAATCAAGTATAAGACAATCAAGTATGAAACAATCAAGTATAAATGTTTTGAGTACTTGTACAAGTAAGCAAGTAGTTGTGCATGTATCCCCCCCAAAGAGTTAAAACTAGTATGAAAAAGTAGGGGCTATGACTCACCTTAAGCTTATGTAATGAGAAATGAAAGTGGTAGTCGAATCGCGAAAGTCTCTAAGAGCAGCCTATAATAGAACGTTGCGACTTAGGTTTGGAGTAACGTCTAAGAATACGAAGAATTGCCAATATATGTCTTGCATAATGTTCATGATGTAGTACTTCGTATATAGTGCAAGTCTTTGAATATAAGTCGTTTATGAAACATGTATAGGTTGTATATCTCTTACTACCGTTCGGGCCGACATAATTCAGAAGTCATGGAGTAATCGTTCGAGGAGCCAGGACACTTTAATTCGTAAATCCACAACTCATCTCGACGGCTTACTTAATGAACTCCTCACATGAGGCTCCCTACTATTGTAGTATTTGATAACATATATATAAGTTTTTGATCTTTAATAGTTATATGGTCTTTAGCCGTAGCTTTGCCGTGACCTTGGTCATTATTACCATGGTCTTGAGACTCAACCTTGGTTTTCGCCATGGTTGTGGTCTTGGCTTTAGGTCATTAGACCGCTTGGTCTCATCTAATTATAATCATTATATAGTAACTTTGGTCTAAAAATGGGCTGTTAAGAATTTGAAGAAAATTATCACTCAGAAAGCATTTTCAGGGCTCGAGCTTCTTTGTACCTGAACAAAAACGTCGTTCTGGACAACTTTTGTGTTTTAACTTTTTGATGACTTGGACCAGAAGGGTGACTTTCAAAATGGCAGAATGCAAAACAGTAGGTATAGGCAGTTTCGGCGTTTTGGTGTCGCTAACTTCTTATGGCCGTATCTTTTGACTCGTGTACTCGTTTTGGGTGATTCAAATTGCTATGTTTTCCTTGTTAAGTCCTATTTAATAGTAAGTAAGTGTCAAATATCATAGTGGTACTATTTGGGTCGTGGTTCTCCATAAAAATCACTAGTTTGCTTGTTTACTTGTCTTAAGTTAACATATATATACATAACTTGTTTTACTAGTTTTTATACATCATGAACACAATACAAAGACCATATATAGCATGAAAGAAACACAATAAGCATGAAAATGATATTGAGCAAGAAAGTGTATTAGGGTTTGCTTACAACTTTTGGCTTTCTAAAGAAAGGAAGTCAAGTATAGAACTAGGACACTAAACCTAAGCTTGCAAACCCTTCACCACAACTCTTGTAACCCTTGCTAGCCTTGATCTAACCCTTGTGAAAACCATTTAACTTCAGCCCTAGTAACCTTGTGTAGCTCCTAATTCAACCATGGAATCACCAAACAAACTTAAGAACTAGGTAGAGAATACTAAGACCTTGAACTTTGTAGTGTAACTTGTATATTGAAGATCAAAGGATCATAGTGCTAGGGATTTGTTGTGTGGCGTTTTTGGTGATGAAGAAAGGAAGAAGAATGAGTTTTCTAAGTCATGAATGAGTTATTTATATAGGCTAGGATGAGGAGGTTAGGTAAGTGTTAGGAAAGTGCCTAAACTTGGTGACAAAGTTGTAAATAAGTATGATCTAATGACTAAAGTCAAGATTTAACCACACATGGTGACTCCCCCCCTCCTAAGTCGGTTTGCCAAGGTTAAGGGTGACTAGATGAGTAGTCATGGTCTTTGGATGATAATATCCTAAGTATGTAGCTAGTTTTGACTCCGTAAATTGCTAACCGTAAGTTTTTAAGTCACGAAACGTAAAACCGGGTATCCTAAAAATATGAAACTTATAAATATGCTAGAACTTATCAATATACTCCATAATAAAATATAAAATGAGTGGTAGGATCTATCGGGTGCTAAAGCCCTGCTAAAAACTGGAAACATGGGTCTAAAACGCGTAATTCGCGTAAAACGCTGAACTGAAAAATGTAAAATTCCAAAACTTTTGGAATTGTCCTAAAATGAGAGAAAATCATATTTCTATTGTTTATAGTGTTTTATGGACATATCGGGATGCTAGAATGACGTTTAAACCTAAAAGTAAATCTCAGACACGGCTTTGTGATTTTTGAAGAAATGATCCGACGAGTGTGAAATTCTCAGATTATCATTAAAATAGTTTAACTTACGAGAATATGAAATAAAAATTTTGGATATGAATAGTAAAAGTGAATAGTAAAAAAGTGAATAGTGAAATTTTCGGGAATAAAAGTTAACCTGAAAATGCGAATTGTTACAATAACCGTCCTAAGAATTAACATTAAAGGAAGCTTGTATGTGTATCAAAAGATTAAAAGTAGGTTACCACATGTTAGAACATTGGAAAAGTGTCCTAATATGTTTTTATTAGGACGTTATTTGTGTTGTTTATAGACGTAAAATGCGACCATAAAATTGGTATCATAATCTTATTTGAGTTATTAGGACCCTTTTCTTGGTTGCTAAAATAGCTATGATGTTACATCATAAGCATCCTAACAATACTTTTAAGGACGTTTTTATGTGTTTCAAAAGATTAAAAGTAGGAAATCACATGTTAAAACAATGTAAAAGTGTCCTAATATGGTTTTATTAGGACGCTATTTGTGTTTTTCATAGACATATAATACGACCATAAAATTGGTTTCATAAGGGTTAGGACGCTTTGGACCTATTACAACCGCCTTACATGAAACGCTTTCATCCTTGGTCCTATTAAATGAAAGGTCCTAAAAAGTACCATTTTATGACGTTTATGGGGGTCCTAAAAAGCCACTTTTCTTGTAGTGAACAATTCACTAATACTTTAACCAACTCGCTGAACAGGAACCAACTCGCTGGAATGTGTCAACACGCTAGTGTAACAACTCGCTAATGTGACAACTCGCTAATGTACAAGTCGCTAATCTGACAAAATGCTGACTGCTCAACTCAAATCGCTGAAACCTCAACTCGCTAGATATCAACTCGCTATCTGGCAATACGCTAACTGCTCAACTCGCCAATGCCAACTCGCTACTACCTACGCCTGACAACTCGCTAGGAATGAGACAAAAGTGTCACTATCGTAGCGATTTGTCCGTATGTCCCATAATAGCAAACCGCCAAATCTCTAACCTCAACTCGCTACACACAACTGCCAACTCTCTACCAAGAGATACTAACTCGTTGGCAAGAAATAGTACTCGAAATGCCACCAATGTCCACCCAAGTGATGAAATGACTAAACCAATGTTACAACAAGGTGTCTACATAACTGATAAACAAGAAAGTACAAGAAAAATGTCGAGATAAACACCTAACAAGATCAAACTCATGTGAAAACCACTAGAAGAGGTCGAACCACCTTAAAACCACAAACCATACTATAAATTTGAGCATACCACGAATCCTAGGATAGAACCATGGCTCTTGATACCAATTGTAATATACTCTAATATATGAACATGGATGGTTAAGTGTTTTGTGATGATTAAATATGTAATTTCTAGTGAGATGTTAGAGAGAGAATGAGATGAGAGAGGTGGGAGCCTTGTATGTGAAAACTTGTAAAAGGTTAGATTGCAAGTGAAGGTCCAACCCTTTCCCATGGGTGGGAAAGGGTATATATAGTTACAATGAAAACGCCCCTTGAAACGGGCTATAGAGCGGGCTGACAGTGGGTAAGAGACCCGACCCGACTCCACAAATACTAACTAATACTACTCTACATACTAACTAATATGATAATTACTACGAGCTACAATATGCTAAACTATACTCGGGGTGACCGAGTCTTCGTATGAATAATCGTATTCCTAACAGTGGAGAAACCTTACACACCTTGGCTTACACTAGTTAACGACACTAAGCTAAATGTCGAGTTCTAATCGTAGCTAGAACCAATCTCACAACTTCTTCAAGACTTCACACCTTCTTCACACCTTCACAACTTCTTCAAGACTTCACACCTTTTTCACACCTTGTCAACTTCACACGTTCTTCTATGCACAACTAAGTCACAACTACTAAACTACTTTACAACACACCTAGTTTCTACAATCAACAAATTCACACAACACTTTTACAAATATCTAACACAACTACAATACGAAAATAGCCAATCACAACACTACTACAATTAGATGGATGTAGAGGAGTGTTCTTCTTCTTGCACTTGAGTGGATGAAGCTTCGGATCACTTGGAAATAAAGACTTATGAATTATATGATCAAAGGATTTTTGATATAGAAATGGAGGTTGGATCAGAAAGTTTTTAGTGCAAAAAGGTGAGAAAAATATGTGGAATAATCCAGTATTTAAAGGACCAGAAAATATTGTTCTAGAGCGTGCTGGTCCCCTTAATTAGTGGGCGGTCCCCTTAATGATTAAGGGGGCCGCCCTCCTGAACGTTGGAAAAGTTTTTCAGGATAAAATTTGCCCTTTTTGGTTGGAAATTTGAAATCATATCTTTGTAGTTTAATATAACAATACCAAAAATGATTTACAAATATATATAAAATGTTAATATCATTTTATAAAATTTTATGTGTTAAGACAAGGTTTCCTTTGATCATGTAATGCATAAGATGCTTAGTTTATGCATACCATGAGTGATATTAGATGTAGAGGTAAATATTTGGTACTAAATACTTGTTTACGTCTTAATCTTGACTTAATTTGATTTGAGTATTATGATTATCAAAACATAGGTTTATTGAGAAATATTAATAACGTTTTTAAACATTATTTATATCAACAATCTCCCCCTTTTTGATGATTACAAAACTTAAGCTCATTAAGTCAAAGATTAGTTTTTAAACAAGTATTTTAGTGAGTTTATATTTACTTCTCCCCCTTTTTGGAGAATCAAAAAGGTGATGCCGACAATTTTCAAACGTGAAAATTTGACGGGAAGATATCTCCCCCTTGATGTGTACTCCCCCTCGTTTGGGGGCACCAAGAGAACGAGCTATGGAATGCTTTGCAAAACAAAAATATTAGAAGCACAAGTATAGACATGCAAATATATATAAGGTGATAAGAATATAATTAAGCATGTTTGAAAATAAGCATTCAAATTAAAGCAATAGTTGTGTCAAGACACAACAATACAAGTAGCAATACTAAAGATTACAAGTAGGATAGCTATTACAAAAACTAACAACTAGAATGATATTTCATCATGCAAAGTGTACATGAGCTTCATAAAGCTTGCAAGCAAAAGGGTGGTAAAGGATTTATTTATTAAGCATATCATATGCTTAATTTGGAGAGCATGATGGTGATGGTGGAGGAATGGGTGAGAATTGTGGTGGAGGAATAATTGGAGAGGATGGTGGAGTTGGTGGTGGTGGTGGATTAGTAAGCAAATGTTCAATATATGAAAACATATATTGAATTTCATCTCTAAGACCAAAGATTACGGTTCGTTTGTGGATGCAACAAAGACAAGTATCCCCATGGGATTCAAGTAACCTCCAAGGCACGGGATTGACAAAAAATGGTGGTGTAATTGGTGGAGATGGGAGATGAGTATCAAGTGGTGTTATTGGTGAAAGTGAGATGGTAAGATGGGTGGAGATAGGTTCTTGTGTAGGATGTGGTGATGATACTTGTTGTGACAAGTGTGAATTGATGTAGTCACTGATTGATGAGGTTGAGGGTATGGAGAATGAGGAAGTTCCATGAGTGGAAGGTGTTTTGGATGGTGCATTAGGTGCACTTGGAGATGAGCATTTTGGTGGAGGTGATGGGGTTTTGTTGTCTTCATTTGTTAAGTCAATGAAGAGTTGTTTTGGAGGAATGATCACAAGCTTTTGTTTCTTAGAGGCCTTGGAGTTTGAGGTACTTGGTGGAGTCATGATGATTTAGATGAGAAATGATGAGATGAAGAATGGTGATTATAGAGGGAATTTATAGTATGGAAATGGTTGATTTAGGTATATAATTGAAATGGTTGAATGAGATTCTAAAATCAGTTGGGTTAAAATGGGAAATGGTAGCTGATACTAGAGAAAGAGTTCACAAGATGCAAAAGAAAACAGTAAACCCAGTTCCAGATGGCTGGTCCCCTTAATTGTAGGCCGGCACCCTTAATAATTAAGGGGACCGCTCATCTGGTGTTTTCCCAGACGACCAGAAACCCAAAATTTGCAGAAATGGGTGATTTTTCAAGTGTGTATTTCCAGCAAGCTCTATTAGAAGTATATACTCTAGGAATGATGACATATAAACAAATTATGAATGTAAACAAACATATTATATTTCACTTTTAAAAGAAACATAGCATAGCATTAAAATATGATGAAGATAGTAGCATGATAAAAGTTAAAGTCTAAGCATCATCCAAGAAATAAACAAGAGATAACATAAGTATTTCCGAATAAATCGGACAAATAACAAACCATACAAATGTCTAATAGAGACTAATAATAATAAGTAGCAATACATCAACATCATCTACTTCTTCTTCTTCCCAATCATCTTCCTAAACATCTTTCCAACGGATTTGAATCCTCCTCGAATTTCTTCATGCATTTGTTGTTGTCGGTTGATAATGGACGTTTGACGAGTGAAGAGAAGTTCATCGGTACGTTCATGAGGAAGAGGAACTTGATACTCGGTTTCGTCAAGATCGGAAAGATTATCAACAAAGGTCGTGGGGGATGGAGTACTAACACGTGAGGTGTCTTCCTCCTCATCATCATCATTGTTACGATGAGATGTAGACCCACGAGGCCTAGAAGACGAAGGAACACGAGATTTTCCTTTGTCACTTCGAGAACGACGAGTACGAACAAGAGTAAGTTGGTTCAAAGTAGGAAGGATATGCACGTAGTGATCTCTTTGAAGATGTGGTTAATGTTCCATGACATAATGATAAAGTCGTGTAAGGAACATACCGTAAGGAAGATTGGCATTTGGGGTGTTTTTGGCGGACATGATTCGATGAACAAAAAGATAAGCCAAATTGTAGTTCTCTTTAGCAACTACACAATATAACATGTGGGCAATGCTTGCTGTGACATGATCACGGTGACCACCATTACCAAACGCATTCTCGCGAATGAGCTCTTCCCACTTTTTCATATCGTGGCTTAGCTCTTTGAGGAGGATTTGATTTGCATGAATATCGACATTCTTCAACTTGATTACTCGAATAGTCGTATGACGTTCTAGTTCAAGCAGTTGACGAATGTCATCAGGACTAGGAATCTCATAATAGTATGGGCTATCCTGAGGACGATTTCTTTCAAGAGAGGAAATATCTCATTCATTTGAGAATACGGCTTGGCCGTTGTATGGGATTCTAAGAATTTGTCCAAATTGAGCAAGAGTAAGAGTGATGAACTGATTTTGGATCATGAAGGAAATAAGGAGATGACCATAGGGATCGGTTTGCACCATCACTTGGCTATAGTAGTCGAGGATAAAAAGAGGAATGATTGGTTCGTTGATTTGGTAAAGACATTCAAAACCAATATTGGAGAACATTCGTTCGGTTTGATCAGAGTCATAGAAAGATGGATCGACAATTCTTCCTTCGTGAATGTTTCTATTTTCAATGGGACGATAGAAACATGCAACTGAAGGAGACATGCCGGGAGTAGAGGAAACCTTTGGAATGTATTGTTTGGTTTTGAAGACATCACCAACCGTGGTCTTAGGCATTTTCACCTAAACTATCATGCATATGTTTTATATATATATATATATATATATATATATATATATATATATATATATATATATATATCTATATATATATATATATATATATATATATATATATATATATATATATATATATATATGCAATATTTGTGGAACGAAATTCTACTTCGACCAAAAAAAAATCTATGAAGTAGTTTCACATTGTTCCTTGTATTTTGATTTTAAACTCGTTTAGAATATATGATGTCAAAGAGTATGATATCATAATTCATTTCGAAGTAAGGGCTAGATATATATTAGATTATATATCTTGCTTTTCCATAAGAGTTTGACTTAGCATAAACATGTTTAAAAGGTTAAAATGTGAATTTTGGTTTTCAAAATATCTTTTTCAAGATAAACCAAACGCTCCTTTAACTAGATTAAAATAACCTAAAACATCAATATATATATATATATATATTGATTATATATCTTGATGACATCTATTTACTCTAATAGTTTTAACAAATTTTATGAGCTAATTATAAGTTTCAAATAACTACATATAATTTTAATTTGCTCATGAACCAAACGCCCATGTTGTCTTCATGAACCATTTTATAACGAATTGAGAAGTATGTTTTGATTGTTTACAACATTGAACTAATATAATGTAGTAAGTTTTAACTAATTTTTAAGAGTTATATCAACAATGTGCCTTTTGAAAAATGAAATTCAACAAAGGTTTATGGGCGATTAAAGATTTTGACAAATTGATGTGTTATACTAAGTTTGAGTTGCAATACATCATTCTAATCCTATGGGGAGCATTTGGTTGTTCAATTCCTAGCTTCTATTTCACTAAAATTCGAATTAAAATAAATTTTAATAAAATACCTAATTATTTATTAGACACCAAATTGAATGAAATGTGATGAAATGTATGTTGGAAAACTTACAAAAGATGTTGTTATACATTTGGTTAGCTTTTGCCCCTTACGAAACAACCCCGGATTGGTGATTTGGTGAAGGATTTTGATGGTTTTGGTTCGTACTCAGCAGAGGTGAGGAAGGGAATTATGAATAAATGGGGTGTTTGGCAAAAGATTTAAGGTGGAAAATGAATTTGAAAGTATCAGATGGCCGGCCCCCTTAAACATTAAGGGGACCGCCCTCGATAACAAGCCGGTCCCCTTAATTATTAAGGGGACTGCCCTTTGAATTTTTGAATTTTCGCGGAATTAGTTTCTGGAACAAATATATTTATACGTATATAATTAGATTTATAATATATCAAAAATACGTAAGCGTTTATTGGCACGATGATAAAATACTTAACAATTTTTAATTACCGTTTCGATAATTAAAATGTACCTTTGACAATTTTGGATAAAATGATCAAAGTATTAAAGTTGATGAGGGGTTTGAGGTGTGTTCGGGAATATGTGAATATGTGTATATATGTGTGTGTGTGTGTGTATATATATATATATATATATATATATATATATATATATATATATATATACAAGTATAAATGTGAGTGAATGATGGGTTGATAGGTGAGGTTTGAGAGATGATAACGGAGATAGAATATAGTCGGCAAAATGAGTTAGTTTCATCCATAGTTTTCACGTGCGAAGTCGTTTTTACATGATAATAGTCCACTTGACTCATATCCCTTCATCATCATGAGTCTTCTAAAAGTGGACATAATAGAATTTCGTGTTGAACGTAAAAGATCAAAAGTAACATGAGGGGGAAGGAAAGGGTTCGATAACGAACAATTTCCTGGAGTTCTAGAAATTCAACTAATGACGTATCTAGGTTATGTGCAAACGTATATATATATATATATATATATATATATATATATATATATATATCTAATAAGTATGAGAATATATGTATATATATAAGATCAAACAAAGAGAGAAAGATAGTAAGCTATAACGATACAAACAACGTAATCAACCAAAGCATATTTAACTAAGCATGGCAATGAGTTGTGAAAGAATGGCGTACCCGACGGTCTTCAACAAAAATCTTCAAAATCTTCAAGATGACATATAGACTTTGAAAAAGTCTATGGTGAGAAAAGTTCAAGATTGCCTCAAGGAATGTTCATCTAGCTATTCGGTCCCCATTGCCTCTTTGGTCCAAAGTTGTTTGGTCCAAACATGTTTAACATTTGACTAGGATGCATGAAAGGTGGTAGTATACCCCAAGGATTGTAGCTTTGTTGATAGTTTCACATTTGATTACTATTGTTATTGGAGTTTTGCCTATTTTGGTTCCTTCTTGGTTGAGGTGTTTTAGGCCTAGGATGAGGGTTATTTGGTTTTCTAGGTGGTGGAGTTTTAGATCTTGTCTTAGATTTAGAAGATCCTAGTTCGGTTTTTAAAGACGGTTTATAAAAAGCTTTAGCTTCTTCATTGTTGGCAAGAGGTATTTTTCTATCATTAATAAGTATATACTTAGGATTAGATTTTAGATGTTTTTGTTCATTAAGTTCATTTTCGAATTTGACATTTTTAATCTCGCTTGTTGAAGCTTCGTTTGAGTTAAATCCTAAACCGGTTTTATCTCTGGATACTCTTTAAATGCTTATTATTTTACTAAGTGAGTGACTACTATTTTCAAATTTATCAAGTTTGCGAATTTCATCCCTAAGTATTTTGTTTTCACCTTTAATCTCTTGACATGATTTACATTCTTCAAAAATTTCTTTACCTTTTTCAAGTTGATGTATTTTAATTTTTAGTTCTAGTACTTCATTTTCTAATTGATTATTTATGTATTTTAGTGATTTGTTTTTGGCCATTACTAGTTGTCCTAATTTGCATAGTCTATTATATTCATTGTCTAGTTCTTTTTCATCTAATGATAAACTTTCATCACTAAAATATTCGGTTTCGGAACGTACCTCATTTGAGGTATTCGGCATAAGACACTTCTCTTCCTTTGTCGTTTCTTTCTCATCTTCATCACTATCACTCCAAGCTCCTCCAACAAATGCTCTTTGATTTTGATCTCTTGTCATCATTGGACATTTTCCAATAAGGTGATTTGGATCACCACACTTGAAACATTCCCTTTCATTCTTGTTGTTCTTGTCATCCGTACTCTTTTGAAATGTTTTCTTTTCATCATGTGGTTGTCTTACGAATCTTCCTCGCCTTTTGAAGAGTTTCTTGAAATCTCTTACGGCCATGGCGTATTCTTCGTCATCACTTTCGGAAGATGAGCTATCTTCGATACTAGATTTCTTTCTAACTTTCAAGGTGATTGACTTGCTTTGCTCTCGTTTTCCTTTGACCATTTCGGAATCCTTCTTTATAATTGCTTCGTAGACTTTTAAATTTCCAATTAATTCATCAAGTTGCAATGTTGACAAATTCTTTGATTCTTCAATAGCCGTCACTTTAGCTCGCCATTTTGGGTGAACAGCCCTAAGAAACTTCCTAACAAAATTCTTACTAGAAAAATTCTCATCAAGTGCTTTTAAACTTGTGATGATAGTGTTAAATCTGGCAAAAGCATTATCAATTGATTCCTCTTCCGGAATCGTGAATTGCTCATATTGTTGAACAAGTAGATCTATCTTATTATCTTTGACTTGACTATTACCTTGGTGAGTTATTAGTAAAGAGTTCCAAATTTCTTTTGCGGTTTCACACACAAAGATCCTTGCGTACTCTTTACGTGGTAGCGCATTATAAATAACCATTTTTACTTCATTATTTTTAGTAAGTTTTCTTTTTAAATCATCATTTTGTTTTTCAAAAGGTACGATTTCATCTTTCTTTGTTTCGGGGTTATTTTGAATAGGTAAAAAATCACCATTAGTAATAACATGCCAAAGATCTAGATCTTTTGACTTCACATAAGTTTCGAATCGATTTTTCCAATATAAAAATCCATCACTTTCAAATAGTGGTGGTCTTTGCATAGATTGCCCTTCTAAATATTTTTCACATTCTATAGATCGTTACAAGTTTTAAAATACACTATATTTTAAAGATCTTGCTAGACGTGGCTCCTGATACCAATTGTGGAAAACTAGAAGGGAGGTTAAATAGTTTTACTTCCTTTTTAAATTTATTACCAAAATATTTTGTAGCTTATTAAAAGCATTCGATTCGATCTCAAGTGAATTCAAGTAACAACCAATATAAGCAATTCTAATCTAATAATGAAAGTATTGAAATAGAATGAAGAAAACATAGAGTTAGAAAGATCAAACCACAACACGCGAATTTATAGTGGTTCGGCTACAAGGACACCTTCCTTGCCCTACTCCACTCCCCGAGTACCACACTCGAGAGTTTTCTTCACTATGTCAACAAACTCCTTATGGTGGAGAAACCTTACACACCTTGGCTTACACTAGTTAACGACACTAAGCTAAATGTCGAGTTCTAATCGTAGCTAGAACCAATCTCACAACTTCTTCAAGACTTCACACCTTCACAACTTCTTCAAGACTTCACACCTTGTCAACTTCACACCTTCTTCTATGCACAACTAAGTCACAACTACTAAACTACTTTACAACAAACCTAGTTTCTACAATCAACAAATTCACACAACACTTTTACAAATATCTAACACTACTACAATATGAAAATAGCTAATCACAACACTACTACAATTAGATGGATGTAGAGGAGTGTTCTTCTTCTTGCACTTGAGTGGATGAAGCTTTGGATCACTTGGAAACAAAGACTTATGAATTATATGATCAAAGAATTTTTGATATAGAAATGGAGGTTGGATCAGAAAGTTTTTAGTGCAAAAAGGTGAGAAAAATATGTGGAATGGTCCAGTATTTAAAGGGCCAGAAAATACTGTTCTGGAGCGTGCTGGTCCCCTTAATTATTAAGGGGGCCGCCTAGTATAATTAAGGGGGCCGCCCTCCTGAACGTTGGAAAAGTTTTTCTTGATAAAATTTACCCTTTTTGGTTGGAAATTTGAAATCATGTCTTTGTAGTTTAATATAACAATACCAAAAATGATTTACAAATATATATAAAATGTTAATATCATTTTATAAAATGTGATGTCTTAAGACAAGGTTTCCTTTGATCATGTAATGCATAAGATGCTTAGTTTATGCATACCTTAAGTGATATTAGATGTAGAGGTAAATATTTGTTACTAAATACTTGTTTACGTCTTAATCTTCACTTAATTTGATTTGAGTTTTGTGATTATCAAAACATAGGTTTATTGAGAAATATTAATAACGTTTTTAAACATTATTTATATCAACATAAATATTTAGAGTCCTACGCATTATCCTTGTGGTATTGCCAGAACATCCGAGTGATATGAAAATATTCATAATGAAGATGGAAATCCTTCTAGAGCGAACATCACTCAAGGTCTTGGTAGGTGACATGTGAGATCCATCTTGGATCAATGATCAAGTGACAACTGGAAAGCAACAATGGTGCGATTCAAAATTGAATCAAACTTGTTCCAGGATATGGATTGACGGATACTTTTATAAAAACCTTTCAATGTGCTTACAAACTAATTTTCGAGCACATTGATTGTGTATAACCTTTCAAACAAAAGTATTTTTGATGGAAATCTGATTCAAAGCTTAAAACTCTCGTCGTGTCTCAAAATGTTTATCATTAGGACACGTGAGTGATTTCTATAAATCAATTTCTCATCAATCCGTGGATATCTATTCACCGATTCACTCTATCGTGCTGTCTGCTTTGATACGTTCCGGTATGAGAACATGCTTAGTATGAAGATTCCAAAGTGGATTCTTTGGAAAATTCATTACTACAAGCTGGAAATTCCTGTCAAGGAGAGTCTTCTTTAAAAGAGACTCTACCTGATCAAAGGTCGGTTCTCACAAAACCGGAGGGTAGTCTGTCCTCGCAGAACGAATGACAAAGCCATATTCGTTCGATATCTTTATTGCTGACTGTTTTTATTTCAGGGACAAATATAAAGATGGCGTTGATGGCTCCTATTTCCAGCTGAATCAGGTCAATCCATACCTCATGCTCACACATCCTCCACACTATCAATGACGATGAGAGACTTGCTACGACAAATGTTGAGAGACTACCAACAACGTTTCCGCAACTCTGATGAAAAAGTCTCCTGATCGACAACTCTAATGTAATGTCTCTAGATCCAGAAGGGTGTCAGCATGATGGTCCTTATGTCACTACATCACATGAAGGCGATACTACTGAGGATGAGCTTGGAGATTTACTGTGGCTGATGATCTCAAAGGATGCTCAAAGATCACACATCACAAAGGAACTCAAATCACAAGTTCATTGCTGGATGTACAAAGTATGCTGAAAAGTGAAGAATCAGAACCTACGAGCTACAAAGACTAAAGAATGCTTGAAGATCAAAGAGCTTAATTTCCAAGGTGACCTCGCTTAGGGGGAGATTGTTAGGAATACAATTATTCCTATAGAAGACTCGGTCACCTAATTGATGTAATAGCATTTTAGTTAGCTTGTAGTTAGTTAATTATATGTATTAGTTAGTTTAGTTTAAGTAACACCGTGGAAGAAGGACGGGTATTTACCCACTGTATGCCTAATCCACAGCCCTGGTGTGGGCGTTTGTAGAAAACTATATATACCCCTCTCCACATCTGGAGAGGGTTGGAGCTTCTCATTCTCAATCTAATCTTTCACATTTTCTCTCATCTCTTTCTCTCTCTAGGAATCCTCCCAACTCTCTTCCTCTCTCTAAACTTTCTTCCATTCATTCAATCATAAACACAAGAACCATACTAGTTAATATTATGTTTGTATTATAGAAGGCATTGTCCTTGGCCATAAGATTTCTAAGAGCGGGATTGAGGTTGATAAAGCTAAATTCGATGTCATTGCTAAACTTCCTCCTCCCACAACTGTTAAAGGTGTTCGGAGTTTTCTGGGTTATGTCGGCTTCTATCATAGATTTATCCAAGATTTTTCAAAGATAGCTAGGCCTATGACCCGACTTCTTGAAAAAGAAACTCCGTTTGTATTTTCTGATGAGTGCATCAAAGATTTTCAAACTCTCAAGAAAAAGCTTACCAAGGCACCAATTTTAGTTGCCCCCGATTGGGACCTACCTTTCGAACTTATGTGTGATGCAAGTGACTTTGCCATAGGTGCGGTCTTGGGGCAATGAAAAACCAAAGACTTTCAGCCGATTCATTATGCAAGCAAAACCTTGACCGAAGCTCAAGGTCACTATACCACAATGGAAAAAGAATTACTAGCCGTGGTGTATACGTTTGAGAAGTTTCGGCCATACTTGATCTTGACTAAATGCATAGTGTAAACGGATCGCTCGGCTCTCAAGTATCTCTTTGCCAAAAAAGATGCAAAGCTGAGGTGAGAAGTTTCGGCCATACTTGATCTTGACTAAATGCATAGTGTAAACGGATCGCTCAGCTCTCAAGTATCTCTTTGCCAAAAAAGATGCAAAGCCGAGATTTCTCCGTTGGGTTCTCCTCCTACAAGAATTTGATATCATTATTCGTGATAAAAAAGGAGCCGAGAACCTCGCTGCTGATCATCTTTCCCGAGGCGCTTAATGTGATTTCTTGTCATGGTGATTCTAGTACCCCATGGTTTGCCGACTTTGCAAACTACCATGCGGGGAATTTTGTTGTTAAAGGGATGTCGTCCCACCAAAAGAGCAAGTGTTTCAAAGATGTGAATCATTACTTTTGGTACGATCCCTATTTGTTTAAGATCTGTGCGGATTAGGTTATCCGTATGTGTGTTCATGGCCAAGAAGCCATGGAAATTCTTAAGGCTTGTCATAATAGACCCACAGGGGGTCATCATGGCCCGAATTACACCGCTCGAAAAGTATTTGATTCCGGTTTTTATTGGCCCACAATTCACAAAGATGCCCATGACTTAGGTATTGACTTTATGGTGCCGTTCCCGTCTTCACGAGGGAACAAATACATACTCGTGGCCGTTGACTATTCGTCGAAATGGGTCGAAGCCAAAGCTCTCCCAACCAACGATGCCTGAGTAGTTGTAAAGTTTTTAAAGTCCCTCTTTGCTAGGTTTGGAACTCCCCGCGCTATCATTGGTGATCGTGGTACTCACTTTTGCAACGACCAATTTGCAAAAGTCATGCTTAAGTATGGTGTCACTCACCGACTTGCTACCGCGTATCACCCATAAACGAGTGGGCAAGTGTAGGTTTCAAACCGTGGATTAAAAAGAATTCTTGAAAGGACCGTAGGCGAAAACCGCGCCTCTTGGTCGGACAAGTTAGATGACGCTCTATGGGATTTTCGCACGGCTTATAAAACACCCATCGGGTGTACTCCTTATAAGGTTGTGTATGGAAAAGCGTGTCACATACCGATTGAGCTCGAGCACAAAGCTTATTGGGATTTAAAGAATGCTAACTTCGATCTTAAGTCTGCGGGTGATCATAGGAAAGTTCAACTCAATGAACTAAATGAACTTCATGATCAAGCTTACGAAAACTCTTTAATCTATAAAGAGAAAACAAAGAAGATCCATGACTCCAAAATCAAGAACCGCGTTTTTAAGGTTGGTGACCGAGTCCTTCTTTTTAACTCTAGATTAAAGATATTTTCGGGTAAGCTCAAAACCCGCTAGACTGGACCTTTCACCATTGCCAAAGTTTTTCATTATGGTACCATTGAGTTATCTCAAAATGACGGTCCAAAATTCAAAGTGAATGGGCATCGGTTGAAGCATTATTTTGGAGGGGACATACCACCCGTGGTTGTTCCGGATCTCCAAACTTTCCCCATGTACCAATGAATTCGGGGTCGAGTCAAGCTAGTGACTCGGTAAACAAAAACAATAGCACAACATGGGTTTTCACCAATCTTTCTAACTTCTTTCTCTTTTCTAAAAACTAGTGTGGGGGAGTACCCACACTCAAAAAAAAAAAAAAAAAAAAAAAAAAACAAATAATAATAATAATAATAATAATAATAATAATAGTAATAATAATAAAATTAATAATAATAATAATAATAATAATAATAATAATAATAATAATAATAATAATAATAATAATAATAATAATAATAATGTTTTCCCACACTTGCCCAAATCTAAACTTTTTACATTTCAAAATATCGGCATAATAGCCGGTACTTTGAATATTGAGGGCAATATTCACTTCTAAGTGTGGGGGGGGGGGGGGGGGTAAATTCTGACGAATTTAATCACTTTTGTGCCATAATACCCCGATTTTGGCCAAAAAATTTTTTTAGTGGAAGTGCTTTGCACTTGCACGACAAAAGGTTATTAGTCCACCACGTCTAACATAAGGACTGGCTAATCCAGTAGCAAACGGCTCTTTGTAAAGATATCTCAAATCCGTTTATGGTTAGCAATTTGCCAAAAATTGTATGGTATTCAACTTACCATATCCTAAAAAGTAGAAGAGTTGGCTAGCCCGCAAGGTTATGGTTTGTGGTAAAGGCAGTGGAATACCATTATTGGTAATCAACTCACCAAGATGATGACCGTGTTCCATCAAGAGTTGGCTAGTCCAGAAGGAACCGGCTTCTGGTAAAAACAAATCAAAACCGTTGGAAGCTTATGGTTTGCTCAAAATCATATGGTTATCGGTGTACCATAGTTCTTACTTGCACTGAAACATTTGGCTACCCCAGAAGTGATGTTATATTTCTCGTTTTGAAAACCTTAAAATAACGTCAATTAGTCGTATAAATAAGCTTTGGGTCATACGTACTTCATTGGTTAAGAATATAGCTCTTTAACAATATTTCTAGAAAATATAGTATTTAGTACGTAGTTTATTATTTCCAATTGTAGCTGCCAAAATAATATAGTTTCGTCGATTTTGAAACGTGTATATCTTTGTCGTTTTAAGTTCATTTTCCTCGTTCTTTATATCCACGGATTCGTCTTAACATGTATTAATATATTTTTGATAGTTCGGCTCCATTAGATTACGTCTAACGCCTCTCTTTGTCCATCGAAAATCGTCCAACAGCATGAAATTTTCAGAAAAATAGTTTTCGTCATTAAACTTGCAAAAATCATATCTCCTTCGTTATAAACTCGTTTTAATCCGTTCTTTCGCCCACGGCTTCGTTTTTGAAAGTATTTTCTAAATCTTTGGTCAAAAATTACCCAACATCTACTGATTTTCCCACGTTTTCAAAATAAGAACAGTGGGTATATATATTGTTTCAAAAATAATTTCTAAGGTTCCAATCTAGTTTCAACTTCAACCAAACCACTTTCATTCATCACAAATCTAGTCTAATCTTACCATACACCTTCTTAGGGTGTCATGGGTTCCTAAACATCATAAATCAAGTGGATCTAACAAGGATCTACCTATTATCCATTTCTAAGTCTTAAAAGATATAAAAGTTTAAATAGAGTGGTATAAACTAACATATGCATGTATATCTTGTATAAAAAGTGTATGATTATTGTAGGAACTTGAATAAATTATAAAAATGAGTTTTGACAACTTACTTGAAAGATTAGGGAGCTTATGGAGATGAAAACTTATAAAACCTTGGGTTTTTAACACAAAACCCCAACAAGGATTACTAGATTAGCTTGTTTACAACTTTTTCTTGGAAAATTGATACTCCTTGCTTCTTGTTGTGTTGATGGCCGTGCACCCCCAAAGAGAGAAAAATAAAATGAGTTTTCTTGCTTAGTTTGTTGTTATGATACCAAATGAAAGTATATAAAGGTAGATATTTCTTTTTGGTCAAAAGTCTTCAAGTAACTAGTACTTGGGGGGGGGGGGGGGCAAGGGGCGTGATTTACGGGTAGGTTGGGAGGGGTTGGGGCAAATTAAAGCCCTTGTCTCCCAAGTGTAAGTATTAGTTAGTTTAGGTTGTGTATTGGGTGTTACCGGGTACCGTGTTTGCTAGAAATAAATTTTAACGAAGTTAACCGGGACATAATAAAGTCATAAAAATTGTAAAAATATGTTGCGTATAAATATTGAGTGTTTGGGTGATTATTGTTTAGTTTCTACGAAAACCGTCGTAATTATATTAAATTTACGATACGAAATAAGTAATTTTCCAAAATACCGGGAAAATTAATAATATAATTTATATATTATTAAAATGAATATAAAAAAATATATAAAGATCATAGTCGGGAGCGTCAGACGTGTTAGCCACATTATTGGTTGCGTGTTAACGTTTATTTAAAATAAACATACTTAAAATGTCAATTATACCAAAAATAGTAATTGGAATATCCTACGAGTGGAGTAGTATGCAAATGCTATAATGATGATATGCAAGCCATTTCTAGTCCATATGAAGTGTCCCTACTGACGATGCTTGAATTCGCAGCTTAACCTGACTCGTTACGCGAATGTAAATATTGATGATGGATGAATTCGCAGCTTAACCTGACCGGTTACGCGAATTTAAATACTCGTAAACTAAATTTACGAGGAAATGAGTAATGCACATGAATAGTGTTTTCTCTCAGGAAATGAATAGTGTCATGTGAATAGTAAATTTTCTGAACGCTTCTCGGAATCTCAAACTGACACCAAAAATGATGAATAGTAAAATGATGAATAGTAACTTTACGAGATGAATAATGAAATTTCAGCATCTAAACAAGGACCTGAAATTACGAATTGTGACATGCTGTTCGTCTAAAGTACTGCTGCTTGACTAAAGTATTGTTCCAAGGTACTGTCCATTGCAAAATACTGCTGCGTTTAGATGATTTATGGAGAAAAGTAAAGAGTTTTATGGTTCAATATATATGCATGTTTTACGAGCAGTGGGGGGAAGCCGAGATGGGTTTTTATGAGATTGTTCTTCTTTGGCTCTCGGCTAATTATGAGCAGTTTGTTAGATTACACACACAAGTTATTTGTTTCACACACACAAGATGGTTAGTTGGTTTATGTTCTTAAAGGTTTTAACAGGCTCGTATTTGTTCATATTGGAAGAATTGATTACGAAGAAGATTGTTTATCACTTATTTGAAGTTGAAGTGGAGTTTCTTGGATACGTGTCCTTATCATATCTCAAAGTAGGTGTTACACTTTGAAAGTGACTTGTTTGTGCAAAGACTTGATGAATCTAGCAATGTGTGATTTTTCTTATGATGCTCTATGCACACATTGACTATCACTTGAAGGAGTTACATTATTGTGCTCAGTGTCTCATATTAGTTGAGGATTTCGTCAAGAGGTTGCGGTCTACTCATATTTTTTGTGGTTGGTATGAGTTTGATGTCACATGGTTAGTACAAGATATAAGGCACAAGTTTGGGTTGTTCCACTTCTTCATCAAATTCGTTATACTCGGTTTTCTTCACAAGTGATCATTACAAGGAGCTTACAGATTTGAAGAATCATGATGATGTAAACATATTGGTTTCAGGGGAAGCTTATTGTTTGAATGTTTAATCATCTACATGCACCACTCAAGGGGAAGTTTCTATTTCTTATATTCCCTATTTATTGATAACAAAAAGGGGAAGAGATGTTAGAAGTGGCATGGCATGACTTAAGGGGAAGACAAGACTTGTTTCATTCATGGGGATACTTAATTATCTCAACTGCTCTACTTCATCTAGGGAAGCTCGTACAAGAACGTGTATGTTTTGTCATCATCAAATAGGGGAAGATTGTTGGGTTTTATAGATTTGATGAGACAAAACAAGAAGACTGAAAACAAGAAGGATCTGAAGTGACAAGGAAGAATTCTTTAATTAAAGAAGATTAAAACATGAAGGACTTGCTTGTTAAAGAAGATTTATTATTTACACCTTTGTAGTATTATGTAAACCCTAATTCTCTATTATATAAAGAGATCAAGGGTTAGGGTTTTTATCAGGTCTTCCATAATGTAGACGTCTAAAAGGTGTGTGTGTGTGTAACCTAGACGTAAGTTATAAACATCTAGGGTTTTAGTTAGTTAGTTAGTTAGTTAGTTCAGCCTCAAGGTCGAGTACTTGATCCCTGTTACAAGGTATGTAACATGTTCTACCTTGATCAAGTACAATTGGGGCTGTAGATATTCAGTTATTAGTGTTGATGACGAAGAACTTTATTGATAATAATAATAATCTTTATGTTATTCCGATGTGCTTATTATTATCATTGTTATTGTGTTTTATTGTTTATCCTAGATCAAGGTCTAAACAACCTGGAGTCCAAAACGGTCCTAGAACCTATATGATGGTGCATGCATGAGTTCTATCGATCAAACAAAAATTTCATTCAGAAAGCAATGTTTTTATAATCAAACTAAAAAGGTAACATACATATAATTGATCATTTCGATCAAGTATAGTTTTCATACAAAATATAATTAAGGATTATAAAATAAACGTTTACTTACTTATCACTCGTATATAGCTATAATTGTTTATATTATGCATGTGTTGATTTCCCATACTTAGCTTACATTATTATTATTGTTCATACTTATATATAGTTGTTCATATTGTTCAAGATTTAAGTTCACATAAGATCGAATCAAAGTTTTAAAAGTAAACAAGGTTTTAAAACTAAAGTAAGTTTTCATAGTAAAATTAATAAGACAAAAAACTATTCAACCCCCCCCCCCTTCTAGTTTTCCACAATTTAGATTGTCATTTAGATAGTCTCAAATTAAACTGCCAGATGGTAATACTTCTGTTATTTCACATATTGGGAAGGTTAGCTTGAAAAATGGCTTGTCACTGAAGGATGTTCTAGTTGTCCCCTCATTTAAGTTTAGTCTTCTATCAGTTCCTAAACTCACAGAAGATGACCAGTGTGTTGTGTCATTTTATCCCAAATTTTTTGTTGTTCAGTACTTGAAAACCAAGAAAGTGAAGCGACTGGGTAAGAAGAAAGCTGGACTTTATCATCTTTTGAATTTACCACTCGAAGAGGTTGATAGTGTTTTTACTACTTTGGTTACTGCTACGCTTGGTAAGAGTGCTTTAACTGCTGTAAATAGGCCTGTTTGTGTGAATAAAGATGCTTATGATTTATGGCATCATAGGCTTGGACATGTTTCTGATTCAAAATTGCCATTTATGAATGATTTGCCTATTTCATTTACAAAGTCTAGTGTTGATAATTGCTTATCTTGTCCTATGGCAAAGTTTACTAAATTACCATATTCATTGAGTAGTTCTCATAAGTCAACTGTGTTTGAACTTATTCATATGTATATATGGGGCCCTTATAGAGTTCCTACAGATGGTAAATACAAGTATTTCTTCACTATAGTAGATGATTGCTACAGAGCAACATGGACATATTTGCTAGTGAATAAGTCAGATAGTTTTGTGGTATTGAAGAATTTTGTAAAAATGGTGTCTACCCAGTTTGATAAGAAGGTCAAAATTGTGCTGTCAGACAATGCTTTAGAGTTTGTAAAAGGAGAATGTGGTATGTACTTGTCTCAATTGGGTATTCCACATCAAACATCATATGCTCATAGGCCTCAATAGAATGGCAGAATTGAGAGGAAACACATGCATATTTTGGATACTTCTAGAGCTTTAAGATTACACTCACATATGCCTTGAAAATTCTGGGGTGATTGTGTTAGCTCTGCTACTTATCTCATCAACAGAATTCCTTCTTCAGTACTTGACAACAAAATACCTTTTGAAGTTTTGCTGGATAAGAAACCTGTGTATGATCATTTGAGGGTGTTTGGGTGTTTTGCAGTGGTGAGTAATCCAGTTGTTACTAGTGATAAATTTGAATCTAGAGGTATTATGTTTTTCTAGGATATCCAAATCATCAAAAGGGTTACAAGTTATATAATTTGCTCACACATTCATCTTTTGTATCCAGAGATGCAATATTTTATGAGAAAATTTCCCTTTCTCAGCAACAAGTATAGATCAATTCTTATCACCACTTCCTACTACACTTCCTTGTGAGTTTACTAACCCAAATGTACATGAAGATGAACACTGTGTCTCTAATGTTGAACCTACTCATGTGCAAAATACTCCTAATGAATCTGTACTTAGTGAACCTATTGTTACTAATGAATCTTCTCTACCTTCTACTTCTTCTCAAGTTCCACTTAGAAGGTATACAAGGACTACTAATTTGCCTCTTAAACTGAAAGATTTTGTTTTACCTCACATACCTAGAGCAAATCAAGTGTGTCAAACACCTCTGTAACCAGACTTTCTAGCCTTTCTTAGTACATTGACATCTCAAAAGGATCCAAAATCTTTTAAAGAAGCTGTTAAAGACCCTGGTTGGTGTACTGCTATAGATTCTAAAATTGTAGCTTTGGATGAAAATGGTACATGGGAGTTGACTATTCTACCCAAAGGTAAGAAAGCAATTGTTGCTCACTGATTGTTTAAAACTAAAGTAAAGGCAGATGGAACAGTGGATAGAAAGAAAGCAAGATTGGTAATTCAAGGTAATAGGCAAAAGCATGGTGAAGATTATACTAAGACTTTTGCACCTATTGCAAAAATGGTCACTATAGGATCATTGTTGGGAGTTGCAGCGTTGAAGGATTGGTATCTTTGTCAAATGGATGTGTCTAATGCTTTTTTACATGGTGATCTATATGAGGAAGTGTATATGAAACTACCTTTAGGGTATTCTGGTAAGGGGGAGAGTGTGAAAGAAAGCTCTTCACTAGATCCTAATTTGGTTTGTAAATTGAAGAAGAGTTTGTATGGCCTTAAACAAGCACCTAGACAGTGGTTTGCTAAGTTGTCCTCTGCTTTGTTATCCTTTGGTTTCATTCAGTCAAAGAATGACTACTCATTGTTCATAAAGAAAGTAGGAGAAAAATTCACTGTTATTTTAGTCTATGTTTATGATCTTCTAATTACAGGCAATGATATAGTGCAAATAGCTGAACTGAAGTCTCAGTTGAGTTCAGTGTTTCATATGAAGGACTTGGGAGATCTAAACTACTTTCTAGGATTGGAAGTCTCAAAAACAACTCAAGGTATCTTCATATCTCAGTACTTGTATGCTAAGGATTTATTAAAAGAAGCTGGTGTTTCCAATAGTATAACAACCCACAAACACCCATTACTATTATTCCCATTACAAATACCTATACTAGGTATTTCACAGGTAAATTTTGCTTTTTATATACATTATTACTTGCATGACTCACTAGACATGCTCACATATGTACACAAGCCAAATAACTCAATACTCACATCCTATAAACCCCAGTTATGTCAAGCATAAACTCATATCAACACCATCATAAGTAATTCGTCAATCTAAAATACTAAACATAACAAAATCCCTAATAAACCCTAAACTAAAACTTAAGTAGGATTATGTGCTTATGTGAACCTATATGCTTAGTTAAACTAGTAAGAATGTGTTCAATGTTGATATAAATAATGTTTAAAAACGCTATTAATATTTCTCAATAACTCTACGTTTTGATAATCACAAAATGTAAACTAAATTAAGTCAAGATTACGACGTAAACAAGTATTTAGTAACTAATATTTACTTCTACAACTTATATCACTTAAGGTATGCATAAACTAAGCAACTTATGCATTACATGATCAAAGGAAATTTGTCTAATCACTAGAACTTTTATAAAAACTCTTAAACATTTCATATCTTTTACAAAATTATTTTTGGAATTAAAAGAATATGTTTAAATCATTATTAATATATGATTTCAAATTTCTAAACAAAAATGGAAAATTTTATCCAAAAAAACCTTCCCCACAAGAGGACAAAATACTCCAACGTTCTGAAGGGGGCGGCCCCCTTAATTCATATTGCGTCCCCCTTAATCATTAAGGGGAGCGGCCCCTAATTAAGGGGACCGGCCATGCTCCAGAACAATATTTTGCTCCCCTTTAAGTACTGATTCATTTCACAAATTTTCCTCACCTTTTTGCACTCAAAACCTTCTGATCTAATCTTCATTTCTATCTCAAAAATCCTTTGATCATATTATTCATAAGTCTTTGTTTCTAAGTGATCCAAAGCTACATCCACTCAAGTGCAAAAAGAAGAACACTCCTATATATCAATTAAATTGCAGTAGTGTTGTGATTAGTTAGTTTCATCTTGTAGTAGTGCTAGATACTTGTAAAGTGTTGTGTGGATTTGTTGATTGTAGATACTAGGTGTGTTGTAAAGTAGTGTAGATGTTGTGACTTAGTTGTGCATAGAAGAAGGTGTGAAGTAGACAAGAAGAAAAGGTGTGAAGTTATCTTGAAGAAGTTGTGAAGGTGTGAAGAAGGAGTTAAGTCTTGAAGAAGTTGTGAGATTGGTTCTAGCTACAATTAGAACTCGACATTTAGCTTAGTGTCGTTAATAGGTGTAAGCCATGGTGTGTAAGGTTTCTCCGCCATAAGGAGTTTGTTGACATAGTGAAGAAAACTCTCGAGTGTGGTACTCGGGGAGTAGAGTAGGGCAAGGAAGGTGTCCCTGTAGCCGAACCACTATAAATTCGCGTGTTGTGGTTTGATCTTTCTAACTCCGTCTTTTATTCATTCTATTTCAATACTTTCACTATTAGATTAGCCTTGCTTGTATTTGTTGATAATTGAATTCACGTAAGATCGAATCAAAAGTTTTTATAAGTTACAAAAGATTTTGAAAATAAATTTAAAAAGGACGTAAAACTATTCAACCCCCTTCTAGTTTTCCACAATTGGTATCAGGAACCACGTCTTGCAAGTCCTTTAAAATATATTGTATTTTAAAACTTGTAACGATCTATGGAATCTAAAAAATATTTAGAAAGGCAATCTATGCAAAGACCACCACTATTTGAATGTGATGGATTTTTATATTGGAAAAATCGATTCGAAACTTATGTGAAATCAAAAGATCTAGATCTTTGGCATGTTATTACTAATGGTGATTTCTTACCTATTCAAAATAATCCCGTAACAAAGAAAGATGAAATCGTACCTTTTGAAAAACAAAATGATGATTTAAAAAGAAAACTTGCTAAAAATAATGAAGCAAAAATGGTTATTTAAAATGCGCTACCACGTAAAGAGTACAAAAGGATCTTTATGTGTGAAACCGCAAAAGAAATTTGGAACTCTTTACTAATAACTCATCAAGGTAATTGTCGAGTCAAAGATAATAAGATAGATCTACTTGTTCAACAATATGAGCGATTCACGATTCCGGAAGAGTAATCAATTGATAATGCTTTTGCTAGATTTAACAATATCATCACAAGTTTAAAAGCACTTGATGAGAATTTTTCTAGTAAGAATTTTGTTAGGAAGTTTCTTAGGGCTCTTCACCCGAAATGGCGAGCTAAAGTGACGGCTATTGAAGAATCAAAGAACTTATCAACGTTAAAACTTGATGAATTAATTGGAAACTTGAAAGTCCACGAAGTTATTATAAAGAAGGACTCCGAAATGGTCAAAGGAAAACAAGAGCAAAGCAACTCAATCGCCTTGAAAGCTAGAAAGGAATCCAATAACGAAGATAGCTCATCTTCCGAAAGTGATAACGAAGAATATGCAATGGCCGTAAGAGATTTCAAGAAATTCTTTAAAAGGCGAGGAAGATTCGTAAGGCAACCACATGATGAAAGGAAGGCATTTCAAAAGAGTAAGGATGACAAGAATAACAAGAATGAAAGGAAATGCTTCAAGTGTGGTGATCCAAGTCATTTCATTGGAAAATGTCCAATGATGACAAGAGATCAAAATCAAAGAGCATTTGTTGGAGGAGCTTGGAGTGATAGCGATGAAGATGAGAAAGAAACGACAACGGAGGAAAAGTGTCTCATGGCGAAGACATCAAGTGAGGTACGTTCCGAAACCGAATACTTTAGTGATGAAAATTTATCATTAGATGAAAAAGATTTAGATAGTGAATATAATACATTATGCAAACTAGGACAACAAGTAATGGCTAAAAACAAGTCACTAAAATACATAAACAACCAATTGGAAAATGAAGTACTAGAACTAAAAATTAAAATATATCAACTTGAAAAAGGTAAGGAAATTTTTGAAGAATGTAAATCATGTCAAGAGCTTAAAGGTGAAAACGAAATACTCAGGGAAGAAATTCGCAAACTTGATAAATTTGAAAATAGTAGTCAATTTCTTAGTAAAATAATAAATATTCAAAGAGTATCCGGATATAAAACCGGTTTAGGATTTAACTCAACGGAAGCTTCAACAAGCGAAATTAAAAATGTTAAATTTGAAAGTGAACTTAATGAACTAAAACCTCTAAAATCTAATCCTAAGTATATACTTATTAGTGATAGAAAAATACCTCTTACCAACAATGAAGAAGTAAAAGCTTTTTATAAACCATCTTTAAAAACCGAAGTAGGAGCCACAAAACCTAAGACAAGATCTAAAACTCCACCACCTAGAAAACCAAATAGCTTTCATCCTAGGTCTAAAACACCTCAACCAAGAATAAACCAAAATAGGCAAAACTACAATAACACTAGTAATCAAATGTGGAATTATCAACAAAGCTATAATCCTTGGGGGATACTACCACCTTTCATGCATCCTAGCCAAATGTTAAACATGTTTGGACCAAACAACTTTAGACCAAAGAGGCAATGAGGACCGAATAGCTAGATCAACATTCCTTTTGGCTATCTTGAAGTTTCTCTCACCGTAGACTTTTACAAAGTCTATATGCCTTTTTAAAGACTTTTGTTGAAGACCGCCGGGTACGTCATTCTTTCACAACTCATTGCCATGCTTAGATTAATACGCTTTGTTTGGTTACGATTGTTTGCATAGATATAGTTTTTGTTTGATCATATATATATATATATATATATATATATATATATATATATATATATATATATATATATATATATATATATATATATATATTCCTATACTTAATATATTACATATATACATATATATATACATAACCTAGATACGTCATTAGTTGACTTTTTAGAACTCCAGGAAATTGTTCGTTATCGAACCCTTTCCTTCCCCTTCTTGTTTCTTTTGTACTTTTACGTTCAACACGAAAATCTCTTGTATCCACATTTAGAAGACTCATGATGATGAAGGGATGTGAGGCAAGTGGATCAATACAAAGGAAGAACACGTTCGCACGTGAATACTATGGATGAAACAAACTCCTTTCGCCAACCAAATTCTATCCTCGTCATCATTTCTTAAACTCTGTAACACCCCCAATTCATGGATGCAGCGGAATTCGAACTGGGTGTTACTGGACGGCACAATAGTCTCAATAATAGAAAACGAACTCCAATTGAGTCGTTTTAAAAGATTTATCATTCAAATTATATAAATATCAGAGATTACAAAATGAGGTCCCAGATGGTTCCATGTTTACAATTTAAATGAGTTTTGAATGATAATAAAATTTATAGCCCTCTTGAGTATCCGTGTCCTTCCGTGCCATCCTTGATCGTCATGAACCTGAAATACATGCTTGAGAGGTCAACACAAAGGTTGAGTGGAATTCGTAGAGTTTAGTTAAATCGTTTGAACACAATAATCGTAGTGTGAGCTATAGACTCACACTCATAGTTAGAAAACAAAATCGTTATTTATTTCACTAAGCTCATGCAACCAAAGCATTAACATCGAACCAACAAAATTGGCATTATAGAAGCCCTACCAAGGTACTTTTGCCATTATACCGCTAAATCTCAAATATAGTGCATTTGTGTGAACTCATCGTTGTTCAACACAAATGGGATCCGTCAATCCCAATAGATCTATTTACAATATTCGCGCTCACTAAAGGTAGTGACTAATGGTTCATGATATAGGGACTTCGAACATGGCAATCGTTACTTAGTGATAATAAAACATCGTCGTGAAGCATACATTAGAAAGCATTGTGTTCGAGTAGAAAAATAATAGCATGTATTCCCCCCATGGGTTTTTAAAATAGTTAAACAATAGAAAGTGGGGCTACGAACTCACCTTAAGTTATGTAGTGAGTAATGAATGTGATGGTCGAATCGTGAAGGTTTCTACAAGCAACCTATAATAGAATGTCGCGACTTAGGATCGGAGTAAAGAATATGAATAAGTGCCTATATATATATCTTGCATCTAGTCCATGATGTGGTATGAGTGAGTAAAACAAGTTATTGTTATTGATTGTTAAGACAAGTTATTAAAACAAGTAAACTAGTGACTTTCTTGGTATAACCTGATCAAAATGGTAAAATTATGATATTGGATCATTATATGTTACAGTAGAGGACTTAACAAGGAAACCATAGCAATTTGAACCACCCAAAACGAGTATACGAGTCAAAAGTTACGCCCATTTGAAGTTACCAAAGATTTCCGGCAAAACTGCCTAAATAGCATTCTGATCAAATTTTGATTTTGAAAGTCCCACTTCTGTTCCGATTCATCAAAAAGTTAAAACACGAAAGTTGTCCGGAACGACGTTTTCGTTCAGGTACAAAGAAGCTCGAGCCCTGAAAATGCTTTCCGAGTGACAAAATTCTTCAAATTCTAAACAGCCCATTTTTAGGCCAAAGTCACTATATTATGGTTATACTTTAAAAGGAACAAGAGGTCTTATGAACTATAATCAAGACCACAACCATGGCTAGAGCTAAGGTTGTGTCTCATGACCTTGGAACAAGGACCAAAGGTCATGGCTAGGCCATGACGAAATGACCATACCAACTTACTTAGGCGAAAACATGAAACAAGGAATTGGCGATAACTTGAACAAGCAATTTGGATCTACTTCACTTAAAAAGGAACCATGAGATATTACAAAGAGAAAATGGTCATAAAAAACTTATGAAATTACCCCTAATAACAATCTTCATGTACTAATAAACTTTCCTAAGTTTATTCAAATATCGGACATGTAACTTTTCGGATCAAAACTTATATATATATACTTTATCAACTACTACAATAGTAGGGAGCCTCATGTGAGGAGTTCATTATGTAAGCCGTCGAGATGAGTTGTGGATTTACGAATTAAAGTGTCCTGGCTCCTCGAACGTTTACTAACATGACTTCTGAATTATGTCGGCCCAAACGGTAGTAAACGATATATAAACATACATGTTTCATGAATCATTTCTTTCAACGACTTACATTATACATCATACCACATCATGGGCTAAGTGCAAGACATACATATATTGGCATGTTTATGTTTCCTTAGACATTTTTCCAAACCTAAGTTGCAACAATTATTCTAGGTTGCTCGTAGAAGTTCTTACGGCATATCCATCATTCTCATTATACATCATCCAACTCAAGGTGAGTTCATAGCCCCACTTTCTATTGTTTAACTATTTTACAAACCCTTGGGGGGAATACATGCTATTAGTTTTCTACTCGAACACAATGCTTTCTACTGTATGCTATTCGACTATGTTTTATTATCACTAAGTAACATCCTTGCCAAACCAAGATCCCTTATTATGAACCATTTAATCACTTGCGAGGGTTACTTGCAAGTGAGCGCGAATATTGTGAATAGGCCTATTGGGATTGACGAATCCCATTTGTTTTGACTAAGTTCAAACAAATGCATTAATATTTGAGACATTAGGTATGACGGCAAAATACCTACCGGGATAAATCTGCCGATCGATATTGGTGCACGTTAACGTTTTGGTGTCATAAGCTTAGTAAATTAATAACCTTTCCGGGCATATAACAATGTAGCCCATCTTTTTTTTCTAACTATGAGTGTGAGTCTATAGCTCACACTACGATTATTGTGTTCAAACGATTTAACTACAAACACTACGATTATTATGTTCAAACGATTTAACTACAAACACTACGATTATTGTGTTCAAACGATTTAACTACAAACACTACGATTATTGTGTTCAACGATATAACTACCAACACATTGTGTTCAAACATTAAACAAACTCTATGAATATCACTCAACCTTTGTGTTGACCTCTCAAGCATGTATTTCAGGTTCATGACGATCAAGGATGGCACGGAATGGCACGGATACTCAAGAGGGCTATAAATTTTATTATCATTCAAAAACTCACTTAATGTGATTTGTAAACATGGAACCAATTGGGACCTCATTTTGTAATCTCTGATATTTATACAATTTGAATGATAAATCTTTTAAAACGACTCAATTGGAGTTCGTTTTCTATTATTGTGACTATTGTGCAGTCGAGTAACACCCAGTTTGAATTCCGCTGCATCCATGAATTGGGGGTGTTACAAACTCCACCTATTAACCCACCATTCACTCACATTTACACACTATCTATACTTATATATATATATATATATATATATATATATATATATATATATATATATATATATATATATATATATATATATATATATCCCGAACACATCTCAAACTCTTCATTAACTTAACACTTTGATCATTCTATCCGAAATTGTCAAAGGTACATTTTAATTATCGAAACGATAATTAAAAATTGTTAAGTACTTCATCATCGTGCCAACAAACGCTTACGTATTTTTGATATATTATAAATCTAATTATATACGTATAAATATGTTTGTTCCAGAAACTAAAACCGCGAAAATTCAAAAATTCAAAGGGCGGCCTCCTTAAGGATTAAGAGGACCGGCTTGTTATCGGGGGCGGTCCCCTTAATGTTTAAGGGGGCCGGCCATCTGATACTTCCTAACTCGTTTTCTACCTTAAATTTTTTTGCCAAACACTCCATTTGTTCATAATTCCTCCACTCACCTCTGCTGTGAATGAACCAAAACCACCAAAACTACTAAAATCCTTCACTAAATCACCAATCCAGGGTCGTTTCGCAAGAGGCAAACGCTAACCAAACATATAACAACATCTTTTGTAAGTTTTCCAACATACATTTCATCACATTTCATTCAATTTAGTGTCTAATCAATAATTAGGTATTTTACCAAAATTTATTTTAATCCGAATTTTAGTAAAATTCTAGTTAGGAATTGAATAACCCAATGTTTCCCGGAGGATTAGAGTCTAGAATTGCAACTTAAACTAAGTCTAACACATCATATTGTCGAAATTTTTAATCGCCCATAAACCCTTGTTAATATCACTCTTTAAAAGACACATTGTTGATATAACTTTTAAAAACTAGTTAAAACTTACTACATTGTAACAATCTAATATTTTAAACAATCAAAATTTACTTTTCAATTCATTGTAAAATGTATCATGAAGACAACATGGGCGTTTGGTTCATGAACAAATCATACTTATAAGAATTTACTTAAAACATAAAACTAGTTTGATAAACTTATTAACATAAATTGAGTATATAGAAGTCATCAAGATATATAATCAATATATATATTGATGTTTTAGGCGATATTAATCTAATTAAGGGAGCGTTTGGTTTATCTTGAAAAAGACATTTTGAAAACCAAAATTCATGTTTTCACTCTTTAAACAAGTTTTATGCTAGTCAAACTCATAAGAAAAAGCAAGATATATAATCTAATATATATCTAGCCTAATTTCGAAATGAATTGATATTATATCGAACCTATTCCACAACTCCACTTTGACATCATAAAATACATTTTAAACGAGTTTAAAATTAAAAACACGGAACATTGTGAAACTACTTCCTAGGATATTTTTAGGTCGGAGTAGGCTTCCGTTCTACATGTATTGCATATAATCATATGCATGTTAATTGTTTTTGTCTTAACTTTATTTTTGTTGTTATATTGTTTAGGTGAAAATGCCTAAGACCACGGTTGGTGATGTTTCAAAAACCAAACAATACATTCCTCAATTTTCCTCTACTCTCGGCATGTCTCCTTCAGTTGCATGTTTCTATCGTCCCATTGAAAATAGAAACATTTATGAAGGAAGAATTGTCAATCCATCATTCTATGAATCCAATCAAATCGAACGAATGTCTTTACTAAATCAACGAACCAATCATTCCCCGTTTTATCCTCGATTTCTATAGCCAAGTGACGGTGCAAACCGATCCCTATGGCCATCTTCTTATCTCTTTCATGATCCAACATCAATTCATCACTCTTACTCTTGCTCAGTTTGGGCAAATTCTCAGGATCCCATACAACGGCCAAGCCGTATTCTCAAATGAGTGGGATCTTTCATCTCTTGAAAGAAATCGTCCTCAGGATGACCCATACTATTCTGAGATTCCTAGTCCTGAAGACATTCGTCGACTGCTTGAGCTATAACGTGGTATGACTAGCCGAAGAATCAAGTCGAAGAATGTCGATATTCACGCCAATAAAATTCTTCTCAAAGAGCCAAGCCCCGATATGAAAAATTGGGAAGAACTCATTCGCGAGAATGCGTTTGGTACCGGCGGTCACCGTGATCATGTCACGGCAAGCACCGCCCACATGTTATATTGTGTAGTTGCTAAAGAGAACTACAATTTGGCTTATCTCTTTGTTCATCGAATTGTGTACGTCAAAACCACTCCAAATGCCAACCTTCCTTACAGTATGTTCCTTATACGACTTTATCGTTATGTCATGGAACATTACCCACATCTTCGGAGTGATATCTATGTGCAAATTCATCCTACATTCAACCAACTTACTCTTGTTCGTACTCGTCATTCTCGTAGTGACAAAGGAAAATCTCGTGGTCCTTTGTTTTCTATGCCTCGTGGGTCTACATCTCATCGAGGCAATGATGATAAGGAGGAGGAAGACACCTCACGTGTTAGTACTCCATCCCCCACTACCTTTGTTGATGATCTTCCTGATCTTGACTATCCCGAACATCAAATTCCTCTTCCTCATGAGCGTACCGATGAGCTTCTCTTTACTCGTCAAACTTCCATCATTAACCAACAACAACAAATGCATGAAGAAATTCGAGGAGGATTCAAATCCGTGGGAAAAATGTTTAGGAAGATAATGGGCAAGAAGAAGAAGTAGAGATGTTGATGTGTTGCTACATTGTTACATTATTGCTTTAATAGACATTTGTATGGTTTGTTATTTGTCCGATTTGTTCGGAAATACTTGTGTTCTTTCATGTTTATTTGATGAATGATACTTAGGTTTTTAACTATTATCATGCTATGATCTTGATCATAATTTAATGCTAGTATTATGCTTCTTTTAAATTTAGCTAAATATATATTTGTTTCCATGCATGATTTGTTTATACACACTTATATTTCATCATTTCTAGAGTATATGCTTCAAATAGAGCTTGCTGGAAACACACACTTGAAAAACCACCCATTTCTGCAAATTTTTTTGTTTCTGGTCGTCTGGGAAAACACCAGATGGGCGGCCCGCTTAATTTTACTAGGCAGTCCCCTTAATTATTAAGGGGGCCGGCCTACAATTAAGGGGATGTGCCATCTGGAACTGGGTTTCTGGTCGTCTGGGAAAACACCAGATGGGCGGCCCCCTTAATTTTACTAGGCGGTCCCCTTAATTATTAAGGGGGCCGGCCTACAATTAAGGGGATCGGCCATCTGGAACTGGGTTTACTGTTTTCTTTTGCACCTTGTGACTTCCATCTTTAGTTTAAGCTACCATTTCTTCTTTTAACCCAACTGATTTTAGAATCTCCTTAAACCATTTCAAAAGCATACCTAAATCAACCATTTCCATACTATAAATTCCCTCCAAATCACCAATCTTCGTATCATCATTCTTCATCTAAACCATCATGTCTCCACCAAGCACTTCAAACTCTAAGGCCTCTAAGAAACAAAAGATTGTTATCATCCGTCCAAAACAACTCTTCATTGACTTAACTAATGAAGACAACACAGCTCCATCACCTCCTCCTAAATGCTCATCTCCGTGCGCACCTAATGCACCATCCAAAACACCTTCCATTGATGGAACTTCATCATCCTCCATACCCTCAAGTTCCTCAATCAATGACTACATAAACTCACACTTGTCACCACCACAAGCATCATCACCACATCCTACACAAGAACCTATCTCCACCCATCTTACCATCTCACTTTCACCAATAACACCACTTGGTGCTCATATCTCATCTTCACCAATTACACAACCATTCTTTTTCAATCCCGTTCCTTGGAGCTTACTTGAAGCTCATGGAGATACTTGCCTTTGTTGCATCCACAACCGAACCATAATCTTTGGTCTTAGAGATGAAATTCAATATATGTTTTCATATATTGAACACTTGCTTACCAACCCACCACCACCACCAACTCCACCATCCTCACCCATTATTCCCCCACCACAATTCTCACCCATTTCTCCACCATCACCATCATGCTCTCCAAATTAAGCATATGATATGCTTAATAAATAAAGTCTCTACCACCCTATTGCTTGCAAGCTCTATGAAGCCCATGTACTCTTTGCATGATGGAATGTTATTCTAGTTGATTAGTTTATGTAGTAACTATCCTATTTGTAATTTTTTTTATATGCTACTTGTATTGTTGTGTCTTGACACAACCTTTGCTTTAATACGAATGCTTCTTTTTAATCATGCTTATTTATATTCTTGTCACTTTATATACATTTGCATGTATATACTTGTGCTTTTAATATTTTTGTTTTGCAAGCATTCCATAGCTCGTCTCCTTGGTGCCCCCAAACGAGGGGGAGTACACATCAAGGGGGAGTTTTCATCCCGTCAATATTTCACTATTGAAACTTTTCGGCATAACCTTTTTGATTCTACAAAAAAGGGGAGAAGTAAATATAAACTCACTAAAACACTTGTTTAATGAGTTTAAGTTTTGTAATCATCAAAAAGGGGGAGATTGTTGATAAAAATAATGTTTAAAAACACTATTAATATTTCCCAATAACTCTACGTTTTGATAATCACAAAATGTAAACTAAATTAAGTCAAGAATATGACGTAAACAACTATTTAGTAACTAATATTTACTTCTACAACTTATATCACTTAAGGTATGCATAAACTAAGCAACTTATGCATTACATGATCAAAGGAAATTTCTCTAATCACTAGAACTTTTATAAAAAGTTTTAAACATTTCATATCTTTTAAAAAATTAGTTTTGGAATTAAAAGAATATGTTTAAATCATTATTAATATATGATTTCAAATTCCTAACCAAAAATGGAAAATTTTATCCAGAAAAACCTTCCCCACAAGAGGACAAAATACTCCAACGTTCTGAAGGGGGCGGCCCCCATAATTCATAAGGTGCCCCCCTTAATCATTAAGGGGACCAACCCCTAATTAAGCGGACCGGCCACGCTCCAGAACAATATTTTGCTCCCCTTTAAATACTGATTCATTTCACAAATTTTCCTCACCTTTTTGCACTCAAAACCTTCTGATCTAATCTTCATTTCTATCTCAGAAATCCTTTGATCATATTATTCATAAGTCTTTGTTTCTAAGTGATCCAAAGCTACATCCACTCAACTGCAAAAAGAAGAACACTCCTCTACATCCATTAAATTGTAGTAGTGTTGTGATTAGTTAGTTTCATCTTGTAGTAGTGCTAGATACTTGTAAAGTGTTGTGTGGATTTGTTGATTGTAGATACTAGGTGTGTTGTAAAGTAGTGTAGATGTTGTGACTTAGTTGTGCATAGAAGAAGGTGTGAAGTAGACAAGAAGAAAAGGTGTGAAGTTATCTTGAAGAAGTTGTGAAGGTGTGAAGAAGGAGTTAAGTCTTGAAGAAGTTGTGAGATTGGTTCTAGCTATGATTAGAACTCGACATTTAGCTTAGTGTCGTTAATAGGTGTAAGCCAAGGTGTGTAAGGTTTCTCCGCCATAAGGAGTTTGTTGACATAGTGAAGAAAACTCTCGAGTGTGGTACTCAGGGAGTGGAGTAGGGCAAGGAAGGTGTCCTTGTAGCCGAACCACTATAAATTCGCGTGTTGTGGTTTGATCTTTCTAACTCTATCTTTTATTCATTCTATTTCAATACTTTCACTATTAGATTAGCCTTTCTTGTATTTGTTAATAATTGAATTCACGTAAGATCGAATCAAAAGTTTTTATAAGTTACAAAAGATCTTGAAAATAAATTTAAAAAGGACATAAAACTATTCAACCCCCCTTCTAGTTTTCCACATTCAAGGCTTAGGTAAGAGTTTCTTTAGGAATATTAGGATATATTATGACTATTAGGCTATAGAATAAAACCCTTAGAACTTAGATACCAACCCCCTAAGCCCTAAACCATAACTAGGTCATAGATAACTAGAATTAGGTCTAAACCCTCCCAAAACTTCCCCATAGGTCACTACTACTTAGTTTAAACCTTTAGGAACTTAGGAATAGTTACTAAATACCCTTAGGACTCTAACTTCGGCACAAAAGCATAGGATAAAACCTAGTCTCTCACTAAACCCACTTAGGTCATTTAGGTTACAAAACTAGGTAACATTCCAAAAACTTTCCCATAGGTTACCCACACTTAGAATAAACCCTTTAGGTCTTAGGATTAGTCACTAGACACACTTAGGAACTTAATTTAGGCACTAAACCTTAGGTAAAACCTTAAACACATAGTAAGTAGAAACTAGGTATAAACTTAACTAAAACTTAGTAAAACCTAAATATAAGCACCTTAAACACCTCAACCTAGCACGCTAAGACCTTAGTCATACCCAAGCACACACCCTAACACCTCTAAGCACACACACAAGTAGGTGCATCACCTACTTGGCTAATCCACCACTAATCACCACTAATCCACCCCAAACCTCCTCTAATCCACCACTAAACCACCCCTAATCACCCTAAACCACCCTTAAACACCCTAAGCAGCTTACAAGCACCTCCAAGCACCCAAGCAAGGAGTTGCATCAACTCCTTGTAAGCTGCTACCTTTGAACCGCCTCCTATGGCCTTTCTCCACCACAACCGGCCTAGGCAGCCCCCTAGCAACCTCCTAGCTCTTCCTCAGCACCGCCTAGCCTCACCACATCACCTCCTAGCTCTGCTTGCTCAGCCCTCCCCCTCTGGGACACCTATGAACCCATTTCCAGCCAAACTGCCTTGTCGGATGGATAAATACCCCCCATCCCCTCATTTCTTCTCCACACCTCTCCCACTTGCATGAGCCTAGAACCATTCTACCTGCTAGTTTACGTATTAAAACCCTAGATCGAGTCATATACTTGCTTTCTTCCTATAAGTAGTTAATTTAGGTCATACACTAGTTAAACATAGCTTAAATAAGTTAAAATAAGTAAAACATAGGCTAGAAAACTTAAATACTAGATAAAATATAACTTACATGCATATTAGCACTAGTTTAGCAATAGTTTACATGCATAGGGGTATATATCGTAAATTCCTGAAATTATAAAGTCTAGGGACTGTTTTTGACATTTCCTAGAAGTTATAAGTAGTAAGGACTAGTTTTGCATAATATTAAAACCCTAGGATAGATAATAACATAAGTATAAACTAAAAAGGACTAAAAATGTAAATAGTATAAAGTTAAAGGTCTAAAATGGTAAATATAGAAAACTTAGGAGTCTTAGGTTAATTTCATAAAATATAAAAGTCTAGGGACTAGTTGTGTCAAGTATAGATAGTTATTAGTATAAGTAATATAAGTAATATAAAACTTAGGGTAGAAAACGTAAATATATTAACTATAAGGGTGAAAAGTGAAAATATCATATAAGTATAAAACCTAAATAAAGTTAGAAGCATAACACAATACTAGGGAGCTTCATGCAAGGAGTACTATGTGGATATTTCGTTTTTGAAGAGTTTGTTGGGTTTACGAATTAAAGTGCCCTGACTCCTCGAACGACTATTGCATATACTTCTGAGATATGATGGCCCGAACGGTGATATGATTATAACTAAACCCTAATAACAACATAACTCAATAATAGGGAGCTTTGTGTGAGGAGTATTAACTTCTAAATTATGATGGCCCGAACGGTATTATGTTGATAACATAATACAATATTAGGGAGCTTCATGTGAGGAGTCATATACTTCTGAATTACAATGGCCTGAACGCTATTATGTTATATCTAAAACATTGATACGTGGGAATCGCACCAGGATTTACCTCTCAAGGGATCTCGAGAAGCATACAACCCCCACCAGGGAGTGTACCTGATCGTTGTAGTATAGTATAGTGACAAGTGCCGGGGGATTGATCGTTCAACTCAGTAATAGTGTCGCTTGGATTAGAAAGTCTCTTAAACTAAGTCTAGAGGTGAGGGATGATTCTTTTTGTATTTTTATATTTTGTTAAAGCAATTAAAATCTCGGTTTTTGGAAGAGTGGGCGGAATTAGTTGCTAACCAACTAACCCAATTAACTACAAATGCAATTAAAATTAAATAACATTAATGAAAATGGAACTAATTATACTAGTGGTGTAATCAATGATAGGGAAAGTTCTGTTTACTTAGGTTTCATTACTCCCTAGATATCTTTTACAGGTTGATAGCTTGTTACAATTGCATTGATGACGGGTCATATTCATTAATACTAGTCGTAGGGCCGTGTACAATATTCCCTAACTCTATAGGATCCTACTTCACTTCTATGTCAAGCCGTTAGAAGCTCCTAACATGGGATCGTTAGAATTCTCCTACGCATTAAATACAACCAAATATCGTAGTACACCTCCGATCATGTTTCTTAAGACGTTCAAGCAAGTTACCAATGGAAGTCTGCGAGTTTTCTTAAGCCTAACATCGAATACAATCATCCGTAACAACTATAAACAAACAATCAACCCATAATTAACATCTAGGTTTCACTACATCTAAGCAAACACAAATGAAATCTTGCCTAGCATGTTAAATTGAAGACAAGTGTAAGATATATTCAAGCAACACATAGACATATTGATTGAATTAAAAGAGTACTTGTCTCAAATAGAACATGAAAGTTTCAAAGGGTTCAAACCCTTGAAAAAGCTGCGAAAATTAGCCTAGGGTTTTTCCCTCAAAGTTGCACACTAATGAATGAAATTTGGAAAACTATATATGGATAATACAGGGTGACGGCGTCATGTGTAAAGATGTGACGCCGTCAACTCGCCGCCTATAATGAAATCGGATTGCTTAGATCCACTTTTGACGCCGTCATGTGTGATTTTCTTCTGGGCCGTCACTAATACTTGGACCATGACGGCCTTGGGTGACGCCTTCATCTTCTATGCACAAAACTCTCTGGATCGTCACGTGTATTATCCACATCCACCTCTTGTATTACTCTTGACGCCGTCATTAAGGAACTTGTGACGCCGTCAGGCACAGTTCCCAGCAAGAAAAATTAAGACTTTGCCATTTTCTTCACTTTTATGCTCCAAAAACGTCCAAAATGCTTCCTTTTCCAGATTTCACTCCAAAAGTACCTAAAATGACAAAAGGAATGATTTAGGGCAATTTTTGATCAAATAATCTCGACTTCGGGCTTAAATGACCCTTTAAAAATGACTCATTTTTTGTCTCATCAAATGCCCTTACACTTGAGATTTGCTTGTCCTCAAGCAAATGCGCTTTTATTCTAATCAAAATACAAGTTAGGGGTCATTTAACACTAATATAAAAGTAATTACAACAAATAATCGTTCCACTAAAGACCAAAGACAAGCACGGAGGTCATACATTAGCACCTCACAAATAGTGTTTAGATACTCATATCTCTCGGGTGTAATAAAGTATATATCACAATATGGAAATGGAAAACATCTCTCACTACCTGTCATAACAAAGTAGATTACCATACGCTTGGGAAAGGATCAAACCTTCACCACATGGCGTAAGCACCTAGGATAAACTATCAAAGAGGTCTTTCAAAGGGTTATAACGTTAGGTGTAGGGATATGGAATACACGGTTTTGTTGGATAAAGGCAATATTTACTGGTGGCGAGTTAATCATCTTGGTTAATTACACGTACAAAATGGCGTTGCTAAGCCAAGACTAGACTCAACTTAAGCTAATAAATCAAAAACAAAAACATAAAATAAACATACAATGAAACGGGATGGTAGTCCGTTTGTTTTTTTTCTCTTTTCTTTTTTTTTTCTATTTTTTTTTCTTTTTCTTGATTTTTTACGATTATTTTTTTTTTTTCATTCACTCTTACCCTACCATCCAAAATAATACATCATAGGGAATGTACATTCCCCTTACACTTGAATCTTTACATACTTTACAATAAACTAATCTAATTACTCGAATTAAGATAATCAAAACACTTGGAGTAATTTTAAAGATTAACACACATATGGGGGTAATAAATGATTTTCATCCCCATTACTCCATAACATAAGTACTTTACCCATGAGTCCCAATCGTCCCAAAACAATATGTACAAGATATGACTCGACTTAGCAACCATGTAATCAATTAGATAATTAACTAAGGGTTTAAACAAATAACAATAATGCAATAAAGATGAGTGTATACACGGAAGGCTAAGGCGAGTTGGTTGCACATTTGGGTGGGTTGTAACAAATTATTCCTTTAAGTAAGATGCTTAAAGTTAGAAACGAAAAGATAGGCTCGGAGGGGTGTACTAGGGGTTTCGTGTACTAAAAATGAGTACAACGCTAAGGTGTGGGAAAAATTAGTTGACTTTACTAGCCAAGTAATATGACTTAAATGGTCAAGTAATCATGATACGGGTTTAACACAAGGGTGATCCTAATGCCTCTTATCATGTAGTAAATCCTACTACACGAATGTAGTCTCATTAGCGGTCTCGGGATGCATCACTAACGCAAGTTCTACAATCTAAATGCTACCGGTACACTCATAAGCACTAATAATGAATGCTTTTCCTATCAAATCTAAAGGCGAACCTCACATATTTGGGTGGAAAATTTTTCTGAATGGTACAATTTTGTTCTAGTCATACAACTCCTATCCATGAGACGCTTGCTAAGGCTAAAGTTTCACTCCTAAATGTTGTAAAACAATTTAAATTTGGCGCTAAAATTACACTAACAAGTATTTCTCTTAGTTTTATTACACACCTACCATCAAACAAACAAGTGCAATAGTATCCTATAAGGTATCATCATTTACCCTCCCCTTACACTTAGGATGAACATTGTCCCCAATGTTCAATTAAAGGATGTAAATGTAAAACAGGTAAAAGAATGAAAACAAATACTCCCCTGATTCGTTCGGTGTGGATAGTGTGGTAACAAGGTTAGATCTTCCTCCAAAAAAATGAACGTTCAAATCTTCCCTTTTAGACCTGAGAAAACAAACAAGGCAACCTCGCGTAAAATCGGCAGCAATCTATATATACTAACAAATCCTAGAAAACAAATTAAGATATAATGCTTGTGGAATGAATGTTTGCAGATTTCCTGGAGTTTATAAAACTAAAGAATTAACAAAATCTTTAAGACTCCGTTAGAAAAACAAAACTCACAAAATTTCCAGAATTTTACACATGACGCCGTCAGCAGTTAACTCCTGACGCCGTCAGAAGTGACCTGCAGAAATCTTTACGTTAAGTTTTCCAGAAAATTTTTGGAAAAACTTTTGTCCTACTTCCTAGAAAATCCTGCAAAACATCATTATGACTCGATACAAGCATTTGACTTTAACAAATACTAATATACATGCTCATTTAATATTGTGGCGAATCAAGATCAATTTCGATCTTAGAAACAAATTTGGGGTTTCCCCTTACACTTAGCTTTTGCAAAATACCTTTATATGAAGTTAAGACGAAGTTAAACAACAAAATAAAGTATTTTCACAATTTTAGTATGAAACATGATCTACCTACAATAAAAATAAAGCATGCATACGGAAGCAAATAACATCAAACAAATAAAAATCACACAAAACATGGGTTGCCTCCCAAGAAGCGCTTTTGTTTATTTACGAGTCTTTTAGCTAGACTCAAGGTCATGGGAAATTACGTGACCTCATCGTTGGTCTCATTCTCTAGGTCATATCCAATCTTAGTTTTGTATTCCGGACCCGATTGTAAATGTTCTTTATAGAGACCAACCACCTTTTTCTCAATTGATCCTATAATCCTATTGGCAAATTCCTTATCAACTTTATATTCCGGTCCTAGAGTCAAGCAATCTTTATAGAAAAGGCTCTTCTTCTCCCATACATAGTCCATGCCCTTTTTCTTATCCTCTTCATTGATGTCCTCAAAAGCACCAATGTTATCCATGTCAAATCGAGGCACAAAACGAAATTCTTTCATTCTATTAGGCATCCTATATGTGATCCTATCAGTTTCACTAGCAAATCGGATTGTCCCTTCTATCTCATCATATTCTAACTTGGACTCTTCAACAAATGGTTTACCAAACACAACATGGGATAAGCGACAATCAATAACACTAGCTAGGTCTTCAACAACTATAAAGTCAGTGATAAGAAAAGTTCCCAAAAAGACATGTAGACCTTTAATTCTCCCGACAAAGTTACAAACTCCACCGGGGTATTTGGGATCTCTTCTAGGTCCAAGTCTTGTTTTCACTATACCATTATAGACACTTGAGGACATAATGTTGATTGGGGATTTAAAATCAATGTAAGCATTGTCAATGTGTTTATACCCAATCATACATGGTATCTTAGCATTCTTAGGATCGCCTCACTTTATCTTGGGTTCAATTCTAGTGAAAGGAGGTCGAGGATTATCAATAAGGTTATTATAGTACGTAATCTCCTCCTTATTAGGGTATAGATTTAAATAGTCATCTAGCTTTGGATCTATCTCCCCTTCCTCAAGTTCCTCAACCATATCCTCAAAATCATTAGATCCTAGGTCCTTATTTGAGTGCAAGGCGGTCGCTAGGTCACTAAATGCATGATCGAGCTCAAAATTAATTAACCTATTAAACTCCCTAAGTTCCCTAATCTCATTCTCAATTTGTTCACGCAACAAAGCCACTTCTCTAGGGGAAAGGGATGGATTGGATTTTTCCATAATGGTCAACGAAATAGTCAATGAATTTAATTTACTAACAAAGGCACAAAGAAAAAGATAGACTAAAGAGAACCTAAAAAAATTAAAAATAAAATCTTACTAGAAAGGAATCTAGCAAGTAGACCTAATAAAAAGAAATACTAACCAAGACAATAACTATTCCCCTGGCTGCGGCGCCAAAAACTTGATACATGGGAATCGCACCAGGCTTTACCTCTCGAGGGATCTTAAGAAGCTTACAACCCCCACCAGGCAGTGTACCTTATCGTTGTAGTATAGTATAGTGGCAAGTACCGGGGAATTGATCGTTCAACTAAGGAATAGTGTCGCTAGGATTAGAATGTCTCCTAAACTAGTTCTAGATGTGAGGGATGATTCTTTTTGTATTTTTATATTTTATTAAAGCAATTAAAATCTCGGTTTTTGGAAGAGTGGGCAGAATTAGTTGCTAACCAACTAACCCAATTAACTACAAATGCAATTAAAATTAAATAATAGAAATGAAAATGGAACTAATTATACTGGTGGTGTAAACAATGATAGGGAAAGTTGTGTTTACTTAGGTTTCATTACTCCCTAGATATCTTTTATAGGTTGATAGCTTGTTACAATTGCATGGATGACGGGTCATATTCCCTAATACTAGTCGTAGGGCCGTGTACAATATTCCCTAACTCTATAGGATCCTACTTCACTCCTATGTCGAGCCATTAGAAGCGCCTAACATGGGATCATTAGAATTCTCCTACGCATTAAATACAACCAAATATCATAGTACACCTCCGATCATGTTTCTTAAGACGTTCAAGCAAGTTGCCAATGGAAGTCTGCCAGTTTTCTTAAGCCTACCATCGAATACAATCATCCGTAACAACTATAAACAAACAATCAACCCATAATTAATATCTAGGTTTCACCACATCTAAGCAAACACAAATGAAATCTAGCCTAGCATGTTAAATTGAAGACAAGTGTAAGATATATTCAAGCAACACATAGACATATTGATTGAATTGAAAGAGTACTTATCTCAAATAGAACATGAAAGTTTCAAAGGGTTGAAACCCTTGAAAAAGCTGTGAAAATCGGCCTAGGGTTTTTCCCTCAAAGTTGCACACAAATGAATGAAATTTGGAAAACTATATATAGATAATATAGGGTGACGGCGTCATGTGTAAACATGTGACGCCGTCAACTCGCCGCCTATAATGAAATCGGAGAGCCTAGATCCACTTTTGACGCCGTCATGTGTGATTTTCTTCTGGGCCGTCACTAATACGTGGACCATGACGGCCTTGGGTGACGCCGTCATCTCCTATGCACAAAACTCTCTGGATCGTAACGTGTATTATCCACATTCACCTCTTGTATTACTCTTGACACCGTCATTAAGGAACTTGTGACGCCGTCAGGTACTGTTCCCAGCAAGGAAAATTAAGACTTTGCCGTTTTCTTCACTTTCATGCTCCAAAAACGTCCAAAATGCTTCCTTTTCTATATTTCACTCCAAAAGTACCTAAAATGACAAAAGGAACGATTTAGGGCAATATTTGATCAAATAATCTCGACTTCGGGCTTAAATGAACCCTTAAAAATGGTTCATTTTTCGCCTCATCAAACATTAACAAACCTAAAAACAATAACTTAAGAAACATGCACATGATAACTAAAGCTTGACATACATACAAAACCAAAAACAACACACTAGGATACGTGAGTAAGGCAGTCTAGTTCCCGAGTCACTCTTTGCATTTCTTAAATAACTCTACACCCAGGTGAGTCTTCATAGCCTTACATCTTTTTAAACATTCACTTTAAATGCTTTTACAAACCTTGTAAGGGGGATACATGCTAAATGCTTAACTTAAAACCGAATACAAGTCTTTTTCTTTGGTTGTTTGCACGAATAAACAAAAAGCTACAACTACATAACCAAAATTCAAGAATCTAATCGTTTGGGATGTTTTATCCAAACGAACACGAATATAGTTGATAGATCTATTGGAGTTTAACAACTCCCGTTGGTATAACACCCCACTAGGTGGTACCAATAAGTACTATATGTGAATCCAGTCAAGGTATAAATTTGGAAAGTTATCCTTCTATCCCCTCATGTTGGGTCTGCAGTCCACATGACCCAGATTGTTAGGTTGTGATTCATGAGCTTAGTGCAACCTACTAAACTCCTGATAATTGTGCATGCATCACAATTATCCCAAAAACTTGCATTTTCCCAGATGGGTGTAACAACTGAACCCAGGGAACTTGTATTCACCAACCCCTAAACCTATGATTCTCACTCAACACCTAGTGTTCACTTTTTAAGCATGTATTCTAGGTATATTACTTCTATGGACCTATGGCGGAAGGAGGTACTGAACTTGGAGGACTTTTCATGGTTATCATTCAAACACAACCAACCTAACACTTCGATTTTTGGGACCTCAACAAAATAAAAGTATATCTTTTATAATTTAAACTCTGATAATTATGATTGATAACTAAATTTTCAAAACGTCTCTTTTCGAGTCGTTTTCTTTTACTGTATTTGTAATTCTATGAAGTAATACCCCAAACACTTTATCCACTGCGATCAATAAAAAATGGAGGTGTTACAGATTGGCATCAGTGCTTCAATTGTAGAGAACAAGGTCAAAACCTAAACTACAACTATTTTTCCTAAACCCAAGAAAGTCCTCAGTACCTCTGCCATCCTCCATAACCATATGTGCTAAGGTAAGTATAATAATTTCCTGCTTAACTGCTAAATGATTTACAGTATTTTCTTTATTATATAAGTTATGTCTACTCCCCTCTGCTCTACCCCTATCTCATCTAGTCCACATCCAGAGAATGATCTTTCCTCTCCGAATGTACTAGATTATTCCCCTAAACCCTATAACTTAGAAGACTCTATGAATAGTTTATATAACCCTAATTTAAAACACATAAGAGATTTCTATGCTAAGACATCACCCCTACTTCCCCTAAACCCTATTATACATCCACTTTTTCCTACCCATTAAACCAAACCCCATGGTTTCTTTCTCCCAAGAGAACCATATATACCTAAACACCCTATCCCCACCTATACCCCTAGATTTGACTTTAGGCAACCCTATACCTTAAACCCTACCCCTTACTTAATAAACCCTCCCATTCCATCTTGGAAAGTTGAAATTGGAGAAAAACCCTCTAGGTTTACTCTAGAAGATGAGGAAAACCAATTAGAGGAGATTTTAAATAACTTAGATGAAATTTTTCTTGATCTCCTTGAGAAGATAGAAAAAGGTCATAATAATAATGACTTAGATAATCAACCTGACTATAGTAGTTTAAGAGAGAATTTACAAGAAAACTGTTTTAAAATAGCTAAAATACAGGAAAACCAAATGAAACATCACCATAAAATAGCTTTTGACCGCTTTAGGATTTGCACTTTAGAAAAGATAATAGATAATGATGAGGAAAACTTAGAAAACACTAACACATGGAATTAGGAAATTAGGAAACTTTAGAAAAACTTAAATAGATAAATAACCCTAGGAGACATGCCTTAGAATAGTTAGAGCCTTTAGGATAAGTAGAATAGGAAATAAATAAAATAAGTTAGGATTTAGAAACTACCTGGTACCCCTCAATTAGGATAGATTGTATAACTAGACTTAGGATTACCTTTCACCTTAGAAAATCCTTAGGAAAACCTATAACCTACCCTTAACCCTTACCCTTAACCTACCCCGATGTCTTAGGTAAATAGAATCTCTAAACTGTTTTAAATTTCTCTTACCCTAACCCTTTTCAACTCTTTTTCCTCTTACCGATGGTGAGAATCCTCATTCTTCACCATAGAGATCTGAATTCTTTCTCCTCTGATCTCTAAACCTTCACTTCTTTCCATGGGTTTCTTAAGCTATCTTCGTTCTAGTTAGAGATCTACCCCTAACTATTCCATATGCAAATATATGATTCTCATATATAAGCATATTCCTACTCTTAGATTCGTATGATGCCCGAGCTAGTTTTCCCCAATCCCCTTTAGTAAACCCCAAAACCTTAGTTAGGATTTCCATACTTGAGGATAGAAATACTGTTAGGATTAGAAAACCTTAGACCATTAAGATTAGAAAACCTTAGACCATTAGGATTAGAAACCAAAAACCCCTACCCCAATAGACATAGGATAAGTCTTAATAGGAAAACATTAGGATTAAAATATAGATTAGGAAAAACTTAGGAATAGATAACCCTCACCCTAAGCCTTTAGAACCCTAGTTTAGGATAGACACACTTACCCTATAGGAATAAGTAGATTTAGGTCATAGATAACCCATACCTAGCCCTTAGGATAACCATATTTATACACTTGAGGATTTTAGAGTATACCTTAGGATTTGACAATTTTTAGAATACCCATTAGGAAATTTCACTTAGGAGATACTATGGATAGTGCCTTAGCTGGTTTCAAATCCTTAGGAATAGTAATACTCATAATAATAATAATAATGGTAATAATAGACAACCTAAAACAAAAGAGAAAACCTAAAACAACACCTAAAAATAAGGATATACCTAGTCAACCCTTAGGAAAGAAAACACTTAAACCTAATCCCTCTTTAGAACCCTCTACCTCAATGGAACCAAACACCTTACCCTTAGAAATTAGGATTAGTTAGAAGAACCTTAGGGGGAAAACAAAACTCTGGGAAGAAATCTAGTAAATCTAGAACTCCGATAGGATATTCTCCTTCAGGTATCCTATACTCTTACCCTTCCGTTTAATCTTATCTTTTCATTTCTCTCCTTCTACCATTTAAATCATTTTCCTCTCACTTCCTCCTACTCTTCCATTTAAAATCCCATTTTCCCGCCTTTTTCCCCACTCCACAAATTAAAACCATACTTTTCCATTTTCCCCACTCCTATACTTTTCCCCACTCAACCCACTCCAAACTTCTTTTCTTTTTCCATTTCCCCTACTTTACTTTTTCATCCTTTTTCCTTTTTCACTCCACTCCACTCCCATAAATGCTTCACTCCATTTTCCTTCATTTTTAATTCTCCGTCATTTTACACTCTATTTTCTTCTCTCTATATTCTCTCCCTACCTCATGCTGCAATGCTCTATTAGTTAGAACTTGCATTTCTCGTCATAACGCAAGTTTCTATCAGTTAGAACTTGTAATAATATCTACATCAAACTTTAATCCTCATTATGTTCGACTATGATATTAAATCTCGCTTTACAATAAATTGTAAAAATGAGATCTTCTACGTCCGTCATTCTAGTCTTAACATGGGAATTTATCATGTGACAAGTTGCTAAACCAGAGAAGATTAGAACTTGTCCCTGCCATGACTATACTAGTGTCTATCATGACTAGAACTTGTCTCTATCATGACTAGAACTAGTCTCTATCATGACTAGAACTTGTCTCTATCATGACTAGAACTTGTCTCTACTTGACTAGAATATTCCTCTACCGTATCTAGAACTTGTCTTCACTGATATGACAACTATCAGTTGAAACTTGACTCTAAAAATGTCCTTACCATATATCCTTATATATGGTAAAACTCTCTTCATTTTCCACCGATACTGCTTAAGGATGATTTATAATGACTATCCTCTTAAAATGAACTAGGATGTTCCTACATTTTAATGAGAAAGTTATAAGTCAAATAGGTTAAGAGTTTATACGCTCTTGTTTTCAAATATTGGGACGCCATTATTTGCAAATAATGAGATATAAAAACCTAAGTACCTGGTATCTGTACAAGCAATTCTTACTCCGCTTGTGCTAAATCTTCTTCCTTTTCACATCATTTTCCTCGATAATCCTCTTCTTTCTCTACTTTCTCGACTTAGTCTCTCCCCTACTCCAATAATCGTCAAAATCTTGGGACGAGATTTTCTCTAAGGGGGTAAGACTATAACAACCCACAAACAGCCATTACTATCATTCCCATTACAAATACCTATAGTAGGTATTTTACAGGTAAATTTTTGCTTTTTATATACATTATTACTTGCATGACTCACTAGACCTGCTCACGTGTCTACACTCACCAAATAACTCAACACTCACATCCTATAAACCCCAGGTATGTCAAGCATAAACTCATAACAACACCATAATAAGTAATTCACCAATCTAAAACACAAAACCCTAATAAACCCTAAACTAAAACTTAAGTAGGATTATGTGCTTATCTGAACCTATATGCTTAGGTAAACTAGTAAGAATGTGTTCAAGGCTTAAGTAAGAGTTTCTTTAGGAATAATAGGATATATTAGGACTATTAGGCTATAGAATAAAACCCTTAGAACTTAGATACAAACCCCCTAGGCCCTAAACCATAACTAGGTCATCGATAACTAGAATTAGGTCTAAACCCTCCCAAAACATCCCCATAGGTCACTACCACTTAGTATAAACCTTTAGGAACTTAGGATTAGTTATTAGATACCCTTAGGACACTAACTTAGGCACAAAACCATACGATAAACCCTAGTCTCTCACTAAACCCACTTAGGTCATTTAGGTTACAAAACTAGGTTAAACCTTCCCAAAACTTTCCCATAGGTTACCCACACTTAGAATAAACCCATTAGGTCCTAGGATTAGTCACTAGACACACTTAGGACCTAAATTTAGGCACTAAACCTTAAGTAAAACCTTAAACGCATATTAAGTAGAAACTAGGTCTTAACTTAACTAAAACTTAGTAAAACCTAAACATAAGCTCCTTAAACACCTCAACCTAGCACCCTAACACCTTAGTCATACCCAAGCACACATCCTAATACCTCTAAAAACACACACAAGTAGGTGCATCACCTACTTGGCTAATCCACCACTAATCACTACTAATCCACCCGAAACCTCCCCTAATCCACCACTAAACCACCCCTAATCACCCTAAACCACCCTTAAACACCCTAAGCAGCATACAAGCACCTCCAAGCACCCAAGCAATGAGGTGCATCACCTCCTTGTAAGCTGCTACCTTCGAACTACCTCCTACGGTCTTTCTCTACCACAACCGGCCTAGGCAGCCCCTAGCTACCTCCTAGCTCATCCTCATCACTGCCTAGCCTCACCACATCACCTCCTAGCTCTGTTTGCTCAGCCATCCCCCTCCGTGACACCTATGAACCCATTTCCACCCAAACCACCTTGTCGTGGGTATAAATACCCCCATCCCCTCATTTCTTCTCCACACCTCTCCCCCTCCTCTCTACCTCACATTTCTGTAGTACTAAGTCATTAGAAGCAGTAGGGAACGTGTAGCTAGGCCTTGGTTACATTGTGTTGTGATTTGAAGTCGTACGAGCCCTAGAAAACCCTAACCCTAGTTTTTCACCCACGTAAACCCCCCTAGCCATGTAAGTCTTAAATTTATTTAATTTAGATTTAGTATAGTCATAGGATAGATTTAGGATGCCTTAGATAGTTTAGATACCCTTGCATGAGCCTAGAACCATTCTACTTGCTAGTTTTCGTATTAAAACCCTAGATCGAGTCATATACTTTCATGCATGCTATAAGTACTTAATTTAGGTCATACACTAGTTAAACATAGCTAAAATAAGTTAAAATAAGTAAAATATAGGCTAGAAGACTTAAATACTAGATAAAATATAAGTTACATGGATATTAGGACTAGTTTTGCAATAGTTTACATGCATAGGGGTATATATCATAAATTCCTGAAATTATAAAGTCTAGGGAATGTTTTTGACATTTCCTAGAAGTTATAAGTAGTAAGGACTAGTTTTGCATAATATTAAAACCCTAGGATAGATAATAACATAAGTATAAACTAAAAAGGACTAAAAATGTAAACAGTATAAAGTTAAAGGTCTAAAATGGTAAATATAGAAAACTTAGGAGTCTTAGGTTAATTTCATAAAATATAGAAGTCTAGGGACTAGTTGTGTCAAGTATAGATAGTTATTAGTATATGTCAGTGTTCTAAAAGGCGCGCCAAGGCGTCGCCAAGGCGCGAGGCGTGGCCTCGGCGCCACGAAATGGACCAAGGCGTGAAGTCTAGGCGTCGTGTGAAAAGGCGTGGAATAAGGCGCGAAAAGGCGTGCCAAGGCACGCCTTATCGTATGGCGTGGCGCCATTTTTAGAAGAGGATGATGTGGGCTTAAATTTTGAGCCTAGTAATTTCTAAACATAGTTCAAATTTTCACTTTATTTCTTATGCATATCACTTTTTGTAAGCTCACCTTTTGTAAACTCACCTTTTATAAACTCGATATGCATATAAAATATGATATTATAACATAAATGATAAATATATAAATATTTTTTCGCCGCCTTAGTCATGCCGCAAAAAACGCCATGGCTTCGCCATGGCGCGTAAGGCTTGAGGCGTGGCCTTGCCGCCACGCCACGCCTCATGCCATTTATAACATTGGTATATGTAATATAAGTAATATAAAACTTAGGGTAGAAAATGTAAATATGTAAACAATAAGGGTAAAAAGTGAAAATATCATATAAGTATAAAACCTAAATAAAGTTAGAAGCATAACACAATACTAGGGAGCTTCATGCGAGGAGTACTATGTCGATATTTCATTTTTGATGAGTTTGTTGGGTTTACGAATTAAAGTGCCCTGACTCCTCGAACGATTATTGCATATACTTCTGAGATATGATGGCTCGAACGGTGATATGATTATAACTAAACCCTAATAACAATATAACTCAATAATAGGGAGCTTTGTGCGAGGAGTATTAACTACTGAATTATGATTGCCCGAACGGTATTATGTTGATAACATAATACAATAGTAGGGAGCTTCATGTGAGGAGTCATATATGTTGGGTCAATATTTTACTCAAATATTCCCCACAAGTATTTGAGGGGGAGATGCACACTGATCCTTGACAAGAATGACAAACAAACCCACACCCACCACTCAAAAAAACCTCACTGATTAAAATAATCATTCCTACGCCCGTACCTAACTCATATCTTTATCCAATCATAAAACACCCACAACTCTTCATCACATGTTAGCTTTGTACTTTGTACCTATATATATGTCTTGTATGTTACAGGGGATAGTTGTGAATTCTAGAAAAACAAATACTTATTATTAGTTGATAGGATTCCCCTCTCATTGAATCTAAAGCTTAGCTTGGATCAATGAGAGTTCATTGTCATTCTAATGGGGATAATATACCGAAATTATCCCCATCAAGAAGCTGAAGATGTTATCATGTAGTCATATGTATATTGAGTAATCTTGTAACTTTTTATTCATTATTATTAATGAAGTTCTAATTTATGTTTATCAAGATTTGCTCAATTCCATGGACCAACAAGAGGCATCAGAGCGGGTGGATTTGCTCAAAGCGGGATATATACTTGTGTTAAAACAAGTACTAACCTGAGTCATAACAAGATGAACCAGGGTATAGTTCATGTCACAATCAGGGAGAGTTAACTTCAGGTTGAGGAGTCTGAAGTTATGGGTCAGCTGATGGTTAGTGTCAAGAAAGAGGTGCTCAAGAAGTGGTAAGGACCAGGGACAATAAAGATTCAGGGTGTGCTATGCAATAAGTTCGCACTTCAGGGAGTGAAAATCGGACTGAGCTTTTGCAACATCAGGGAATGGTAAGTGAAGTCAGAAGGATCAAGCAATGTGTATGAATTTGAGATGCATACAAATTGATACCTTAACCCTCTCATTAAAACCTTAGCACTTGAAACGTGCACCTTACAACCTAAAGTCAAAAATCAAATGTGGGCTCTTCAAAAATTGCTACTAATGGTTCAATTTTTTTATGGGGAGAAACCACATGTATTCTTGATTAAACCCTGTGCCTGAACTCAGTCACTGTCACTCACTGAAACACAAAATTGAAACCCCATAACTTGAACCCCTCAAACCTTAACCCCATTCAGGTCACTGAACACCTTAACCTTGTCACTCCTCACTAAAATATTGTTTAAGTGTGTTTTTGAGGATTGAAATACTTATGGGAAAACTCAACAAACTAAGTTGTGATGAACATCAGTGATTATAAGAAACCCAAAGCCTGAACCAGGTCAATCTCAGTTACCAAAACCTGATAACTTAAGACCCTGAACCTAAGGGTCTATAATCTGAGACTCCCTGAAACACAACTCACCAAACTTGAAACCCGACTCACTGAACCTGAAGATTGTCTTGAAACCGAGCCTGAGATAAACTGGTGTTCCTGATCCTCATCAGGGAATTATGAATTCACACGAGAAGGGTGTGACTCGGGCATGCTAAAGATCAAATGATGGTGTGTCTTTTGGGCCGAGAACAACACTCTGAATGGTCAAGTCCCTGAAACCTAATTAGCTTTATTAGCTAATATTGTATTAGTATGTTAGATTCAAAACATGTATTAACATGTAATGATCAGTGAACCACAAAAAGGAGGGTCCCAGAAAAAGGAGGGTGGACCCTGATGTATCAAAATTGAACCAGGTCCCTGAACCAAAGGTCACTGAATCTCTCTCATTGAACCTAGTCAGCGAACCTTCTTCTTTGAACCCACCAACTGAACCCTCAGTCCATCATTTACTACCTGATCACCTTAGGCTATTTGTATATTCAAATAGGGGAGACTGTTGGGTCAATATTTTACTCAAATATTCTCCACAAGTATTTGAACATAAAATAGCCAAATCACTCACTGAATAAAATAGTAAATTGCTATTTCAGTGAGTGACATTTAACCTTAAACACAAACAAGTCACTGAGTGCATAGTCACTCAGTGAGTTATCTTCAGGATGCTCGGATCGGGTCTAAAAAAAGAAAGACTCAATCATTCAGTAAGGTGGTACTCAGTGAATGATCCCTGAGCCAAAGAAGAATGTAATGAAGTTAGTGAGTGATGACAATAACTCACTAACTCCCTGAAACTATCTCTATAACATACTGATAAATATATGCAGTAACTTCCAAAAGGAGAAGTCAAACCAAGTACAAGTAATTGCCAAAGATGTTGGAATATTTTATATGACACTTCAAAAGGATGTTTGTTCTATTCCAAAAGAAGATGAGGAATGGGACCACTAAGAAGTGGATAACAACTCATCATCACATGTTGGCTTTGTACTTTGTACCTATATATATATATATATATATATATATATATATATATATATATATATATATATATATATATATATATATATATGTCTTGTATGTTACAGGGGATAGTTGTGAATTCTAAAAAAACAAATACTTAGTATTAGTTGATAGGATTCCCCTCTCATTGAATCTCAAGCTTAGCTCGGATCAATGAGAGTTCATTGTCATTCTAATGGGGATAATATACCGAAATTATCCCCATCAAGAAGCTGAAGATGTTATCATGTATTCATATGTATATTGAGTAATCTTGTAACTTTTTATTCATTATTATTAATGAAGTTCTAATTTATGTTTATCAAGATTTGCTCAATTCCATGGACCAACAATATACTTCTGAATTACAATGGCCTGAACGGTGTTATGTTATATCTAAAACATTAACAAACCTAAAAAAAATAAAATAAGAAACATAAACATGATAACTAAAGCTTGACATACATAAAAAACCAACAACAACACACTAGGATACGTGAGTAAGGCGGTCTAGTTCCCGAGTCACTATTTGCATTACTTAGATAACTCTACACCCAGGTGAGTCTTCATAGCCTTACATCTTTTTAAACTTTCACTTTAAATGCTTTTACAAACCCTGTAAGGGGGATACATGATAAATGCTTTATTTAAAACCGAATACAAGTCTTTTTGTTTGGTTGTTTGCACGAGTAAACTAACAGCCATCACTACATAACCAAAATTCATGAATCTAATCATTTGGGATGTTTTATCCAAACAAACGCGAATACAGTTGATAGGTCTATTGGAGTTTGACAACTCCCGTTGGTATTAACACCTCACTAGGTGGTACCAATAAGTACTATATTTGAATCCAATCAAGGTATAACTTTGGCAAGTTATCCATCTATCCCCTCATGTTGGGTCTGCAGCCCACATGAACCAGATCGTTAAGGTGTTATTCATGAGCTTAGTGCAACTTACTAAACTCCTGATAATTGTGCATGCATCACAATTATCACAAAAACTTGCATTTTCCTAGATGGGTGTAACAACTGAACCCAGGGAACTTTATTCACTAACCCCTAAACCTATGATTCTCACTCAACACCTAGTGATGACTTTTGAAGCATGTATTCTAGGTATATGACTTCTATGGACCTATGACGGAAGGAGGTACTGAACTCGAAGGACTTTTCGTGGTTATCATTCAAACACAACCAACCTAACACTTAGATTTTTGGGACCTCAACAAAATAAAAGTATATCTTTTATAATTAAAACTCTGATAATTATGAATGATAACTAAATTTTCAAAACGTCACTTTTCGAGTCGTTTTCTATTACTGTATCTGTGATTCTATGAAGTAATACCCCAAACACTTTATCCGTTGCGATCAGTGAAAAATGGGGGTGTTACAAATAGTAAACCATATAAACTACCTATGGATCCACATTTGAAGTTACAAACAGATATTGGTACTCCTTTGATTGATCCAGAGGTTTACAGAAGGTACATTGGAAAACTCATCTATTTCACCATCACAAGAACAGACATTTGTTATACTGTGCAGCTGCTAAGTCAATTTATGCAATCTCCTACTTCTATACATATGCAAGCAGTGATGCATTTGCTCAGATATATTCTTCTTTCACCAAATCAAGGTATTCTCCTGGCAAAACACCTCCTGTATTTAAGAAATACAAGAGATACAATGAAGTTCCTCCACCCACAGGTAGGTTTCAACCACCTAGGACAGATGTTTCTTGTTTTGGAGTAGGCAATTTAGAATTCAGGATAAAGCTTAAAAGTCAATCTAATTCAAGTCAATCTAGTCCTGAGTCCTTAAGAGAAACGGTTGAGAAACCCAGGGATGATAACAAGGGTTCTGGGAATGAAAAAGGCTTTTCAAAACAAGCAGTACTTCCAAACACTTCTCAAAGTACTGTTGATCATTCAAAAGTACCTACAAGGAAATCTTTTCAAAATACTGCTTATTATAGAAAACCTTTTGGGAGTGGATTTGGGAATATGGAACCAAGGTTATGTTATGTATGTTATAGTCCTCATCATTTGATTAAGGACTGTGATTATCATTTAGAATAGTTAAGCAAATACCCAAAGACCACATCTGCAAACCATAAGCACAGGGAGAATAGACCAAGGGAGAGTAAACCAGCATGGAATTACTCAAATAGGGTTAACCATAGTAATTTCTCAAAAGACTATAGGTACCCTCACCAGAAAAGACCATTCTCCAAACCCCAGTAACTTCAAGAAATACTTTTCAAAGTACTGGTAAAACAGTACCTTCTCAAAGTACTATTAGGAATTCCCCCAACCAAGGTACTGCTAGCAATAGCCCTAATGTAAGACCTAGGAGATTCCATTCTTACAAACCTAGAAAGCCTTACAACTCAAGAAAAGTATCTAGATCAAAGAACCCAACACCAACTGTTACAACTAAATGGGTTAAGAAAGAAAGTACTGCTGAGGGTGAAACGGTACATTCAGAAAATAAGGGTGAAAAAGGGAGTGTTGATAATAATCTGATAACGCTCAAAGTTAACATGTTTTTATAAGCGTTATTAGTGTTTTTTTGTATGTTATTTGGTTGTTTTTATATGCTTTTGCCACTAAATCGTATCAAAGTATGTTTTTGTAGCATATGTAGCCAAATGTAGGAAAAATGGAGAAAAAGTGAAGAAAATGAAGTATATGCGATTACACGAAGATTCCCAAGTTCAAAATTCCAATGTAACACCCCAACCCGAAAAGGGCTAAAGTGTAACATTATGGGGTCAAATTAGAACATAAGCAAGCAGAATACATTAATGATACAAGGTTCACAAAACAGTTCTAGCGAAAAGATAAAGGACTAATTCTAAGCATTACAACTTCCAAATTAATTACAAGTTAAGAACCAAGAAGGAAATCTCTAAGTCTATCTCTAATCCATGGGGAGCTATCAACAGTGTAGTCCACTAAGAGCTCCTAAGCACTCTTCACCCAACCCAGTTTCCTTCTAAAAACCTGCCGCAGGAAAGGAAATGCGGCTGAGCTTAAAAAGCCCAGTGAACAAATATAAACAAACGAAAACTAATAACAAAAAGGAAAACGAAGGTGAATACGACATAGGTCCAAGCGAACCTGCTGAGATAGAAATCAAGAATATGGAAACATGGAATATGATCAAAGGAAATATGGATAATGGGTATCAAACAATCATCGAAATGAAATGAGTCATAAGTGTTAGAAAAAGAAATAAAGCATGCATAACTTAATCACATTAGAGATGACAAGATAATAAGAATCATAGAGAAGTAGAACAAATAGGAATGCCTAACAATATATATACTAAATGTACATAGGAGTCATGACCTCCCTTGTACCAAATGTGACAGGGGTGTATTGCACAAACACCAAAACATTCACCAAATAATACAAAACTAAGTTCCTAGGATGCATCCATACGCCCCCTGCAAAACAAATACATATGCACAAAGCTCTAGGCTAAGTAAACATATACAATAATAAATATAGGCCTGAATAGCTAGCTTAAAGGGAACGCTGTGGACTAAAACCCACCTCCACAGATAGTGTCAATACCACTGGTGCATCAGTGGCAAGACCATGGACTCCCCATAACTGGCTACAAATTAATCAAATCATATACAAGTAACACATAATGGGCGTAGAATCAAGAATGCTATAGAAAAGAAATATAGCATGCAACGAATATCAAGCTCGTATCAATATCAAGTATCAACAAATACGAATCAAACAAAGGGAACATAGCAATGGCTTAACTGAAGGGATCATAATAAAAGCAATAAACAAAAGAGAGAAGGATGGCCTTTACTAAAAAGGCAGAATATCTGTACCTCGAAAATAAATGCAGAAATGAAACAAAGAACGAGGAGAGAAAGCAGATCACTCCTTCTTCACACGATCTACATAATAAAGGTTTACATATTACTTAACTGCTCATTAAAGACTCAACTAATTTTAGGTTATCAAAATTTGGGTTTACTTATGATAAGTGTTTCCAGATTAGGTTTAGGGTTTCCTCTTTACAAAATTAGAAGTTTTAGGTTAAGGATTGCCCAATTAGGGTTTTAAGTTTACTTTCCAAAAATAGACTTTCCATAAATAGAACTTTCCAAAAATAGTAACTTACCAATCTTAGTAGTTTTATCTAAATTAGGTACCTTTCCATTTTTAGCAAGTTTCCATAAATAGTAAGTTTCCTTATAAGTAGTAAGTTTCCTTATTTAGAAAGTTTACATAAATAGTAATTAGGGTTTTATTTGGAAATTATGATAGTTTAGGGTTCAAAGTGACAATATTCCAAGTTTAGGGTTTACAATGTAATTATTACATATTTTACATATTATACCTTGTCTTACATATTTTAGAAATATAACTTTGTAGTCTCAAATAATTACCCATTAACCCTTATGGTTTACTTAATTACAAAACACACCCTCAAGACTAACAAGTACAAAACACACCTCAAAGCACACATCCGACATACGACTCATGAACAAGAGCACCAAACACCACAATGACCCAAACTAATACTTATGCAACACATGTATACTTATTTACTGGATTTATGACAAAATTAAGTACAATATATGAATTTTTGAATCCTATCATAAGACCAAAATAAAATTCATAAAAATTCCCACAAAAGCCCATATGTCTTAAGAGTCTACTTGAATTTTCCCAAAATTTATTACCAAGTGGAAACCCCTTTCAAAAATTGTTCCCCAAAACATGCCCAGAAAAATTCCAGACATCTTAGAAAAATCTAAAAAAATTCCAGGAAGTCCCACATAACCCAAATATTAACCCTGAAAAAGGAGAGCTCCCAAATCCTTCTATTTTGAAAACTAAAAACCAAAAACTACCACTGAATTTCAGACCCGATTACTTAGCTTTGACACTTAATAACACAAAAATAAAAAACATGACCTATACAACTCCAATTCACTCCAAACCAATTGGAAAACTTAATTAGAACATTAAGGAAGGTTTACAAACAAAAACCAAGAATTTTAAAATTAAGAAACTCACGAAATCAAGCACACATATCCAGCCTACCAAGCTGTCTCGTTCAGAAATCCTTTTTAGACCACTATAACACATGTTTACGCATCCGAGACCTTCATTAATCATAAGACATGTATTATAACATCATTTTAATATGTTTCCATCATCTCACATGATCACCCAACAAGATTTTATCAAAAACCCTAATTCAATTTTGTTATATCATGTGATAGGTTTATGATTTTAAGTGGAAAATAATTTTGTATATCATGTTCTATATGTAGGCCGGTTATTATGATGATAATAATGATTACATAGGTAGACAAAGAAATATCAAAATGAAGGAAAACATAGATGATACCTTAGGATGAGATCGAATCAAAGAACAACAAAAGAAATTCAAAATCAAGCCCTAATTCTCGGCTAACAACAACAAAATCGAATCCAAATTAAATTCCACGCCTCCTAGCACCCAAGTCATGAATCAAGGACACCCTTAAGCACCTAAAGAACCTTTATTGATCAATCAAACTGAATGGAGAAGCTCCAAAAACTCCATGCCACCACTTCTTCTTTTTTTCTAGGGTTCGTTCATTTTTTTTAAACGTTTTTTTTTCTTTTTTCTTTTTTTTTTTTTTTTGTGATGGTGAAATAAACACCGGTCCTTCTTGTTTTGTGGTTGTAGGTCGAATTATGAGCCAAAGGGCCAAGGGAAAACATGGGCTCACTTAGTTAGGTTCATTCTGTAGATTATTGTTTATGTACAAAAGGAAAACGGCCCAAATAGGTATTCATATCTCGTAGAATAAACCTTCGAATTTTATTTTAAGTTTTCAAATATTTCCGGATTCAATATGATCAAGATTTCAATTATGAGGTTCCGTTTTAATTATTTGGTTTTACAGTTTATTCGTTTAGTTATTCTCGGGTTTTATTTTTAATCGTATCCATAACTTACAAAAATTTCAAATTAGACGTAAAATTAGGTATTTAAAATTTAGGGTTTTACATCCAATCTGTGACGCATTTCATAAGGAGAACCTAAGTTTTGTCATCTCAAAGTTCCAAGTTCAGAGTTAATCAAGTTTGGATAATGCATAAAGAACTACACAAGGAAAAGTCAAAGTCCAAAGCAACTAGAACCTACCATCCGATCGGTTGGAGTACAACCGATCGGATAGCCACAATTACCACAATCCATCCGATCAGTATCAACCCGTAACCGATCGGATGGACATCTCGGCCTGTTTTTACCAACTTCTTGTGCATGAATCTTGGTCTTTTGTCCCATTGTTCTAGGCCCTTCTTAGTGTCTTGTTGTCCAAGCTCCAGCATTTATGTCTCTATTCATTACTAGGAGTATTTGACAAGCCTAAAAGGACCCCAAGAGTACACAATTGAAGACACAATTCAAGAGATAATTTACTCTCATTACTACTCTCAACTATTATCATCATCTAGCTCTCAAAGAAGGAAAATTCGTGCAGAAATAACCAGGAACTTTGGAGGACCAGGGAAGCAACACTTGGAGGCCAAAAATCTCAAAAAATCATCACCAATACTTAGGTTATCAATACCTTGTCATTTGTTATCAATTCCAAAGCATTGTAAGACTTAAAACCATGGATTCTAATGTTAAATATTCTGAGTTTATTTCCATGTTTGCTATGAGTGGCTAGTAGTCTTTTTACACTTGTTTTGATGATGTTTTATGATTAGTGATAGTTATGATTGTGATAACATGTTTTAATTCAATTTCAAGTCAATCCTAAGAACCAATTGTACCTTAAGTTTCATGGTGACATTTGTTGAGTCAAGGTTAACAAATTGATAATAGTTTCAAGGGTCGAAAGATTTGTTATTATTCAATTAGTTATAATCATTTGTCTATGAATGATTGTTTTTCACCATAATTATTCTTGACTAAATAAAGAAACAAGATGCTTGTAATGATAATGCTTTTATAACATCAAATCGGATTTTTTGTAAGCCTTTAGTTGGACGAAAGTTTAGATGTTTATAAACAATTGTAACCTTTTTGTCTATGAATGGGTTACCTTTTGTAATGACCATTTCCATAGAGTATTTGATTTGTAATAAGAGTTTGTTCTTGTGTTTAAGATATTCACCATACCTTATGAACCTTCGATGGATCTTGAATTGATTGGTTTACACCTAAAGCTTGTTTTTATGAACTAAAATCTTGACGAAGGTTTAACTTGTAGAAACAATAGATTAGACCACCATCTAATTATCACAACTAACATGTTATCAAAATTTATCACAATCATGTGTGTCATTAAGTAAAAAACTAGTCTAAACAAGTGTAGTTTTTAAATTATTGAATTTGCTTATTATCTTATTTGCGTACATTAGAGATTTACTTTTAGATTTATATTTTGATTCACTCACAAATCCCTGCGAACGATCGCGACTTACCATCATATCTTGCTATAATGGACGAGTACACTTGCTCGTATGTGTTGTTTCTAGATTTGGTAATTCACCCTTATAAATTTAAAACTTGCACTAACAAAACGCACATCAAGTTTTTGGCGCCGCTGCCGGGGATTTTGATTGTGTTTCCTTTAAGTTTTAAAAGTCCGTTTCTTTTCGTGTTCGTTTTCTAAAAAAAAATAAATAAAAAAAAATTATTCAGAAGTATCCAACCGATCGGATAGACATCCAGTTTTTTGATTTTACTGTAGCATCCATCCGATCGGTTTGACACCCAGCCGATTCGGAAATAATTTTTTGTTTTCGAAAATTTTATTTTCTTGTTATTTTGTTTAGGTAATTGACATGATTCTCTTGGTAGTTGTATGAACACTCGTTCTACTACTGAAAAGCTTAGTACACCTTTATCCAACCCTGAAAGTTTGTTTCGTAAGAAGAGATCTTCATCTATTCTTAATTGGTTTGCTAATCTTTCCGAAGAACATCCGATTTCCGATCTTTTTAAACCAATACCCATGGCTGACTATCAACCCATGTGGGCCACCAATCGAACCGTAGCACCTACTCCTGGAGCTGCTATTGTTGTCGCCAACCTCGGTGAAAACTTTACCGTTAAAGGTCACCATCTTTCTATGATCAAAGACCGTCAATTTGATGGCCGTTTGCGAGCCGATCCGCATAAACACATTGCCGAATTCATTGAAATTTGTGGCATGTTTCGTTATGTAAATACCGATGTCGATGCCATTAAGCTCAAACTTTTTCCATCATCACTCGCCGGAGATGCCAAAGTATGGTATAACGAATTAACCCCAGGAACTATCAATAATTGGGAGGAGATGAGGCAAGCTTTTGTAAGCCGATTCTTTCCACCTGCCATGTATTATAGACTAATGGGAGAAATCCGTACTTTTACACAAAATCCTAATGAGTCTCTTGTTGAAGCTTGGCTTCGCATGAAAGATTTACTTCGAAGTTGTCATGGTCATAATTTAGGACGAGGAACAATAATCCAAATCTTTTACCATGGTCTTGATGAAGCATCCCAAGCAATCCTTGATGCCGGAGGAATTTTTGTTTACAAAACACCTAACGAGGCATATCAACTTCTCGAAGATCGAGTACTCCTTAAACTCGATTGGTCAAAAGATTCCAAAACCAAACCCCTACGGAAAACCGTTGCTTTTGCCGAAAGTTCAGATAATTCGAAACTCATGGAGAAATAGAAGCCTTGTCTTCTAAAATCGACTCGCAATACAAAGATATAAAAGGAGAAATGAAAGAAATGCGAGATGGCTGTAATAATTGTGGAGGAAATCACACATCATCCGAGTGTGATGACCAACCTATGAATAGACCCAACGAAGGGGAAGCCAATTATGTCCAAGGAGGATATCGTGGAGGAGGTTTTCGTGGTAATTATTATGGAATAAGTTCTGGAAATTGGCAAGACCGCCAACAAAGGGATAACAACCGTGATTTTCAACCCTGAACAGACAACCCAAACCTACCAAATTCCAATAAAAAGGAAGAATCTGATTTCGAAAAAATAATGCGATATTTCGTAACTACTCAAAGAGCTACAAATGAGTTTGTAAAAACTCAATTTTTCAACCTCAAAACCAAAGTTGAGCAAGGTCAGAAAAATCATCAAGCTTCTATCCAAGATCTTGAACAAAAATTTGGTAGACTTTTTGATCAATTTTCTTCTCGAATTCCTGTTACATTACCAAGTAACACCCAATCCAATCCAAAACCGTCCGGATCAAACGATAAGAATTATCGTCCACCACAAAACAGAAATGAGCATATCAATGTTGTATTCACTCGAAGTGGTCCCTCATATGATCCACCACCCATTCCTACCGATAATACTATTATTCAAGATGAGGAGGAGGAGGAAGAAGCTGAAGAAGAAGCAGCTGAAGAAAAACCAACCCAAACACCAACCAAAGAAAATACAGTTCCACCAAAAAAACCTTATACACCAAAAATACCATAGCCACAAGCCCTAAGAAAAGAGAAAAGAGAGGAGCGAAATAAAAAGTTTATAGAGATGATCAAAGAAGTTAGAATTAACGTACCCCTCGCTGATGTTCTAGCTGGAATGCCCAATTATGGGAAATTTTTGAAAGAACTTCTTAATAATCGAAACAAGTTGGAACAAATTTCCGCTACCGTTCTCAATGAAGAATGCTCTGCTATCATTCAAAACAAAATTCCACCGAAACTAGGAGATCCGGGAAGTTTTCTTACACCATGTACATTAGGAAACAACATCACATGCGATGCTTTAGCCGATCTAGGTGCAAGTATCAATTTGATGCCCTATTCGTTGTATTCTAAATTTTCCATCAATACGTTGAAACCTACTAAGATGAGTATAAGATTAGCCAACCATACAAACCAATATCCTATTGGCGTTGCTTAAAATATGCTTGTTCAAGTTGGTAAATTTGTTTTTCGTGTGGATTTTGTCATCTTAGAAATGGAGGAAGATAGTCGAGTACCTATAATCTTAGAAAGACCTTTCTTGAACACTGCTGACGCCATGATCAAAGTCAAAGGCAGAGAACTCAATCTTGGAGTAGGAGAAGATCGAATCACATTCTTAATCGATAAAGCAATGAAATATCCAAATTCCAGTGATGACACATGCTATAACATCGATGTAATTGATGAAGTCACTAAAGAAGAATTGGATGCATTACTTGACGATTCGAAACCATTCATGACTACTTCAGAAAAGATCAGTGAAACAGATTCTGATAAGAATTTGAGGAATTCATGGAAGTAAAATTAGAAGAAGAGGAAGAAGAGAAATTTGAAGATATCACTGAAAAAGATCAAATGAAAATCAAATCATCTCTAGAAGAACCACCCGCTGATTTGGAACTCAAACCCCTTCCCAATAATCTCGAATACGCCTACTTAGAAGAAAATTCACTTCTTCCAGTAGTCATATCGTCGTTGCTCAAAACAAATAAAAAAGAAAGACTCGTTTATGTTCTTAAGAAGAATAAATGCGCTTTTGCGTGAAAAACTTCTGATATTCCAGGAATTAGCCCAGATTTTTGCAAACACAAAATCAATTGTGAAGAAGGTACTAAACCCGTTGTAGAAAGACAACGTCGACTCAACCCTAATATGAAAGAAGTTGTTAAGAAGGAAATCATCAAACTTCTTGACGCATGAATTATTTATCCTATCGAGGATAGCCCATGGGTGAGTCCAGTTCATTGTGTTCCAAAGAAAGGAGGACTGACTGTAGTGACCAACGAAAGGAATGAATTAGTTCCTACTAGAACTGTCACTGGATGGCGAGTATGTATTGATTACAGAAAACTTAACAAAGCCACCAGGAAAGATCATTTTCCTCTACCGTTCATGGATCAGATGCTCGAAAGATTAGCAGGAAACAAATACTTTTGCTTCCTTGATGGTTTTTCGGGATATTTTCAAATTCCTATCGATCCAGGCGATCAAGAGAAAACCACGGATTTAGGCAAAAGCAATCAACTATAGTCAACCGCGGATGTGGTCAATATAGTCAAACTCCTTAGGCTCAATGCTCCGCGGAATATAGTGTTTCCCCGGGTCGTTATGTCCCGACGTGGTGTGAATTGTTATCAAACGGGTTTGTGATCGGGTGAATTTGGACGGAAAAGGGTTTGTGATTGATCTGAACTAAGGAATCTACAAGGAAATAGCTTAAATAAGCTATATGAATAAGACTGGAAAGTTAGATACCTGAAAACATTTAATAACTAAAAACGTGCACGTTCAATTTAAATTTACGTGAACGTACGAAATAAAAAGTGAAATCTGAAATCTGAAAACCCCCAGGGGGTGAAAATGACTCTTTTACAAACCTAAGGATAAAAGAAAATTTTTAGAAAAAGAAAATTAATTTTTAAACTAATTAATTATTTAATATTAATTAAATACTAATTAACACTAATTATTAATATTTAAAATACATAAATACAATATAATATTATTTAAATACTAGAAAAGTGAAAATTAAATTTCTAAAATTATAAAATAACTAAAAACTAATTTTAAAACTAAAAATATGTATTTTTGTCTTTTTGTGGTTTTTATATTAATTAATTACTAATTAAACATTAATTACCTAATTTAATTAATTAGAATTATTAAAAATACTAAAAAGACTTAGAAAATTAAGAAATTTTTTACAAAACTAAGTAACCATCACAGGAATCCTAAAAAATTATAAAAAGTTTATTTTATATGTTTTTACCCTATTTTATTAATTATTATATTAAATATTAATTAATTACTAATTAAACTAAATAAATTATAAAAACTAGCAAATAACAGTATAAATTACAAGAAAATTTCTAAATTTATTTTACAACATATAAAAGCTAGGAAAAATATAAAAACAAGGGTTTACTTTATAAAAACTAATTTTGCTATTTAAAACTTAATTATTAATTAATTATTAATTAAACTAATATTAATTCTAGTTAATAGTAAATGAGAAAATAAAAATCTGAAAAAATTACTGAAAATACTTAAACATAAATGGAATTTAAGAAAAATATAAAAATGCTAAGTGCTTAAAAAAATCTAAAAAGGAAAATTAAAAATTTAAATTACATTAAATAGAAACTATCACTTATAATTAAATTTGTTTTTTTCTGGATTTTTCTTTTACAAAACTATTTAAATACTGAAAACAACTAACTTTTACAAAAACAACTTTTGTGGAACTTAAAATTAAGCAATGTACAAGCTTAAAGGTATGACAGTTGACTTTGGTCAACTGTCAAAGGAAAAGCTGATGTAAGCACCTAGGGGGGCCCACAAGGGTGAAATAAGCTGAATAAGTGAATTGGACCAAAATAAGATTGAAGGAACAAGCATAAGCCCTGAATAAGCCAAATAAGCTGATTAAGTTAATCCAAAAACCAAACAGGCCATCAGAAATGGGACAAGGTTTAGGGTTGGTTCCAAGTGGGGTCCACAGGGTCTAAGGTCAAACTCTTGGTTGGAATGGAGAGAGGGGTAGGAGGGGGGTTGAAAGGACCAAGGAGGGGGCCTGTGGGACCACTGTGGTGGCCAGAAACCACCACCAAAGATGGTGGTGTTGTGGTGGTCTGCTGATGCAGGGGAGTACACTCCCCCTGCAGATGTGTTTGATCAGGTGTGGGACCCACAAAGAAAATCACAAAAATACAATGTAGGTGGGAAAATGAAGATGAGCTGGGATACTACAAGTCCTAAAAACCACAAAGCTTGAATCCTTATACAAAATTCTAATAAATTCCCACAAGAAATGGGTTTCCAACTGATTTTGAAATTTGAGTTTTTATCAAAACTTAGTATTTTGACTTTTTTGGATTTTGAGCTTAATTTAATGACTGAAACTCAGATGATAAGCTAAAATAAAGTTGAATTAATACCAAACAATGACTTTTAAACTAACATGAAGGACTATGGAGTCCAAATCCCACACATTTAACTGTGTGGGTTAATTTTTTTGAGATGTTGACTATTTTGCAAATGACCAATGTATTTTATAGTTTGGATGAACTAATAAGACCTATGTTGACATGTGCAAACTGAATTTAACATGTAAAAATAACTAGATTACAATGAACACATTTCTTCCAAACACTCCTTATATCGTTGTCTGTTGGAATTTTATTCAAACCAACAGATGATCTAAACCATGAAACTAAAAACAAGTTTTCATTAATCCAATATGAGCGTAAACAAACAGAATTTAGCGACAAGGAACAACTTCAACTAAGAATTACAAAATGTGAGTGATGATGATGAAATGACTGAAATTGGACTTACAATGTTTCATTTACTCAGAACAAAGAACAGAACATGTACCCTGGTCCTAATGTCTCCCTAAGACTCTAAACCAGACCAATTTCCATGCTTACTTCTACTTCACAAAGCTCTGTCCACCATTTTTTTTTTTTTTTCTGTTTTTTTTAGTTTTCTGAGTTTTCTTAATCCAATGATTTAAAGACTTTATAAATAGATTATAAAAGTGACTGAGATTGATTTTTAGCACAAATAAATGCAAAATAACAATTTTGAGTAAAAATTTAGGAAATTAAGTAAAACTTGAAATCACTTTTAAACTGCATAATACATGAATTAGATTAAAGAAAATTCATTACAACTAAGAATTAAGGATCAATAAAGAAAAATACAAGGAAAATGGATAGATAATTAAAACTACATCACAATTCTGCTACTAAACTATACTACACTTATCTAATGCCATTCTCTGTCTTTTCTTTCACTTTTATAGGTCCTGGGTACCTTCTGTCTCATTCCCACTTCAATTTGGACCGTAGGATGGGCTCAATTGATCCCCACCCTTCAAATTAGTTTTGGCGGGAAACCTTGGGTGTGGCAGATTGGGTGGTTTGGTGAGGGTAATAAATGGAGGGTTGGTTTGTATTAATGAGGAAGAGTGATAGTGGGTGAGGTTGGTGAGAAAATTGGAGGAGGGGGGAGACAAACACCCTGGTAATTAGGGTGAGGTTAGGGACAATGAACAGTAAACGGTGAAGGGTTTGACTAGGGGTTTGACCCTGATTCGCCTTAAACTAGTTATCTTTTATTTCTCAACCACTTGTGAATGGTCAATAGTAAATTCAAACTAATCAAGACAAATGCTTCCGTGAAATACAGTGTTTTCCCGGGTCGTAATGTCCCAACGAGGTGTGCGATGTTTTATTATAAACGAACCTGTGATCAGTGAATGTGAACAGGAAATGTATAAGTGTGTGTGTGTGATTTAAACTAAGGTTTTATAACTTAAAATGACTTAAATAAACTATTAGAATGATTACGTGAAAGCTAGATATCTAAAACGTATAAACGTACGCCAATTTAAAATCAGAAGCGACTGCGTACTGAGAAAAAGGTGAGTTTTAAGGAAAAATAAACTACAAGGGTTAAAATTGAAAATTCTATAAACTTAAACTTAAAATAAAATTTAATTAAAAAGAAAAATATTTTTTAGATTATTTTATTATTTATTATTAATTATTTAATTAAAAACTATTTAATTATTTAATTAAAATTAAACTAAAAATGATAAACAATACAAATTAAACTAAAAACTTATAAAAATAATTTATAAAACTTAAAATGAACTTGAAGAAAGTATAAAAAATAAAAATAAATCTTTTTGTCTTTTTGTGAGCTTTCTATTAATTAAAAACTATTTATAATAATTAAACTAATTAAATTATTTTAAATTACAAATAATACTAAATCAACTTAGAAAATTATGGAAAAATTTTTAAATCTAATTAACCATCATAGGAATCCTAAAAAATTATAAAAACTTTATTTTATATATTTATAAACTAGTTTACTAATTATTATTCTATTTATTATTTAATTACCAATTACACTAATTAAATTGTAAAAACTATTAAATGAACAGTATAAATCACAAGAAAATTTCTAAAATTATTTTATGACTTATAGAAGCTAGTAAAAATATAAAATATAGGTGTTACTATATAAAAACTAATTATGCTATTTATAATTTATTTATTGATTAATTACTAAATAAACTAATATTAATTATAATAAATGCTAAATGACAAAACAAAAATCTGAGAAAATTATGAAAAATACTTTAACTTAAAAGGAAATTAATAAAAATATAAAAACACAACTTACTTAATTAAAATCTAAAAATGAAAATTAAAATTAAATTAAATTAAATAGAAACTATCACTTATTTTTATGTTGTTTTTTCTTGAATTTTCTTTTACAAAACTATATTATATATAAAAATAAGCAACTTTTGTGAAAACAAATATTTTATAGCTTAAAAATAAGCACTGTGGAAGCTTATTACTTCCACAGTTGACTTTTGTTGACTGAAATGGGAAATAAGCTCAAATGAGCTTATGTGGGACCCATTATGGATTAATCTGATTCTAATAAGTTAGTTTGACTTGTCAAAACTCAATTTGGCCAAATAAGCTCAGTAGATAAGCTAATAAGCACAAATAAGCTATTCCAAAAACTTAGATTCAACTTAGAATGGGGACAAACTTGATGGGCTTATTTAGGTGGGGTCCACAGTGATTCAAGTCAAACAAGTGGTCAACCCTTACTCTCTGTTAGGAGGGGGGTTCAAAGAAACTAATTAGAAGGTGTGGGGCCCACTGAGTTGGTCACAAATCCACCACAAAGTGGGTGGTGTGGCAATGGTCTGCTGCAGCAGGGCAAGACCTTGCCCTGCAGTTGTGTTTGGGGGTGAGTGGGGCCCAATACAAAATTCTTAAAAATCAAGGGAAGTAAGGATCTCAAAGATGAGCTGGTAGGTAACAAATAGGAATAGGTTTCAACTTCTGAAAGCAAACATAAAAATCAAAACAATTCCCTGAGTTTTTGTAAAAATCTGAGATGAGCACTTTGACTATTTTGCTTAAAACTAAAATTTTGACTTTAACCAACTTTGATCCTAATTTAACTACTGAGAATGATTTAATATGATAAAATAGAACTAGATTAAGCTATATTAGTAACTTATGAATAGGTATGAATGGTTTTTAGTTCAAAGATCACCACAGTTTAACTGTGGTGATGAGTTTTTTATAATTTTGACTTTCTAGGTTATACCACTTAACTACTGATTTTAACTATGCTAATTAGGACCTAAGAAAACTACTTGAACCATAAGTAACAACAAGTACCCCTTGTGATACAGTGAACACAGCTTATCCAAACACCCCTTTTAGAATCATTTGTCAAGTGATTATCAAAAGTTTTAGTGAATCTGCTAATGAAACTGATTACCAAGGTTCTAATATGATATAATGAACTTAAATAAACATGTAAAAACAGATTATAAGCTAATCTCTAATGAACCATAAAAATTACAATTGTGACTTACAATGGAGTTGGAACTGAGAACCAAAGAACCATGAATCATAAACAATACCTAGTATCCCCCATAGGATTCTATTACCATTTTTAATCCAAAATACTCCCTGCTCCTTGCTTTTCCTTCTTCTTCTTTTGATTTTCTATTTTTCACTATTTTTTCTATTTTCTTTGGAATTTTGTAATTATACTCTAAACTGAATTCAGATGATATCTAAAAGCTTTTATAAGCTTTGTCACAGCTTAAGTGGATCTTAGATTTCAATAACAACAACAAACAACAACAATCAAACTTTTGGAGAATTTTGAGAATTTAATGAAAAATGCATAAACAGAATATCTAACTGAAACTTGAAATTAACTTGATTTAAAGATTGAAACACATAAAATTAACTGAGAACAAACTATTTTAATTGGAATTACAACAGAAATTAAGGATTTTACTACCTACGACTATATTAAACCTAAGCTACACTAATGCTTCTTCTCTTCTGCCTCTCTTCCCTTTTGTAGCTATTTTCTGAGCTTGTGGGACCTACTGGGGTGTTTCCCACCATTCCCCAGCCGTTGATATGGTCAATCTCATCCAGGCCGTTTAAATTAGTTTCTTGGCGCCAAAGTCTCCACAGGGAAACGTGGAGGGTTTTACGGCATTAAATGGGTTTGGGAGGTAGTGGAGAGTTGGGGGAATTGCGTGGAGAGGTGGGTGATGAGGTGGAAGGCCAGGTGTAGGGTGGTATTGGTTGCAGAGGTGGAGGGTGGTATTGGGGAAGAAGGCGGTAAAGGGGTGGTTTGACTAGGATGTTTGACCCCCGTTTTTATTAAAAGGGGTGGACTGGGTTTGCTTGGTGGGCTGGGAAACAGCTGGGCCAAAGAAAATATAAAAAGGGTGGGCTAGGCTAGGTGATTGGGTTTAGTTTGGTTTTGGGTTTGGTGTTATAATAATTAAAGGGTCCGGATTTGGTTTGGTATTTTCACAAGGACTATTTTTGTAAATTCTGTTTTTTTGGAGGGTGCAACTTGGCAACTTTTCAAAGTTATTTAAAGGGTTAAAATTGCCAATTGTGAATAGTATAAAGGTATGTTTGACAATTTTCATTTTTAAATACCCGCGGACTATTTTTGCCAAACTGTGAAACTTCAGGGACCAATCATGTAATTCCACCAAACCTCACACCAAGGACCATTCCTGCAAAAGATTATTAGTACAAGGACCAAAATTGGATTTCTCAAAGTTTTTACATCCCAGGGACCATTTCTGTCAATTTGCAAAGTACAGGGACTAAACTTGTAATTTTGTGAAACTTTGCACCAAAGGACTAAATATGTAACTTTATGATTAAAAAGGACCTTTGGTGACTTTTTCATGTTTTTAGAATAACCAGGGACTAGTTTTGCCAATTTATGAAACTTGAGGGACTGAAACTGCCAATTATGCAAACTTTGTACGTTTTTCATCTGTTTTTGCATATTTTGCATTTGAAACATATAAAACACACCTTTAAGATATTTTAAGTATTTTGATGTATATTTGAGTGTTTTTGTATGTTTTGGCAGTTCAGATTGGTATAAAATGATGAGTATTTAGACACTCATCAATCCCCCACACTAAACTATTGCTAGTCCCTAGCAATCTATTGAGAAAAACTTAATGGATTTGAAAAACTCTTTATCAAAAGCCATCACTTCTGGAGTAGCCAGGTGTAAGAACTGTGGCACACCTGATAACCGTGTGATTTTGAGCAAACCACCAGCTGTCAACGGATTTGATTAGTCTTTACCAAAAGCCGTTTGCTTCTGGACTAGCCAACTCTTGATGGAATAGTCAACATCTTGGTGAGCTGATTACCAATTATGGTTTTTCCACGGACTTTACCACAAGCCATAATCTTGCGGGCTAGTCAACTCATTCGCTTTAAGGGATATGGGGAGCTGAGGAACCATACAATTTTTTGGCAAATTGCAAGCCATAAACGGGTTTGAGTTATCTTTACCAAGAACCGTTTGCTCCTGGATTAGCCAATCCTGTTGTGGGTTAGACATGGAGGATTGATACCATTTATTGCGTTCTAAGTGAGAAAAAATTTTAAAATTTTGGCTAAAATGGGGGTTCTTGATGGAACATGTGTTTAAATTCGTTAGAATAACGAATCTCCCCCCACACTTAGAACTGAATATTGTCCTCAATATTCAAAGTACCGGGTGTTAAACCGAACTTAGAACGTAAGAAGGAAATATTACTAGCCATTATTTTATGTGTATATACATACAATTATTTTTTTAGATAAAACTTCTTAAATAGAAGCTATCACTATTTTTTTTTTTTTTTTTTTTTTTTTTTTTTTTTTTTTTTTTTTTAGAGGATATATATATACACAACATGTGGGGCATCTCCCCCACACTAGGGTGGAACATAGGTGAAAACCTATGTACATGCTACTGTTTTTGATTACCGAGTCACTAACTTGACTCGACCCCGAATTCATTTGTCCATGGGGAAGCAAGTGGAAGAGACAATCTACATTGGACTTTCATTCAAGACGTTTGGATAAACATTTGAAGCACGTGAAAGTTCCACACCGATGAGATACACAGACACCCGGCTCAAAATTTATAAATGAGAATGCCGGGGTCAAAGATAATATCCTCACTCCCGAAAGAGTGAAGAACAGGATAGGGAACAGGATATATGAAGAAAAGAAAGAAAGTCATGATGAAAATCATAACTAACTCCTCATCTTCAATAGGAGAATTCATTGTTTCATGAATCTCCTCTTTTAAGCTCGTTTGATCAAGACATATTATGGGTATGTCTAGATCAAAATAAAAGTTATCATACTCCGATAGAGATATGATATGAGTGAGTTCACAGGAGAACTCCTCAAAGGTGAATGATTCATATTCGGGATTGATTTGAGTGAATTCACTTTGGAACTCCTCAATAGTAAATGATTCATAAACGGGAAGAGAATTATAAGAATAAGAAGTGGTGATACCACTTATCTTCTCTTCCGTTTGATCAAAATGGAACGTTTGCAATTGCGGAATAGAATCATTGATCAAAATCTCACTATCCTTGACGGGGATAGGAGATGAAATAGGCTTTTCATTAAAAGCCTCGATTCTAGAAATGAGAAGATTAGCATTTAATAAAGTAAGACGAAGAGCTTCGTCTTGGATAATTTCTTCCTCATTTTCTTCTTCTGAGTTGACAAGCTCAGAAGGTAATTCCCCCACATAACTTATGTCTCCACAAGATAAAGAATAGTCCTCATCAGAATTAGAGAACATCTCAATATGATCATTTGGAAAGACAATAGGGGGAGGGATATCACCCATGTGATCAAGAATTCCCTGTGACTCTCTTGGGATTGAGACAAGGTTCTCAACACTAGACTTTATGAATTCGTCCGATTCCTTATTAGGAATAGTGTCAAGATGCTCGTCCCCCATGCTCAGAAAGTGAGTGGGAACCTCGGGTGTGATAACATCATACAGAGGGAGCTGAGAAGGACTAGCAGTAATGGAGTCTACAAGTTCCATTATTTCTACTGCTGGTGAGTCAGTTATATTCTTTTCCCCCTGCATATCCATGGAAGAAGTCTCAACTGATGAACATGATGAGGTATCATCACTTTCATCATCCTCATAGAGAAGAACAGCATTTTGAAATTTGGTACGTGTTATAGCTGCTTGTTCTAAGACTAGTAATTCTTCCATGCTTCTTCCGTCTCTAGCAACATGTTCTTCAGCAAGTAAATCCGTGATAGATTTATCACAAGAATATGGAATGAGTGGAAACTGTGGGGGTGTGAATGTGTCAAAACCGGAAGGTTGACATTGATCATCATTATGAGGACCCCCACAATGTACACAAGAAAAACTTGGTGCATTGTGAAACGACATATTAGCTAACTCCTCTCTAATGTTTTTAAGTTTCTTAAGAACCTCTAGACAAGGGTCTTGCTGGTATTGAGGACTTGCTTGGTTCATTTGGTATTGTGGAGGTGGGTCTTGAAACGAATAGTCGTAATTGTTACAAGGAAATGGATTCCTTGTTTGACAATCAGAGCTAAAATGTGGACCTCCACAATACTCACAACAGTAAAACTGTTGAGTCTGGCTTGGTGTATTTTGATACGAAGCATCATTGAGATTTGGATAATATGATTCTTGCTCGTATGAATGTGATGGGTAGTTTGAAAAATTTGAAGAGTTGTTGAATGAGTTTTGATTAGGATCATAAGCAAATGAATTACTCGACCCACAAAACAAACAACTCCCATTTTGAATATCATTACCACATTGTACACATGTACACCAACGACATGGAAAACCGAAAAGAGGCTCACCACAACCGTCACAAGGGACAAAATCTGGAGGTGGGACAAGTGGTGTGCTCTAAGAGATAGCAATTTCCACCACTTCCGTTATGGTCTCGTGGTTTTTTTTTTTTTTTGATAATTGTGAAGATTAGGCAAATCGTTCTTTTCAGTAATTGCCCTAAGCTCTGTACGTTTGCTTGACAAACTTTTAACCGTAAACCGTGAAAGATCAGGATTGATTCTTGAAGGTTTAGGAGCATTTGCGAGCTCAGGTTTTTGGACAACCGTGGTTTGGATGTATTTAGCACCTCCATCATCAGAGGAAAGTACAAGGTCCTTTGTCACCTCGGTTTCATGATCTCTTTCCCTCACCGGAGAGGGAATAGGAATCGAAGGTCCATCATAATCAACATAACATCTCGACATTTTTTACAAGGCCATAAGTTTTTCAACTTTGCTTTTACAGGCCCTTTGTTTAAAGAAATCGTCATCGAGAGATGCCATTAGAATCAATTATGGGACAAGTGGAAGAAAGTAGAATCAAAAGGGTTTTGGGGATGAGAAATGAAGAATCAAATAGGTAGGGGTGTAAAGGTGAATATTTTTGTGTTTTGTTTTATAAAAATATGGATAAAAGATGGTAAATATACAATGGATGTATATCCAGATTCACTAATACGCAAAATCGTTTAGAATAAGTGCACAACCTCCCCGGCAGCGGCGCCAAATTTTGATTCGCCTTAAACTAGTTATCTTTTATTTTTCAACCACTTGTGAATGGTCAATAGTAAAGTCAAACTAATCAAGACAAATGCTTCCGTGAAATACAGTGTTTTCCCAGGTCGTAATGTCCCAACGAGGTGTGCGATGTTTTATTATAAACGAATCTGTGATCAGTGAATGTGAACAGGAAAGGTATAAGTGTGTGTGTGTGTGATTTAAACTAAGGTTTTATAACTTAAAATGACTTAAATAAACTATTAGAATGATTACGTGAAAGCTAGATATCTAAAACGTATAAACGTACACCAATTTAAAATCAGACGCGACTGCGTACTGAGAAAAAGATGAGTTTTAAGGAAAAATAAACTACAAGGGTTAAAATTTAAAATTCTATAAACTTAAACTTAAAATAAAATTTAATTAAAAAGAAAAATATTTTTTAGATTATTTTATTATTTATTATTAATTATTTAATTAAAAACTATTTAATTATTTAATTAAAATTAAACTAAAAATGATAAACAATACAAATTAAACTAAAAACTTATAAAAATAATTTCTAAAACTTAAAATGAACTTGAAGAAAGTATAAAAAATAAAAATAAATCTTTTTGTCTTTTTGTGAGCTTTCTATTAATTAAAAACTATTTATAATAATTAAACTAATTAAACTATTTTAAATTACAAATAATACTAAATCAACTAAGAAAATTATGGAAAAATTTTTAAATCTAATTAACCATCATAGGAATCCTAAAAAATTATAAAAACTTTATTTTATATATTTATAAACTAGTTTACTAATTATTATTCTATTTATTATTTAATTACCAATTACGCTAATTAAATTGTAAAAACTATTAAATGAACAGTATAAATCACAAGAAAATTTCTAAAATTATTTTATGACTTATAGAAGCTAGGAAAAATATAAAATATAGGTGTTACTATATAAAAACTAATTATGCTATTTATAATTTATTTATTGATTAATTACTAAATAAACTAATATTAATTATAATAAATGCTAAATGACAAAACAAAAATCTGAGAAAATTATGAAAAATACTTTAACTTAAAAGGAAATTAATAAAAATATAAAAACACAACTTACTTAATTAAAATCTAAAAATGAAAATTAAAATTAAATTAAATTAAATAGAAACTATCACTTATTTTTATATTGTTTTTTCTTGAATTTTCTTTTACAAAACTATATTATATATAAAAATAAGCAACTTTTGTGAAAACAAATATTTTATAGCTTAAAAATAAGCACTGTGGAAGCTTATTACTTCCACAGTTGACTTTTGTTGACTGAAATGGGAAATAAGCTCAAATGAGCTTATGTGGGACGCACTATGGATTAATCTGATTCTAATAAGTTAGTTGGACTTGTCAAAACTCAATTTGGCCAAATAAGCTCAGTAGATAAGCTAATAAGCACAAATAAGCTATTCCAAAAACTTAGATTCAACTCAGAATGGGGACAAACTTGATGGGCTTATTTAGGTGGGGTCCACAGTGATTCAAGTCAAACAAGTGGTCAACCCTTACACTCTGGTAGGAGGGGGTTCAAAGAAACTAATTAGAAGGTGTAGGGCCCACTGAGTTGGTCACAAATCCACCACAAAGTGGGTGGTGTGGCAATGGTCTGCTGCAGCAGGGCAAGACCTTGCCCTGCAGTTGTGTTTGGGGGTGAGTGGGGCCCAATACAAAATTCTTAAAAATCAAGGGAAGTAAGGATCTCAAAGATGAGCTGGTAGGTAACAAATAGGAATAGGTTTCAACTTCTGAAAGCAAACATAAAAATCAAAACAATTCCCTGAGTTTTTGTAAAAATCTGAGATGAGCACTTTGACTATTTTGCTTAAAACTAAAATTTTGACTTTAACCAACTTTGATCCTAATTTAACTACTGAGAATGATTTAATATGATAAAATAGAACTAGATTAAGCTATATTAGTAACTTATGAATAGGTATGAATGGTTTTTAGTTCAAAGATCACCACAGTTTAACTGTGGTGATGAGTTTTTTATAATTTTGACTTTCTAGGTTATACCACTTAACTACTGATTTTAACTATGCTAATTAGGACCTAAGAAAACTACTTGAACCATAAGTAACAACAAGTACCCCTTGTGATACAGTGAACACAACTTATCCAAACACCCCTTTTAGAATCATTTGTCAAGTGATTATCAAAAGTTTTAGTGAATCTGCTAATGAAACTGATTACCAAGGTTCTAATATGATATAATGAACTTAAATAAACATGTAAAAACAGATTATAAGCTAATCTCTAATGAACCATAAAAATTACAATTGTGACTTACAATGGAGTTGGAACTGAGAACCAAAGAACCATGAATCATAAACAATACCTAGTATCCCCCATAGGATTCTATTACCATTTTTAATCGAAAATACTCCCTGCTCCTTGCTTTTCCTTCTTCTTCTTTTGATTTTCTATTTTTCACTATTTTTTCTATTTTCTTTGGAATTTTGTAATTATACTCTAAACTGAATTCAGATGATATCTAAAAGCTTTTATAAGCTTTGTCACAGCTTAAGTGGATCTTAGATTTCAATAACAACAACAAACAACAACAATCAAACTTTTGGAGAATTTTGAGAATTTAATGAAAAATGCATAAATTGAATATCTAACTGAAACTTGAAATTAACTTGATTTAAAGATTGAAACATATAAAATTAACTGAGAACAAACTATTTTAATTGGAATTACAACAGAAATTAAGGATTTTACTACCTACGACTATATTAAACCTAAGCTACACTAATGCTTCTTCTCTTCTGCCTCTCTTCCCTTTTGTAGCTATTTTCTGAGCTTGTGGGACCCACTGGGGTGTTTCCCACCATTCCCCAGCCGTTGATATGGTCAATCTCATCCAGGCCATTTAAATTAGTTTCTTGGCGCCAAAGTCTCCACAGGGAAACGTGGAGGGTTTTACGGCATTAAATGGGTTTGGGAGGCAGTGGAGAGTTGGGGGAATTGCGTGGAGAGGTGGGTGATGAGGTGGAAGGCCTGGTGTAGGGTGGTATTGGTTGCAGAGGTGGAGGGTGGTATTGGGGAAGAAGGCGGTAAAGGGGTGGTTTGACTGGGATGTTTGACCCCCGTTTTTATTAAAAGGGGTGGAATGGGTTTGCTTGGTGGGCTGGGAAACAGCTGGGCCCAAGAAAATATAAAAAGGGTGGGCTAGGCTAGGTGATTGGGTTTAGTTTGGTTTTGGGTTTGGTGTTATAATAATTAAAGGGTCCGGATTTGGTTTGGAGGGTGCAACTTGGCAACTTTTCAAAGTTATTTAAAGGGTTAAAATTGCCAATTGTGAATAGTATAAAGGTATGTTTGATAATTTTCATTTTTAAATACCCGCGGACTATTTTTGCCAAACTGTGAAACTTCAGGGACCAATCATGTAATTCTACCAAACTTCACACCAAGGACCATTCCTGCAAAAGATTATTAGTACAAGGACCAAAATTGAATTTCTCAAAGTTTTTACATCCTAGGGACCATTTCTGTCAATTTGCAAAGTACAGGGACTAAACTTGTAATTTTGTGAAACTTTGCACCAAAGGACTAAATATGTAGCTTTATGATTAAAAAGGACCTTTGGTGACTTTTTCATGTTTTTAGAATAACCAGGGACTAGTTTTGCCAATTTATGAAACTTGAGGGACTGAAACTGCCAATTATGCAAACTTTGTACATTTTTCATCTGTTTTTGCATATTTTGCATTTGAAACATATAAAACACACCTTTAAGATATTTTAAGTATTTTGATGTATATTTGAGTGTTTTTGTATGTTTTGGCAGTTCAGATTGGTATAAAATGATGAGTATTTAGACACTCATCAACCCCGTTAATATTAAGGGGGTTGGGGTTGGGCTGTTTGTGTGTTGGGCTAGGGAATGGGCTTAGGATGTTTTGTTGTGTCAGATTTGGTTTTGGTTTGGTTATTTGGATTTGGATAATACAAAGGGTGTTTGTTTGGTTTGTTTAACTAATAAAAGCCCAAGGACCTATTATGTCATTTACTGATTTTGAGGGGCTAAAGCTGCCAATACTCCAAAATAACCATAAGGATTAAAATTTCCATGTATCAATATCCCACGAACCATAATTGTAAATTTTCCATTTTAAAAATACCCGGGGACCAATATTGCCAATTTCTAAAACCGAGGAACCAAAATTGTAAATTCCTAAAACTTTTCATCCAGGGATCAAATTTGCCAACTTGTAATTTCCCAAGGACCAAAAATGATTTTTCATCCAAAAACTGCCACCAGGGACCAAATCTGCCAATTTTTAAACTCCAGGGACTAAACTTGTAAATTTCCAAAACTTTTGAGATTTTTCACCAAAGGACTAAATATGACAACTTATGATTTTAAAAGGACCTATGGTGATAATTTTCCATATTTTTAATGACCAGGGACTAGTTTTGCTAATTTTTGAAAGTTGGGAGACTGAAACTGCCAATTATGCAAACTTTTTTCATTTTTCATCTGTTTTTACTCATTTTGCATCTAAAACATATAAAACACAATTTTGAAATATTTTTAGTAATTTGATGCATTACTAAGTGTTTTTGTATGTTTTGCAGTTCAGATTTGACCAAAAATGATGAGTGTTTGAGCACTCATCAACCACATTTACATGTCCTTTTGGAACCTACGCTTACCGGCGCATGCCTTTTGGTCTATGTAATGTACCTGCAACTTTTCAAAGGTGTATGGTCGCAATATTCCAAGACATGCTTGAGACATCTATGGAAGTTGTTGATATAAATAATTGACTAAAAACATTATTCATATCTTCCGATATCTCTATGTTTTGATAATCACAAAACTTAAACTAATCAAATCCAAAGATCATGACGTAAACACGTATTTAGTAATAAATAATCACTTTCACCAACAAATCACTTAAGGTATGAATAAACAAAGTGTTTAGTGCTATGTATGATCAAAGGGGTATTTAATTAACTAATACAAAGTTTATTTAATTATATAATCTTATTATATATTTTTGAAAAACACTTTTGGTAATAAGGAAAAATGTTTTAATCATACTAAATATATGATTTCAAATATTTAACCAAAATCAGTTAGTTTTTCACCAAATAAACTTTCCCCACTAAAAGACAAGTTTTCTGGCCGTTACAGTTGGGCGGCCCCCTTAATTATAAGGGGCGGCCCCCTTAATTTTAAGGGGGCCGGCCACGCTCCTCTGTCAGAACTTGTTGCCTATAAATACCACCTTAAACCTGGATTTTTTCCCCACCTTTTTGCACAGAAACTGTCTGTTCTAGATCTCTATTTCAATCCTAAAAAATCCTTTGATCATTTCATTTCATAAGCCTTTGTTTCCAAGTGATCCAAAGCCTCATTCTTTCAAGTGCAAAGAGAAGAATACTTCTATTAGAAGTATTACAACTTAGTATCATCTTGCTATCTAAGTTGTTTGTTTACATTTCCTTGTACATCTTTCATACTTTGGTGAATAAGGTGTATGTATTAGTTAACTAGATTTAGTTGAAGAATCTAGAATTGTTGTAAGTGTGAAGTGTGACTTGAAGTGAAGAAGAAGGGTTAGATAGTAGTGGTGATAGGAGATTGTAGCAATAGGAGCTTGTAGTGAAGAAATTAAGGATCTCTAGTGGAGTAGACTAGAAGACATTTGTAGATTGAAGTTGTGAAGACATTAGTGGCTTGAAGGTGTCAAGACATTAGTGCATTGAAGGTGTGAAGACATTAGTGGCTTGAAGGTGTCAAGACATTAGTGCATTGAAGGTGTGAAGACATTAGTGGCTTGAAGGTGTCAAGACACTAGTGCATTGAAGTTGCAAAGATATTAGTGACTTGAAAGTGTCAAGACATTAGTACTTTGAAGGTGTGAAGAGAATAGAAGATCGGTGTATAGAAGATTGGTGTGTAGAAGATTGGTGTGAAGAAAATAGTAGATTGGTGTGAAGATTGGTGTGTAGTTTGGTGTGTAGATTGGTGTGTAGATTGGTGTGAAGATTGGTGTGTAAATTGGTGTGTATATTGGTGTGTACGGTTTTCTCCGCCATAAAGGAGGTCTTTGATCTAGTGAAGAAAACTCTCGAGTAGGTGACTCGGGGAGTGGAGTAGGGCAAGGAAGGTGTCCTTGTAGCCGAACCACTATAAATCCTTTGTGTCTCGGTTTGATCTTTCCATCCCTCACTCTTGGATTTATTACTTACTTGCATTTCATACATAGTCATAATTGATAGTATTGTGCATATGTTGATTTCACATAAAGATCAAACTAAAATCCATTCATAAAACTAATCTTACAAAAAACAACCTAGTACATAAAATTATATCTATACACTACTACTACACATATATATGCTTACATAAAATATACGAAATTGTATATTCTTTCCTAACATTATACATAAGCATTGTATATATAAAACCTTTAATAAATCTTGTATTTGTACTTTTGTAGTTAAGTGTTTTGAAATTGTACATTATACATAAGTAATATTTATACAAAATCATAAATTAACTAGTATATATATTTATGTATTAAAGTGATTTGAAGGTTTCATCTTAGAAACTATCTTTTATAAAATAAGCAAAACGAAAAAGACGTAAAACTATTCAACCCCCCCTTCTAGTTTTCCACAATTGGTACCAGAGCCACGTCTAACAAGATTTTTAAAATATACTGTATTTTAAAACTTGTAACGATCTATGGAATTCGAAAAATATCTAGAAGGAGAATTTACGCAAAAACCACCATTATTTGAAAATGATCATTTTCTTGAATGGAAAAATAAATTTGAAAATTATGTGAAATCAATAGATCTTGATCTTTGGCATATTATTTCAATTGGTGATCTTAAACTAACCAAAATGGATTTTGAAAATCAACATAATAATCTTCAAATAAAAATTGATAAAAATACTAAAGCTAAATTACTTATTTTCAAAACTCTACCAAATGTTGAATATGAAAGATTATTTCCTTGTAAAACGGCAAATGATATTTGGAAATGCCTTTTAAAGTTTCACCAAGAGAAATGTAAAACCAAAGATGATAAACTTGATATTGCACATGAAATTGTTACTCTAGAAAGTTTAATAGATAAATATTTAGTTGAAATAAACACATGTACTACTAGTTCAAATGTGATCATTGAAGGTACCAATAATGAAGAACACATGTGTCAAATCCGAAGAAAGCATGTTAATAAATCATGGTGCAACAAGGACGATAAAGACGATGTAAATACGGAATACGTGAACATCCTAACAAATGTTAATACAAAGAGTGATGACAAGGATTACATGCTCCAAGATCCAAGCAATGCTACAAACAAAACATGGAGCGACATGAAGAATGGAGTTGATCACCGTATAGCGAGTGAAGAGTGTACAAGTACAAATAAGGTACAATTCAAAACCAAACATTTTTGCTATGATCAATTTACATTAGAATTTTCAAAAATGGAAAATAGCTTCAAACACTTTTGCAACATTGACTCAAAAATTATTTTTAAAAATGAATTTTCAACATCCGCTGAAAATAACTTTGAAAAAGAAATAATTTTAGAAGACAAAATGTCTAGACTTGAAAGTAATATTGAAATTGATCTTGAATGTAAAAATTGTCAAGACTATAAACATGAAATTAAAATGGAAAAGGAAAAAGCTAAAATATTAGCAAAATTCGAAAATAGTTCTAAATCTTTAAAATATCTACTTAACATTCAAAAGTCATTTTATGATAAAACCGGATTAGGATATACGGCAGATGAGTATTTGACAAATACATCAAAACAAATAAAATTTGTTAAACCTAATGGAAAAATTTAGAACTATTATTATTTACATCCATTGATTATTTCTCTAGTCAAGAAAGTTATTGTTTGTTTGCTAAAACAAACAAATAATGAATTCTTGTACTTCTCGACGACATCCTCTTCATATGCATTTAAGTGCATTGGATGTTCGCTACTAATCAAATCGGACCCATGAGAATCTGGGTACCAAGCTCTCTGTCATGTGTAGGTAATTAACGATCAAAGGAACTACCACTTTTTAGATCGCTCTATTCGCTTTCTTTCATTTGATGACCATTGTCTTTATGGTGTGTTCGTTACTACCTCATGACGAAGGATTCTTGTTCTACCATTCTTAATCTGCACGACTTGTGATGATTGGGGCGACCGATAGTGTTTCTATGATCAAGTCTCCTTGATCCTTTTCGCATTAGGATATTACTTCGCTTCTTCAACTTGCTTTGGGGAAAACCTTCCTGACGTTTTATATTGCTCTCATGACCACTCTTAAAGAAGAGTTGGACCTGAGGTAAGTTTTCTTTTCAAAAACTTGCCTACATTACATTAAGATAAAGTATGCTTCAATTAGTATATTAATATGATTTAATTTATAAGTTGCTATGCTTTTAGATCATGAATACCAATATATGCATACATGACATTAGGATAATTAACTCTCTTGTTGCTATGTCTATTATCATTTGTCTTAGTTTTCATCTATATTGATAATCTTCTATGATTTAAAGTAGAATGCTTGCCATTTATGCTATATGATCTTACTAGTTGCATTAATAGATGTGTTATAATTAAGACTTGCTAGTAACTCAATATTACAATGTGTCTTGTATACATGCATACATTCATATGCCTATATTGTATTCATTGATGATTTTCTTTGTCCCTTCCTATCTCATTGCATTTAGATGTTTAATGTCTACCATATCTCTTTCATATCTTTAGTTGCCAATTAGAGATTTTTATATGTGACAATGGGCTTAATCGATTCTCTTGAAGTGTATCTTTCACTTGAAATTTCTTGATTGTCAAAATCAGAACATCATATTTAAAAAAAAAAAAAAAAAAAAAAAAAAAAAAAAAAAAAAACTTCTTTCTTTGAATTAAAACCTTTCGAATATCTATTTTATGCTTTTTCAAACAACATGCTTAATCATAAGCTATCATAACATTATTTTGATCTTTATCAAGATAGAAACATTTTTCTTTTTAAAACAAAACAAATTTTGTTTTATTGGGATACTAACTTGAATGTATCTCAAAACATTAAGCTAAGTATTAGTGAATCAAGTAAACTTCATATTTGGTAATCTTCGATAGGTAAATTTAGGAACTCGATTTATTCTAAAAAGGAGAATGACTACTGGAGAATCTATTGACTAGAAATTCAATTTAACCTAACGGTTGAATTGCTTCTATGTGAGAAGTTGGGTGTGTGTAACCCGTAAAAACGGTCGTGTTTAGCCTGAATTGAGCACCACTAGTAATAGTCTCATACTCATTCTCCAACTTGATTAAATTGCACTTCCTATATATACCTAACGCTAATTTATTTATATGAACTTTGCTTCTCATTAGACTCTTTCATTCTCAGATTTATGGGATTAAGTGAAAACTTACTTTCAAACATTGTTGAATAAAACTAAAAACATTTTGTTTAAAACATTGTTATTATCTTCTCATATATGTCATACACTTATGTGAAATTGACATCTACAATTTAATCAAATCATTTCATGAGAATCATGGTTTGCCCATATGGATCTTGTTTGTAACAAGTCTTGAAGTTCATATAATCATATCTTCCCACGTGTTTATCATAAGCAATCTTCAATTTGTTTGCACTAAGCCTACTTACCATTATCTTTATATAGTTGCATGCTTAACTAGTTTGCTTTATTGCTTCCTTAGTTACCATACTTAATTGAAATATTAGAAAATAACATGATTATGAGGAATTTGTTGTTCACTTTTATTATTTCCCTACATTCATGAATAGTATGCTCTATATTGCCTCAAGAGTTGGACTTACTTGAATCCAAATCCAAAAACACAACCTTTTTGAAAATTTTCTGCCAAAAAAAACCCATTTCTGGCATTCTGGGAATCACCAGATGGGCGGCCCCCTTAAATCATAAGGGAGGCCCCCTTAAATTTAAGGGGACCGGCCTCCATTTAAGGGGACCGGCCATCTGATGGTCGGGGATACTGTTTTCTTTATCACTTTTTGACCCATTTCAGCCTATACTTCCCAAAATTCACAAACATATTTTGTCCCATGTTATCCCTCAAAATTTACCTTCCTTAACCACATCTCTCATACACTATAAATACCCTCTTCCCATCATTAATGCCATCACACTCAAACATGTCATCTCCCAACAACCAAAAACCAAAGATTTCAAGAACCGCAAGGATCTCCGTCAAACCCGTTTGGAGGAGGAAACTTGATTCTTGTCATAACTCTTGTGATGTTGTTTCAAGTCAACCAACAACTCAACCTCAAACCCACTCAAATGAGTCATCCCACAACCTATCTTCCACTAATACCCTCATTAATGCTTCCTCTTTTGATGAGCATGCTCAATCCCAAAACAACAATCCAAATATCTCAATCAACACTTCACATATTCCTCATTCAACAAAGACATCATCCACTCATGAAGAAACTCTTCCACCCATATCATGTTTTCATGATTACCCAAGTTCAAACATATCTCCACCACCTAGAGTACCACCACCACTTCCTACAACCTCACATGCTACTCCAATGTTGCATGTGCAAACCTTCACCCAAGACAACTATCATGCTCCACCACCATCACCTTCCTCCGAACACTTGAAGTTCGTTGAGGAGCTAAAAGAGGCACATGAGCTTAGTGCTCTTTTAGCTTTACATCTTGCTCAACGCAATTTGGATCCACCACAATCAAGCTCACCATCATCACCACATAACAAAAACCAACTTGAGAAGCATGTTAACAATTGCCCTTGTTGCATCTTCCTTCAACAACAAACCATTGCTTTGAATGAGCACTTCACTTGGATTGAGTATCTTCTTACTAGATCTCAACAAACCCCATCACTTGAACAACATCACAACCCTCAACCAACAAACTCCACCTCAAATCCACCACCTCCAAGCTCTACAAACTCACCAACACTCATGGAACCAAGAGTTTACCTCCACTAAACCACCAAGCATTTGATATGCTTATGTTTTCTCATTTTCAAATAAAACTCCTCAACCATTTTGGGATTCAAGAAAGTTTGATGACACTCCTTGTTGGCACTATAGGATGTTCTATGTTATTTAGAATTCTATTTGTATTGCCTTTGTAACAATGATTATGGGTTGACATAATCATTTCTCTATTATTAAATGGTTTAATATATGTTTCTTATTACCTTGTGCCATGATTATTACTTGCTAATATTATGCTATATGTATTTGCTTGTGCCATGCTTGTGCTTCTAATATTTTTCTTGCAAGTATTAGTTTCTCGAAACCTTGGTGCCCTCAAACGAGGGGGAGCATACATCAAGGGGGAGTTTTCTACCCGTTTAAACTTCTCTCACGAAGCTTATTCGGCCTAACCTTTTTGATTCTACAAAAAGGGGGAGAAGTGAATGTAAACTTACTAAATACTTGTCTAAATATTAATTTTTGGATTTAATAAGTTTAGGTTTTGTAATCATCAAAAAGGGGGAGATTGTTGATATAAATAATTGACTAAAAACATTATTCATATCTTCCGATATCTCTATGTTTTGATAATCACAAAACTTAAACTAATCAAATCCAAAGATCATGACGTAAACACGTATTTAGTAATAAATAATCACTTTCACCAACAAATCACTTAAGGTATGAATAAACAAAGTGTTTAGTGCTATGTATGATCAAAGGGGTATTTAATTAACTAATACAAAGTTTATTTAATTATATAATCTTATTATATATTTTTGAAAAACACTTTTGGTAATAAGGAAAAATCTTTTAATCATACTAAATATATGATTTCAAATATTTAACCAAAATCAGTTAGTTTTTCACCAAATAAACTTTCCCCACTAAAAGACAAGTTTTCTGGCCGTTACAGTTGGGCGGCCCCCTTAATTATAAGGGGCGGCCCCCTTAATTTTAAGGGGGCCGGCCATGCTTTAAGGGGGCCGGCCACGCTCCTCTGTCAGAACTTGTTGCCTATAAATACCACCTTAAACCTGGATTTTTTCCCCACCTTTTTGCACAGAAACTTTCTGTTCTAGATCTCTATTTCAATCCTAAAAAATCCTTTGATCATTTCATTTCATAAGCCTTTGTTTCCAAGTGATCCAAAGCCTCATTCTTTCAAGTGCAAAGAGAAGAATACTTCTATTAGAAGTATTACAACTTAGTATCATCTTGCTATCTAAGTTGTTTGTTTACATTTCCTTGTACATCTTTCATACTTTGGTGAATAAGGTGTATGTATTAGTTAACTAGATTTAGTTGAAGAATCTAGAATTGTTGTAAGTGTGAAGTGTGACTTGAAGTGAAGAAGAAGGGTTAGATAGTAGTGGTGATAGGAGATTGTAGCAATAGGAGCTTGTAGTGAAGAAATTAAGGATCTCTAGTGGAGTAGACTAGAAGACATTTGTAGATTGAAGTTGTGAAGACATTAGTGGCTTGAAGGTGTCAAGACATTAGTGCATTGAAGGTGTGAAGACATTAGTGGCTTGAAGGTGTCAAGACATTAGTGCATTGAAGGTGTGAAGACATTAGTGGCTTGAAGGTGTCAAGACACTAGTGCATTGAAGTTGCAAAGATATTAGTGACTTGAAAGTGTCAAGACATTAGTACTTTGAAGGTGTGAAGAGAATAGAAGATCGGTGTATAGAAGATTGGTGTGTAGAAGATTGGTGTGAAGAAAATAGTAGATTGGTGTGAAGATTGGTGTGTAGTTTGGTGTGTAGATTGGTGTGTAGATTGGTGTGAAGATTGGTGTGTAAATTGGTGTGTATATTGGTGTGTACGGTTTTCTCCGCCATAAAGGAGGTCTTTGATCTAGTGAAGAAAACTCTCGAGTAGGTGACTCGGGGAGTGGAGTAGGGCAAGGAAGGTGTCCTTGTAGCCGAACCACTATAAATCCTTTGTGTCTCGGTTTGATCTTTCCATCCCTCACTCTTTGATTTATTACTTACTTGCATTTCATACATAGTCATAATTGATAGTATTGTGCATATGTTGATTTCACATAAAGATCAAACTAAAATCCATTCATAAAACTAATCTTACAAAAAACAACCTAGTACATAAAATTATATCTATACACTACTACTACACATATATATGCTTACATAAAATATACGAAATTGTATATTCTTTCCTAACATTATACATAAGCATTGTATATATAAAACCTTTAATAAATCTTGTATTTGTACTTTTGTAGTTAAGTGTTTTGAAATTGTACATTATACATAAGTAATATTTATACAAAATCATAAATTAACTAGTATATATATTTATGTATTAAAGTGATTTGAAGGTTTCATCTTAGAAACTATCTTTTATAAAATAAGCAAAACGAAAAAGACGTAAAACTATTCAACCCCCCCTTCTAGTTTTCCACAGAAGTTTTCATGGGTGACTTTTCAGTTTTTGGTGATTCTTTTGAAACTTGTCTTTCCAATCTCGATAAAATGCTTGTCTTTCCATTCGACAAATTCAGATCTTATCTCGTGCTTTCAAAAACGATAGTTTTTACAGATCATTCCGCACTCAAATATCTGTTTACCAAAAAAGATGCAAAACCGCGTCTTATCAGATGGATTTTACTACTGCAAGAATTCGATATCAAAATAAAAGACAAGAAAGGAGCAGAAAATCTTGCAGCAGATCATTTGTCACATCTCGAGAATCTGAATTTGGATGAATTAAAAGAAAATGAAATTAACGATTATTTTTCAGATGAAACTCTCATGACGATAGATAAAGATAATGATGAGGAAGTACCATGGTTTGCAGATTACGCAAATTATCTTGCAGGAGATATTCTTAAAAAAGGGATGAGTCACTACCAACGTAGTAAGTTCTTTTCAGAACTAAAACACTATTATTGGGAGAAACCTTACCTTTTTAAAATGTGCAAGGATGGAATGATATGAAGATGTGTTTCGGGTGCCGAAAATAGAAAAATTCTTGATGAATGTCATCATGGCCCAACTGGGGGACATTATGGTCCTTCCACTACAGCTAAAAATGTTTTTGATGCTGGATTCTATTGGCCTACAATTTTCAAAGAAGCATATACTCTCGTTCAAAACTGCGATGTGTGCCAAAAATCCGGTAACCTTTCTCGAAGAGACGAAATGCCTCAAATGAGCATTCAAGTCTGCGAAATATTCGATATTTGGGGAATTGATTTTATGGGACCCTTCCCTAAATCACACAAATACGAATATATGCTCGTTGCAATCGATTATGTTTCCAAATGGGTTGAAGCTGAAGCTCTTCCTACTAACGATGCACGAGTTGTTGTCAACTTTCTCAAAAAGCTTTTCGCTCGCTAGGAATTCCTAAAGCTTTAATAAGTGATAGAGGATCCCGTTTCTGTAATAAACAAATGGATAAAGTAATGAAACAATATGGAGTTCATCATCGTTTTGCTACAGCTTATCATCCAAAAACTAGTGGTCAAGTCGAAAATACCAATAGAGCTGATACTTAAAAAAAGGGTTAAGGACAATCCTTCTGTTTGGTCAAGGAAATTATACGACGGTCTATGGGCATTTCGTACAGCATATAAGACACCAATTGGTACAACACCATACAGACTCTTGTATGGGAAAACATGTCATCTACCGTTCGAACTTGAGCACCGTGCTTACTGGGCGCTAAGAAGCTGTAATTCTGATCTAAAAATAGCTGGAGAAAAGAGATTTTTGCAATTGCATGAACTCGATGAGTTAATACTTCAAGCTTATGAGAACTCACAGCAATACAAAGCAAGAACCAAAGCTTACCATGATAGAAAGCTGAGAATTCGAAAACAATTCAAAGCTGGAGATAAAGTTCTGCTCTTCAATATGAAATACAAGTTTAAAGCTCCGAAACTCAAGCCAAAATGGTTTGGACCATATGTAGTGAAACATGGATTTCCATCAGGTTATGTTGAACTTTATGACAAACATGGTAGAAGTTTCATTGTAAATGGGCACCGAATTAAACTCTATTATGATAAAGAGCAGTTAAACGTAATTTCTAATGAAGAAATTCCATCCGAATTTGAATAGGAAGCTATCACATTCATGGCTCTACACAAGGGAATGGTCCCTTGGGCACACAATAATGGTTTTATCTATGATGCTCTTCCTAGAGCATGGAAAAATGTTACATTGGAAAACATAGACGAAACAGGGGAGGGAATTGTGATAGGAAATGTGGTGTACATCCCTAAAAGGAAATATAACACTACAACTACATAATCTATTCAAAGTTTGAGTCGGGCTGAGGACTCGTTAATAAAAAAAGCGCTTCTCGGGAAGCAACCCGTGTGTTTATTTTTAATATATTTATTTTTCTTTCTTTTCTTTCAGTGTCTACACCCCAAAGTTTTACCACTTGGTCAAACTTAAGTGTGGGGGTGTGTCGCTAATTTGAATAAAATTGCAATGCTTTTTTTTTTTTTTTTTTTTTTTTTATTTTTTTATTTATTTATTTATTTTTTTTTTGTTTCTAATAATGCAGGTGTTGATTGCAAGAAACAGAAGATTGGATATCATGGTTTATTTTCTCATTTTCCCTACTTTCATACTTTTAAGTTCGTTTATCACATTGAGGACAATACTTAACTTAAGTGTGGGGGGTGAGTAGGTAAATAAAATATTAAGTCTAATATCGAGTTAATTTTTTAAATTTTGTTTGTCCTTATAATCTAGTTGTTTTCACACTTTTAGGAGTAATTTATTAGAATAACTGGATCTATCCACTGGAAAAATCAATAATTTTGAAAGAATTGAGATGTGTCTCGATTAATATTGCAATCCAATTTTGGATCAATAACATTTTCTAGCACACATTATAACCATTTCCACTAAATTGTGAGGATTTTAGCCTGTTCATATCTAGCATACATCTTCTATGCTCGAATCTTTTGTTATGAGTGTGCCGGTGATTTTATTTATTCTAGAACTTGTACTTGTAAATCATTACGAGAGCATTGTGAGATTACATTTTTTGTAATATAAGTATACATACGTGATAAGAGGCAACCATAGGATTTTAACCAAATAGCCTTCCTTATTGATTTTTAGCTAGTCACATTGATTAGTTAATTTCCAATTTTTAACCCTTTTGTTAGCGTTCATCTTTAACGCTAGATACCCTTAGTTACACCTTCTGAGCCTTTCCTTTTCTTTTGATTAAAACCATAAAAAAATACAAAAAGATTTTACACTTTTTAGCCTAGCCTTACCCTTTAGTCAAGTCTTGGTGAGTTGTTAGCTTTATGAGGTATTATATTATGAATCATGAAGAAAGAAATGAGAAAGTCGAAATTCAGGAATCAGCGATTGAAGCAAGTAAAAGTATAGCCATCACAATATATATGGTGACAAGTGTTTCTAAGTGTTATGAATTTCAGAAAAAATTAAAAAAAAAAAAAAAAAAAAAAAAAAAAAAAAAAAAAAAAAAAAAAGTCGTTAGTTTGATATGTATAGTTTTATGTATAGCCAATGAAGCTATAAAATAAAGCATTGATCGCGAAAGAATGAAGTTCTCAGAGACTACGAGGTTATGATTCAAGGAAGAAAAGCTAATAACATTTGATCTATAGACTTGGACTAGTTTGTATATTCTTAATCATCACTTACCCTTCAATAATCCCATGTCTTATCCCTTCCCTTACCAAATTACTTTATCTATCCGGATATAGTAATGGCTTTGTGAGAATATCAAGTGCATAAATATTGTAGTGACCCTCCGGTTTTTGAGTAATCAATATTTCGCGCCAGCGAACTATTATGTTTTTGTATGAGATGTTTGATCATAAGCCTGGTAAAACCATGTAGCCGTAACATTACAACCCGAATAAAAGACCTCTTTGATATGTAGACTTGGTGCTTACGCCATTGCGGTGTAGTTTTGTTTCTTGTACAAGCCTATAGTAATAATTAGATCATGACTGAGCAATGAGTGTGATTTATCATATACGCTACCCCATATATGAGTGTTATGAGTGAATTATATCTTATTCTTCTTTCGTGAGGTGTTTTGGAAGTTTTAATCAAGCAAGAAAATCGTTGGGTATTGTCAAACGTCTCAATATTTCAATTATAAAAGCTTAATAAGGATCATAGTGACAAAGTATGTTTTTGTAGCATATGTAGCCAAATGTAGGAAAAATGGAGAAAAAGTGAAGAAAATGAAGTATATGCGATTACACGAACATTCCCTAGTTCAAAAGTCCAATCTGTGACGCATTTCACAAGGAGAACCTAAGTTTTGTCATCTCAAAGTTCCAAGTTCAGAGTTAATCAAGTTTGGATAATAAATAAAGAACTACATAAGGAAAAGTCAAAGTCCAAAGCAACCAGAACCTACCATCCGATCGGTTGGAGTACAACCGATCGGATAGCCACAATTACCATAATCCATCCGATCGGTATCAACCCGCAACCGATCGGATGGACATCTCGGCCTGATTTTACCAACTTTTTGTGCATGAATCTTGGTCTTTTGTCCCATTGTTCTAGGCCCTTCTTAGTGTCTTGTTATCCAAGCTCCAGCATTTATGTCCCTATTCATTACTAGGAGTATTTGACAAGCCTAAAAGGATCCAAGAGTACACAATTGAAGACACAATTCAAGAGATCATTTACTCTCATTACTACTCTCAATTATTATCATCATCTAGCTCTCAAAGAAGGAAAATTCGTGCAGAAAGAACTAGGAACTTTGGAGGACCAAGGAAGCAACATTTGGAGGCTAAAAATCTCAAGAAATCATCACCAATACTTAGGTTATCAATACCTTGTCATTTGTTATCAATTCCAAAGCATTGTAAGACTTAAAACCATGGATTCTAATGTTAAATATTCTGAGTTTATTTGCATGTTTACTATGAGTGGCTAGTAGTCTTTTTACACTTTTTTTGATGATGTTTTATGCTTAGTGATAGTTATGATTGTGATAACATGTTTTAATTCAATTTCAAGTCAATCCTAAGAACCAATTGTACCTTAAGTTTCATAGTGACATTTGTTGAGTCAAGGTTAACTAATTGATAATAGTTTCAAGGGTCGAGAGATTTGTTATTATTCAACTAGTTATAATCATTTGTCTATGAATGATTGTTTTTTCACCATAATTATTCTTGACTAAACAAAGAAACAAGAAGTATGATTATAATGAGAATGCTTTTATAACATCAAATCGGATTGTTTGTAAACCTTTAGTTGGACGAAAGTTTAGATGTTTATAAACAATTGTAACCTTTTTGTCTATGAATGGGTTACCTTTTGTAATGACCATTTCCAAAGAGTATTTGATTTGTAATAAGAGTTTGTCCTTGTGTTTAAGATATTCACCATACCTTATGAACCTTGGATGGATCTTGAATTGATTGGTTTACACCTAAAGCTTGTTTTTATGAACTAAAATCTTGACGAAGGTTTAACTTGTAGAAACAATAGATTAGACCACCATCTAATTATCACAACCAACATGTTATCAAAAGTTATCACAATTATGTGTGTCATTAAGTAGAAAACTAGTCTAAACAAGTGTAGTTTTTAAATTATTGAATTTGCTTATTATCTTATTTGCTTACATTAGAGATTTACTTTTAGACTTATATTTTGATTCACTCACAAATCCCTGCGAACGATCCCGACTTACCATCATATTTTGCTCTAACGGACGAGTACACTTGCTCGTATGTGTTGTTTCTAGATTTGGTAATTCACCCTTATAAATTTAAAACTTGCACTAACAAAACGCACATCATAATCCAACACAGGTTTTGGGATCAAAAACATTAATTCTTGATAATGTTTTCAAAAACAGTTGTGATTACATACTCAAAGAATTTGAGTATGTCACTCCACAAGGGGAACACAAGTCAGTAATGGCTTGGGTTCCTAATAGAAACTAACCCTTTTCATTTTTATGCAGGGCAACCCAGAAGAGGAGCTTAAGGATCATCTTATTGTTGATAGTGGTTGCTCTGGAAGCAAGACAGGAGAAAAGGAGCTCTTGTCAGATTTTAAGGCTTATTTTGGAGGAAGAGTTGCATTTGGGAATGATCCTAATGGAGGGAGAATCACTGGCAAAGGAACCATCAAGACTGGATCCATTGATTTTGAGAATGTTAGATATGTGAAGGAGCTTAAATTCAATCTTTCGTGAGTTTCTCAGATCTGTGACAAGAAATATCCTGTGTTATTCCTTGACACAGAATGTCTTATTCTCTCCCCTGAGTTTAAGTTAGAAGATGAAAACTTGATGATGCTGAGAGCACCAAGAACCAATGATGTATACAGCATAGATTTGAAGAATATCAATTCTACTGATAGAGCAACATGTCTGGTAGCAAGGGCAACAATGGAAGAAGCACATCAATGGCACAGAAGATTAGGGCATGTAAATTTCAAGAACATCAACAAATTGGTCAAAGGCAAATTAGTTAGAGGTTTACCTTCTAAAACATTCAAGAATGATCACTCCTGTCTGGCTTGCAAGAAGGGTAAACAACATAAGGCTTCATGTAAAAAGATTGAAGAAAGAACCATTAGAGAGCCTTTGGAATTACTGCATATGTATCTGTTTGGACCTGTTTCTGTTGCAAGTTTAAACAAGAAGAACTCTTACAATTTAAACTTCAAGAAGTATGGGTATTATGTGATTTACCTGATGGTAAGAGGCTAATTGGTACAAAATGGGTCTTCAGAGTTAAAAGAGATGAAAGAGGAAATGTCATCAAGAATAAAGCAAGATTAGTTGCTCAAGGCTACAGAAAAGAAGAAGGGGTAGACTATGATGAAGTATTTGCTCCTGTGGCTAGAATTGAAGCCATAAGGTTGTTTCTAGCTTTTGCATCATATATGGGCTTTCCTGTATATCAAATGGATGTTAAAAGTGCTTTTCTCTATGGCACTATCACAGAGGAAGTCTATGTCAAACAACCTCCTAGTTTTGAAGATCCTACACATCCAAACAAAGTCTACAAGGTTATTAAGGCTCTGTATGGCCTTCATCAAGCTCCAAGAGCTTGGTAAGAAAGACTCTCCACTTTTCTATTGCAACATGGTTACAGGAGAGGTGCTATTGATAAGACATTGTTTATCAAAAGAGACAAAAAGGATATTATGCTTGTACAAATGTATGTGGATGACATTATCTTTGGAGCTACAAAACCGTCAATGGTGAAAGAGTTTGAGGAGCTTATGAGTTCCATGGGTGAATTAACATTCTTTTTGGGGCTTGAAGTTCAACAATCAAGCAGTGGAATTTTCATTAGTCAAGATACGTATGTTATAGACATTCTTATGAGGTTTAACTTCACCACTGTTGTAAAACCCTAAAATCTCAAACACTTGAAATACCTATATTGCCCTCTAACTTTAAATCAATAAGAACATGATAAATCTAAAATCTAAGTTATTAATATCATTTATAAGACTACAAATCATTACACTATAACTTAAATAACAAAGTACCGAATTTAAGAACACAAAACCTACAACACAAAGTCTCATGCACACGTTTACATGCATAATTGGCCGAATCTCACTCACCAAACAAATGCTTAACTTTGGGCTTGGTATAATTGAAAAGATAAGTAAAGTTTGGCCATTAAACATTACTGGAAGGAAAAGAATTTGCTAAGTCAAGAGGATGAAATTATTTTCGGCAACCTATCCTCCTATTCAATACATGATACGCTCCATTAAATTGATCTCATCTAAATACACGGTTCATCACAAAATTTCGCAAACACATATAAAACCCTAAACAACCAAACTGGCGGCTATCTTTTGTTTCAGCCTTTCTCGCCCGAATTCAAGGAGGAAAAAGTATATTTGATCGTATCTGCTTGGAGGCATGATTGAGTTTCATTACTGGTTCGAATAGGATTGTTGATTGTGGGCTTAAAACTGTTCGAAGGGGGTAATATTTGGTTGTGTTGCGGCTGATTTGGAAAGGGTATTCGATCCTTGTGCATTGTCTCGTTCCTTATCGTTATCCCGCATCAAGGGTAATGGTTTCACAGACTTGTTCGATTCTTTATATTCTCGTATTCGATCTTAATATGATGTTTGATGTCGCCCGTGAAATAGACTAACGTATGTTATAGTAAAACTCACATGAAATCATAGTATAACACATAAAATAATGAAACTGAACCCTCATCTAATCGGCCTACTATTATTGTTTTCATCTCAATTTTGGATGCATGGGCTATGGCTTATTTAAGTTTGACCAACCTGTCTAAATACTAAACTATATGAGCTAACAAGAAGGGTGAAATGCATGCATGTTTTTCGAATCGGAGTCGCATAAAATCATAAAATGTTTGCATGAAATCACGAATTTTTCATAACACATATGTCAATCTCATTTTTGTTTTGGATTCTTCGTACCTATTGGTGATATACGTTTCCGTTTTGGCGTCGCGACACCATTTTTCAACCTCTAAGACCCGTATATATAAAACTAAGAAATTTAGCATAAGATAAAAAAAATGAAATGCTCATAGGTATATATGTGAAGCAAGTGACTATGAAACCTGTTGGGATTGGAAGCATATAGGTGTGTATGCATGCGTGAGTTAGTTGTGTTTATCATGGGGAGTTTTAGACAAAAGATATATAGGGTGAGTTTTATGCGAGTTAAAATATTGTGGTGCCTACGTGAGGGTGTGTTAGCGTGTGAGTGTGTTAAATGGGTCGAATAGAGTTAAGTGCACCAAAAGGGGTTTCGGGTTTGTTTCGGTGTCGAGTTGGTTATAAATAAATGAGGTTGAGTGGGTTTAAGCAGGTGTTCCCATAATCGGCTAAAAACTAAGAATCGTCTATTTATATAATTCATATTTTGGACCCTAAACTATGATAAACGGTCATATTAAACCTTAAACAATTATGTTGGTCACATTAAACCTTTAAGTTTATTTAAGTGTATTTGTGACTCTTATCTATAAAACTTACTTAACTCGGAAAATCTTACTAAATATAGAAAGTTTCTAAATCCGAAAAGTTACTTAAAATGAAAAGTTACTAAATATGGAAAGCCGACTAAAATGAGTAATCCGATTTGAAATAAGTATTAAAAATAAGTCGATCGTTAATTCGTGTAGATTAGCTGAAGAAGGAGTTTGCTTTTGACCTTTATGTTTCTGTTATGTTTGCACTTGCGGCCTAAGGTACAGATATTCTAACCTTTCTGTAAGGTTTCTTATGACTCATGATCCATTCCATTTCCACTATTATGATTTCCGATCTTTATACGCCTAATATCCTTGGTTCATTTGATAGTATGATTTCATATGAAGACCCTTTTAAAAATATAACCAGATGACTTTTAAGAAAAAATATTTTTGAAATGATTTATGTGATTACGATACGATGCCAGTTTTATATGAAGGTTTTATGACTTTTATGAAATGTGTTTTTAAAGGAATACTTTTACGATAAAAAGGTTTTAAATAATTTTCAAAAGTCATTAATCTGTTTTATTCTCTAAGATTTTTCATGACTTTCTTTAACATCTTTTGGTTATTTAACTTCAAATTTTGAACCTTTGCTATGAACCCTTTTGCTATTATGAACCTTTGATTTGAACCTCATGATATGAATCTTTGATTTGGACATTTGACTTGAACCATTGCTATGTTCTCTTTGTATGATTTGTTGATACTTGAAATTGATATGAGCTTGATATTCGTTTGCATGCTATACTTCTTTCCTATAGCATTTCGTATATCTATGCCCATTATATGTTTTTCCTTTATGTGTTAGAATTGTTAGCCAAACATGGGGAGTCCATGGCCTTGCCACTGATGCACCAGTGTTATTGACACTATCTGTGGAGGTGGGTTTTAGTCCACAGTGTTCCCTTTAAGCTAGCTATCCAGGCCTATATTTATTATTGTATATGTTTACTTAGCCTAGAGCTTTGTATATATATATTTGTTTTGCAGGGGGCGTATGGATGCATCCTAGGTACTTTGTTTAGTATTATTTGGTGAATGGTTTAGTGTGTGCAATACACTCCATTTCACATTTGGTACATCGAGCTAGCTACTCTATGTACAATTTGATATATGATTGTTGGGCATTTTTGTTACTTCTAGTATATATGTGATCCTTGTTGTTCTAACTTCTTTATTGTTATTAACTTATGCTTTCCTTAGTTCATTTTCTTACACTTATGATTCGTTTCATTTTCCTTTGATTCATTTGGTATTCCTTATACGTATTCCCTTTGATCGTGTTCTGTTGATTCTATCATATGTTCCATATTCTTTAATATTCTTCTCAACAGGTTTGCTTGGAATCATTTCGGATTCACTTTCGTTTCCCTTTTGTTATTAGCTTTTGTTTGTTTATATCTGTTCACTGGGCTTTTTAAGCTCAGCTGCATTTCTTTTCCTGCGGCAGGTTTTAGTAGGAAGCTGGGTTACGGGTGGAGAGTACCTTTGGACTTAGAAGATTATACCCTGATAGCTATCCTGGACTTAGAGATGACTAGAAGTGATGTTCATTTTCAGACTTAGTATTTATTGTTGTTCTCAGTTGTAACCTTGTACTTTACATGTTTCCTTTGTATTACTTAATTTGTATGCTTGTGTTTGCTTTGATATGTCACCATAATGTAGTACTTATACCCTTATCGGGTTGGGGTGTTACAATTATGGTATCAGAGCCCAAGCTGTGACTTGTAGTACGTTAAACCTTGACCTATGAGGTTTGGACCATTAAGTTTCCACTGTAGGCTCTCATAAGACATCCTTTGAGATTTTGCTATAGGATCTTCCCATAGGAACATAAGTTCTTACCGGTGAAGAATGGGTAGACTAGGACATCTATTTAAGTAGCATTTCTTCCGCATCACTCTGATTCATGCCTCTGCCTTAAGTTAAGCCTTATAAGAACATTTGTTTCAGAGGTTAGAAAGTTATGCTCAACCAAGTAAGTTTAGTGCCTCGGGAACCACATGGATACCTTACACCATTTAAGTTTCACCTTCTGATTTTGATCTCCGATTCTGATTTGTTTGATAAACAGTTGATACCTTTCCGACCATCCCGATGGTTATTCAACCATAATGTGTTTGACACATTCTTCATTACTTATGCTGGATATAGAATGTATCATCTGATACTACTTGACTCTTCATAATCCATTACTACTCCTATGAGAACTCTGGTAATCATTAAACCAAGGATATAGGAAGATTTGTTCAATCCCTCCGAATGATGAACTTTGTCTACTAATCAGTTCCTTTGATTCATTTGATATTCCTTATACGTATTCCCTTTGATCGTGTTCTGTTGATTCCATGATATGTTCCATATTCTTTAATATTCGTCTCAACAGGTTTGCTTGGATTCATTTCGGATTCACTTTCGTTTCCCTTTTGTTATTAGCTTTTGTTTGTTTATATCTGTTCACAGGGCTTTTTAAGCTCAGCCGCATTTCTTTTCCTGCGGCAGATTTTAGTAGGAAGCTGGGTTACGGGTGGAGAGTACCTTTGGACTTAGAAGATTATACCCTGATAGCTATCCTGGACTTAGAGATGACTAGAAGTGATGTTCATTTTCAGACTTAGTATTTATTGTTGTTCTCAATTGTAACCTTGTACTTTACATGTTTCCTTTGTAACCTTTGAGATTCCTTTGTATTACTTAATTTGTATACTTGTGTTTGCTTTGATATGTCACCATAATGTAGTATTTCTACCCTTATCGGGTTAGGGTGTTACAACTGTCAAGCCAACATCCACACCCATTGATGCTAGCAAACCATTGGGAAAAGATGAAGATGGGGAATATGTTGATATTAAGCTATATAGATCCATGATTGGATGTCTAATGTATTTGACTGCATCTAGACCTGACATTACTTTTGCTGTGTGTTTATTTGCAAGACATCAGGTCAAACCCAAAGTTTCACATCTGAATGCAGTCAAGAGGATTTTTAGGTATCTTAGGCAACAACCTAAGCTAAGGTTGTGGTATCCTAGGGAGTCTCCTTTTCATCTGGAAGCTTTTTCAGACAGTGATTATGTTGGTGACAAATATGACAGAAGATCAACCACTAGAGGATGCCAATACCTTGGAAGAAGATTAGTTTCATGGCAATGCAAGAAGCAAACAATTGCAGCAACATCTTCCACAGAAGCAGAGTATGTGGCTGCTTCAAGTTGTTGTGCCCAAGTACTTTGGTTGCAAAATCAACTTTTGGACTATGGATTCAACTTCAAGAATACTCCTATCAACATTGATAATGAGAGTACAATCTGTATTGTGAAGAATCCTGCCTATCATTCCAAGACAAAGCATATTCAGATTAGGCATCACTTTATCACAGATTGTTATGAGCACAGACTCATAAATGTGGTTAAAGTTCACACAGATGATAATGTAGCAGATTTACTCACAAAGGGCTTTGATGTTTCAAGATTTACTTTTTTAGTGGTGAGTATTGGGATGATTAATAATTAAGCTACATTTGAGGGGAGGCATTAGTAGCTATTCATTATATGAGGGGAGGCTACATTTATCCTTAAACATAAAGGTAATTTTATTCATGTTCATCAAAGGAGTTACATTCAACATTCAAGAAAGACAGACACATCAGAAACATCATCAAAACAAGCCCTAAACAAACTACATCCTACACCAACTACTCATGCTTTGCCTTCTGAGCAATCTTTCTCTTGTCATCAAAAGATGGTTGCTTCCTTGGGCAAGCAAGGCCTAGCACTTGCTTTGGAGGTCTTTCTAGTCTTGCAGGCTTCTTTTGGGCAGGCCACTTCATGTTCTTCAAAGCAGATTCCAGAGTCTATGTCAATGCCTGTGGCAACTCACTGGATAGAGATGGAGCAGGAGCATGAGTAGAAACCTTTTTATTAGGCTTCAGGATGGTTGAGCTTGATGCACTTGGAGGAAAATAGCCACTCCATCCTGAATCAGAGTGAGAGTAGTAGCTAATCTCTGAGTCAGAAGAGTCATCTGATGAGATGTAAATTACTGGAAAGTGGCTCATGATGATACTAGGGTTTCCGTGATGGTAGAAACAAGGTTTTGATGAAGTTATGTGTTACTACAAGTTCTTTTTATAGGCAAGTCAATCCCAAGGGTTATTTATGAAGGCTATTAACTCCTACTTGCTTTGGTAGCTTTGGGGAGTAAATATGGGAAGTATTTATTATCTCAGATTGACTTTTAGAAGATATTTTGGTCAAAAAGTCAATATTGTTAGATATTTTGATGGAAAGTACTTTCAGCCAAAGTACTGCTTCAAAAGGAATGAAATTACTGCTCCGTGTTATATGGCAAAGTACTGCTTGGTGCTTCATGGGAAGTACTGATGTGTCAGGATACTGTTCCAACGGTCAAAAATGGGGGGTAACAACTTTATGAAAGATATGGGGAAGATAAATTCCAAAAATAATGGTAAAATCATTAATTAACCATGATTTTTTGTATATTATCCTTCCTTATGATTATCTTTTCCATCTTTACATACCCTCATTCTTATTACTATTCATCCATCAAACACTAACAAATTCATCATCAATCATCATTCTCTTTCACAACCACGAACAATGGCAAACCGTCCCACAATTTTGAAACACAATATGATTGCAAACTTGGAGAAGTCGCAAAAGAATCTTTATTTTCATGGCATCATTGATTTTCACACTGGGTCATCCATCAATTATTCACTTTTTGTCAATCCAGAAATCATTGGTCCCTGGATTCAAGAGTTTTGGGCTACGGCTAGGTCTGCTTTGGAGGAAGGAGAAGATGTCATTCATGCTACAGTTGTAGGGAGGCCTATCAGTATCACTGAAGCAACAATCAGGGAGATCATAGAAAGATAGGATATGAAGGTGCTCTAAATAAGCTTACTTTTCAAAAGGCACTGGTAAGTCCCCATTGGAAGTACCTTATTCATATTTTGCTTCATTGTCTAAGTCCGAAAAGTACTGCTTGGGATCAATTTGGACATACCATCGCCTCTGCTTTAGTTGGGTTAGCTACCAATTAACAATTCAACTTTTCCTATATGATTCTTGATGGTATGCTTGCACACATCAAAACTGGTTCACCATTTTTTATGTATCCTAGGTTTGTTCAGTTATTCTTAGCCAAACCACTTAAGGGTGTTCCAAAACCTCAAGATTATATATGTACTGTTGTACTTCCACACAAGGTGTTCACTTTTATGTCTTACAAGGGTGTTAAGTTTTATGGCCAAAATACACCTTTGACAGCTCACATATTGGAAGTAGCACAAGCAGTTAGAGATGCAGCTAATGATGAAGAAAGAGATTATGCACATTCTGAGCCTTCTGCAACACCACCTCTTACATCACCTCAGCAAGTCGCTTCAAGTGAAAGAACTACTTCTATGTCTGTTCCTGTTCATGTATCAAGGGAGAGGACTCTTTCTATTGAAAGTACTTCTCAACATCATGTTTTCAAGGAAAGTGCTTCTCTGCAAGGTACTGCTTCAGAGCATGATATACCACCATCTCCCAATGAATATACTTCCACGGGTGGGTTTCAAACACCTGGAGGAGATGAGGGAGGTGAGGGACATCTGGATACTTATGCTTTGACTAGGGAATTTAGAATGATGAAGAAGGTCATTAATGTACAAGCAGATGAGATTAAGAGATTGAGAAATAAGTTCAGGAGATTGAAGAGATTTGTTTGGCCACTTGTTCAAAATCATAGATTATGGGTCAAGAAAAAGATGAGAAGTGCTAAGAAATCCAAGAAGGCTTCTAAATCTAAGAAGAGCAAGAAGAGGTCATCATCATTCATATTGGGGAGGAATCAGAATGATAATCCGAATGAAGATGATGTTGTGCCTCAAGGTCAGTATGAAGAAGCTCATGCTATGGATTTTGAAGATATTGCTCAAGGTACTGCTAAAAGAAAACTTGATGAAGTTGAGCAAATTGTTGCAGAAGAGAATAAAGCACAAAGTACTGATGTTGAAGGTGCTGATATTCAAAGTACTGCTGATCAACATAAAGATACTCAAGGTACTGATCCTCAAAGTACTGGTGTGTAAAGTACTTTGGATCAAGGTGATCAAGGTACTGCTGCTTTAAATGTTGATATAGTTGGAACTTTTACAAGGATTGATGATGAAGCTGGTCCTTCCATTCAGCAAGATGAGATAAAAGAGCACACAGCTAGTGATGATGAGACTATTGCTGAGATTATGATTAATATGTCAAGACCAAGAGGGATAAGTATTCCTGGTGTTGAACAAGCTCAAATCTCACAAGCTTCTTCTGAATCAGAAGAATTAGATCCTAAGGATAAAGGAAAAGGGATTATGCAAGAATCAAAGAACAAGAAGAAGAAGAAGTTCACTCAGGCACAGCTAAGAGCTTTTGAGGTAGCTAGGAATGAAGAAGCTGCAAGAAAGTATCAAGCTGATTTGGATGCTGATTACTTAAGGGAATCAAGAGAGCCAGTTGTTGAAACAAGAAGGCCACTATCTAAAGCTCAAGAAAGAAATTCTATGATAAGTTTTCTAAGAGGTAGAGGATATAAGAATCTACAAAGATTGAGATATCCACAGGTGAAAGAACTATACGACAGTGTTCTAGAGTCAATCAAAAGATATATGGATAGTTTTGTGCCTATGGATTCTGAGAAAGAAAAGAAGTTAGAATATATAATGAAAGAACAAGCTGAGAAAAGAAAGTTAAAAGGAAGAGAGCAACTCAAGATGATCAGTTATCAAAGAGGCTCAAGATGCTAAAAGCAGATACTGTTGATGAGCTGAGGAATTATCTTAGAGTTGTCGATTTTGAGAATCCAAAGAAGACAAAATGCTAAAAAGAAGTCCAAGATTTCTACATTTTCTATGGTAGAAGCATCTGATGGAGATTATCTCATTTTTCATAGAGAATATGGAAGCTTTATAGTATTCAACATGCTATAGGATATACTGCACAAGATAGACAGAGAAGATTTATACTATTTGTATCTACAAGTGCAAGATTACTTTGAGAATACTGAGCCAAAAGGAGTGAGATTAATCTTATTGGGTGATTTATTAACCATCTTGGAGACAAATGAAACAAGTAGTGATGCTCTGTGGAATGATCAAGAAAATTGGGAAATAACAAGATGGAGATTCTTTGAGTCATCAGGGGTACACTCACTTGAAGTGGAATATGGAGCCATGATTCATATGTTTGCAGAGAGAGGATATCCTCTGATAAGGGAGATTATGGTTAGAATGTTGGATCATGGTATGGAAGTTGAGAATGAGACTGAAGTGGTGATTGAATTGTTCATACAGTGGACTACTTCAGATGATGATATTGCATAAATACTGGTATGATTTGTGTTGTATAAATATTTTTTGAATAATAAAGTACGTTATTAAAAGTACTGAACGACAATCAGTACTTTCTCAAAGTACTACTTGATGCATAAAACCAGTAAAGTCTTTTTGAATAAAATTTTGTGAAGCATAAGATGATATCAATAAAGGTTTTGAAAAGTTAGACATGGTGTTAGTACTTGTACTACACAACAAATGGTAATCATGAGGGTACGGCTCTGATGTGATAATCAAATCCGTTTTTAGTTGTCAATTTACAAAAAAATTGTATGGTTTCAACTTACCATATCTGTAAAAGTGAAGAGTTGGCTAGCGCACAAGAAAATGGCTTGTGGTAAAGGCTATGGAAAATCCATTTTATGGTAATTAGTTCACCATGGTTGTGATAAAAGAACTAACTAGTCCAAAAGCAAACAGCTCTTGGTAAAGACTAAACAAATCCGTTGATAGCTGATGATTTGCTAAAAATCATATGGTTATCAATGTACCATGGTTGTTCTAACCTAAACATTGGCTACTCCAGAGTTAATGGCTTTGGTAAAGAGACATCAAAATCCATTAAATTTCAATGATTCACCTCTCACAGAAGTTTACACATCTGGAAGTGATAAGAATAGTATGAAACTTTAAAGATTTGATGTACAATTTGTCAAATTATTGCTGAGTTGCTGAAAAGATTGGTTGCTGTGAAGATATCATCTGAAGCTAATAAAGAGTACTTTGACACACAAGTCAGATAAGAGTTAAAGAACACAATTTTCCTTGAAGATAAAGATGCTGAAGATCAAAAAGATAATAAAGAAACTTGAAATCAAGCAAGTAGAATTCAAGTTAGGGGAGGATTGTTGGGATATGAAGATCAAACTACTTCTGGAAGTTCAAAGTACTACTGTGTCAAAGTGCTGCTCAAAGATCAAAGTACTACTCATGTATGGAGAATATTTAAAGTACTTCTAAAGAATAAGGACTGATATGTAATATTGTTTAAGGATTGTTATGTAATATTATCAGAATATTCTAGAATTAGTTAGGGATAGTTTACTTGTCATTCACGTATTGTAAACCGACTTAAGGTTTTCCTTATACCTAAAAAAGGAGCCCTAGGATGGTATTAGACGTATGCATTCAGAAAAACGAATACTAGAATACGATATTAGAAAAGTTAGAGATTGTTAGTGAATCTGTGTTTAGAGAAGCAGGTTAAAAGTTGGTTTTAATATAATTCATAGTTCTTCTTAGCTTTGTGTTAGTAGATTCTGCATACTTTACAAAGTTACATCAGTGTTTCATTATTAGGAGGTTTGAGTTATTCAAAGATTACTAAAACCTTACAAGCTACAAAGTAGTTTGATCAGTGTTTCATTGTCGGGTTTTAAAGATTTTATGAGACAACACAAGAAGAGTGAAAACAAGAAGGACCTGAAGTGACAATGAAGAATTCTTCAATTAAAGAAGATTAAAACATGAAGGACTTGCTTGTTAAAGAAGATTTATTATTTAGTCCTTTGTAGTATTATGTAAACCTTAAATCTCTATTATATAAAGAGATCAAGGGTTAGGGTTTTTATCAGGTCTTCCATAATGTAGACGTCTAAAAGATGTGTGTGTGTGTGTAACCTAGACATAAGTTATAAACGTCTAGGGTTTTAGTTAGTTAGTTAGTTCGGCCTTAAGGTCGAGTCCTTGATCTTGATCAAGTAGAATTGGGGTTGTAGATATTTAGTTATTAGTGTTGATGACGAAGAACCTTATTGACAATAATAATAATCTTTATGTTATTCCGTTGTGCTTATTGTTATCATTGTTATTGTGCTTTATTGTTTATCCTAGATCAAGGTCTAAACAACCTGGAGTCCAAAACGGTCCTAGAACTTATGTGATGGTGCATGCATGTGTTCTATCAAGTGGTATCAGAGCGGGGGGCTCTCGATCTAGGGATGTTACAAGGTTTTTGCTGTCGATTTTTGTGAAGAAAAGAAGCCTAGAAGAAGCAGTTTCGATAAATGTTTTTAAAAGGTATAATATGAATTTTTAAGTTATCGATTTATTTTTGTTTGATGCTGATGTGATAAATTGCGTGGTGACAAGAAGGTAATAACAAGGTTGTTGTGTTGTACATGATGCTTCAAATTGCCGTGTCGTGTTTGTCAAAGCATTAATTGTGGATCAAGATGAAGTAATTAATTAGTTCTCGTACTAGTTGGTATCGGATTAATATTCACTTGGTCATGAGTTGTTACTGTCATCATTGGGAAAAGAAGTGATTGGTTGGTTGATGCAAGCAACATGGTGTCACTGTTGTTTACAAATTATTTGTCGTGATCTGTCACATGGTAGCATGGTTTTAAAGTTTCTATGATCTGTCGCTTTCGTCTTGCGCATGTGGGTCAAACGGTGGATATATGGTATTAATTGGTGGAAAATTTATTCATAGAAGATAACCTTGTACTATTTTTGATCATGAATTAAGGTTATAAATTGTCGGCTGTGAGTTTGTAGTATTTGCATGGTCACCGACTTCAAGACATATTGTTTTATAATTGTCGAAGTCTGTTTGATTCTTGGGATATATAGTAAGAAGTTTTTGGTTTGATGATTGGAACCTACTGCTACAAAACTCAAGGTACTGCTTCAATGTATTTATGTCAGATTCGAAGTAAATTATTATCATGAGTCAGCAAATTTGTAGAAGTATATTGTTCATTCAAATCAAGGTTGTGGGGTACAAGTTATTCATTGAATGTGCTGCTGTAACTTCTGCTCGAGAACGTACTACTACTTCAACGTACTGCTCTCGGTTTGAAAGTACTTCCACATATTACAAAGTACTGCTAATTCAACAACGTGCTACTCCAAAGTAATGTTATTCTCAACATACTGCTGCTCGTATTTTGAAGTACTGCTGTCATTGTTCGTCTAAAGTACTGCTGCTCGACTAAAGTACTGTTCCAAGGTATTGTCCATTGCAAAATACTGCTGCATTTAGATGATTTATGGAGACAAGTAAAGAGTTTTATGGTTCAATATATATGCATGTTTTACGAGCAGTGATGGGAAGCCGAGATGGTTTTTTATGAGATTGTTCTTCTTTGGCTCTCGGCTAATTATGAGCAGTTTGTTAGATTACACACACAGGTTATTTGTTTCACACACACAAGATGGTTAGTTGGTTTATGTTCTTAAAGGTTTTAACAGGCTCGTATTTGTTCATATTGGAAGAATTGATTACGAAGAAGATTGTTTATCACTTATTTGAAGTTGAAGTGGAGTTTCTTGGATATGTGTTCTTATCATATCTCAAAGTAGGTGTTACACTTTGAAGGTGACTTGTTTTTGCAAAGACTTGATGAATCTAGCAATCTGTGATTTTTCTTATGATGCTCTATGCACACATTGACTATCACTTGAAGGAGTTACGTTATTGTGCTCCGTGTCTCATATTAGTTTAGGATTTCGTCAAGAGGTTGCGGTCTACTCATATTTTTTGTGGTTGCTATGAGTTTTAAGTCACATGGTTAGTACAAGATATAAGGCAAAAGTTTGGGTTGTTTTACTTCTTCATCAAATTCGTTATACTCGGTTTTCTTCACAAGTGATCATTACAAGGAGCTTACAGATTTGAAGAATCATGATGATGTAAACATATTGGTTTCAGGGGAAGCTTATTGTATGAATGTTTAATCATCTACATGAACAACTCAAGGGGAAGTTTCTATTGCTTATATTCCCTATTTATTGATAACAAAAAGGGGAAGAGATGTTAGAAGTGGCATGGCATAACTTAAGGGGAAGACAAGACTTGTTTCATTTATGGCGAGATTTAATTATCTCAACTTCTCTACTTCGTCTAGGGAAGTTCGTACAAGAACATGCATGTTTTGTCATCATCAAATGGGGGAAGATTGTTGGGTTTTATAGATTTGATGAGACAAAACAAGAAGAGTGAAAACAAGAAGGACCTGAAGTGACAAGGAAGAATTCTTCAATTAAAGAAGATTAAAACATGAAGGACTTGCTTGTTAAAGAAGATTTATTATTTAGTCCTTTGTAGTATTATGTAATCCCTAAATCTCTATTATATAAAGAGATCAAGGGTTAGCGTTTTTATCAGGTCTTCCATAATGTAGACGTCTAAAAGGTGTGTGTGTGTGTAACCTAGACGTAAGTTATAAACGTCTAGGGTTTTAGTTAGTTAGTTAGTTAGTTCAGCCTCAAGGTCGAGTCCTTGATCCCTGTTACAAGGTGTGTAACATGTTCTACCTTGATCAAGTAGAATTGGGGCTGTAGATATTTTGTTATTAGTGTTGATGACGAAGAACCTTATTGATAATAATAATAATAATCTTTATGTTATTCCGCTGTGCTTATTATTATCATTGTTATTGTGCTTTATTGCTTATCCTAGATCGAGGTCTAAACAACGTGGAGTCCAAAATGGTCCTAGAACTTATATGATGGTGCATGCATGAGTTCTATCAATCAAACAAAAGTTTCATTCACAAAACAAAGTTTTTATAATCAAACTAAAAAGGTAACATACATATAATTGATCATTTCGATCAAGTATAGTTTTCATACAAAATATAATTAAGGATTATAAAATAAACGTTTACTTACTTATCTCTCGTATATAGCTATAATTGTTTATATTATGCATGTGTTGATTTCCCATAGTTAGCTTACATTATTATTATCGCTCATACTTATATATAGTTGTTCATGATTTGAGTTCACATAAGATCGAATCAAAGTTTTAAAAGTAAACAAGGTTTTAAAACTAAACTAAGTTTTCATATTAAAATTAAAAAGACGAAAAACTATTCAACCCCCCCCCCCTTCTAGTTTTCCACAATTTAGATAGTCATTTAGATAGCCTAAAATTAAACTGCCAGATGGTAATACTTTTTTTATTTCACATGTTGGGAAGGTTAGCTTGAAAAATGGCTTGTCACTGAAAGATTTTCTAGTTCTCCCCTCATTTAAGTTTAGTCTTCTATTAGTTCCTAAACTCACAGAAGATGACCAGTGTGTTGTGTCATTTTATCCCAAATTTTGTGTTGTTAAGGACTTGAAAACCAAGAAAGTGAAGGGACTGGGTAAGAAGAAGGTTGGACTTTATCATCTTGTGAATTTACCACTCGAAGAGGTTGATAGTGTTTTTACTACCTTGGTTACTGCTACTCTTGGTAAGATTGCTTTAACTGATGTGAATAGACCTATTTGTGTGAATAAAGATGCTTATGATTTATGGCATCATAGGCTTGGACATATTTCTGATTCAAAATTGCCATTTATGAATGATTCGCCTATTTCATTGACAAAGTCTAGTGTTGATAATTGCTTATCTTGTCCTATGGCAAAGTTTACTAAATTACCATATTCATTGAGTAGTTCTCATAAGTTAACTGTGTTTGAACTTATTCATATGTATATATGGGGCCCTTATTGAGTTCCTACAGATGGTAAATACAAGTATTTCTTCACTATAGTAGATGATTGCTACAGAGCAACATGGACATATTTGCTAGTGAATAAGTCAGATAGTTTTGTGGTATTGAAGAATTTTCTAAAAATGGTGTCTACCCAGTTTAATAAGAAGGTCAAAATTGTGATGTCAGACAATGCTTTAGAGTTTGTAAAAGGATAATGTGGTACGTACTTGTCTCAATTGGGTATTCAACATCAGACATCATGTGCTCATAGGCCTCAATAGAATGGTAGAATTGAGAGGAAACACATGCATATTTTGGATACTACTAGAGCTCTGATATTACACTCACATATGCCTTTAAAATTCTGGGGTGATTTTGTTAGCTCTGCTACTTATCTCATCAACAAAATTCCTTCTTCCGTACTTGACAACAAAACACCTTTTGAACTTTTGCTAGATAAGAAACCTGTGTATGATCATTTGAGGGTATTTGGGTGTTTTGCAGTGGTGATTAATCCAGTTGTTACTAGTGATAAGTTTGAATCTAGAGGTATTCCTTGTGTTTTTCTAGGATATCTAAATCATCAAAAGGGTTACAAGTTCTATAATTTGCTCACACATTCATCTTTTGTATCCAGAGATGCAATCTTTTATGAGCAAATTTTCCCTTTCTCAGCAACAAGTATAGATCAATTCTTATCACCACTTCCTAGTCAGTTTACTAACCCAAATGTACATGAAGATGAACACTGTGTCTCTAATGTTGAACCTACTCATGTGCAAAATACTCCTAATGAATCTGTACTTAGTGAACCTGTTGTTACTAATGAATCTTCTCAACCTTCTACTTCTTCTCAAGTTCCACTTAGAAGGTCTACAAGGACTACTAATTTGCCTCTTAAACTGAAAGATTTTGTTTTACCTCACATACCTAGAGCAAATCAAGTGTGTCAAACACCTCTGTAACCAGACTTTCTAGCCTTTCTTAGTACATTGACATCTCAAAAGGTTCCAAAATCTTTTAAAGAAGCTGTTAAAGACCCTGGTTGGTGTACTGCTATAGATTCTAAAATTATAGCTTTGGATGAAAATGGTACATGGGAGTTGACTGTTCTACCCAAAGGTAAGAAAGCAATTGCTTCTCACTAGTTGTTTAAAACTAAAGTAAAGGCAGATGGAACAGTGGATAGAAAGAAAGCAAGATTGGTAATTCAAGGTAATAGGCAAAAGCATGGTGAAGATTATACTAAGACTTTTGCACCTATTGCAAAAATGGTCACTATAAGATCATTGTTGGCAGTTGCAGCTTTGAAGGATTGGTATCTTTGTCAAATGGATGTGTCTAACGCTTTTTTACATGGTGATCTATATGAGGAAGTGTATATGACACTACCTTTAGGGTATTCTGGTGAGGGGGAGAGTGTGAAAGAAACCTCTTCACTAGATCCTAATTTGGTTTGTAAATTGAAGAAGAGCTTGTATGGCCTTAAACAATCACCTAGACAGTGGTTTGCTAAGTTGTCCTCTGCTTTGTTATCCTTTGGTTTCATTCAGTCAAAGAATGACTACTCATTGTTCACAAAGAAAGTGGGAGAAAAATTCATTGCCATTTTAGTCTATGTTGATGATCTTCTAATTACAGGCAATGATACAGTGCAAATAGCTGAATTGAAGTCTCAGTTGAGTTCAGTGTTTCATATGAAGGACTTGGGATATCTAAACTACTTTCTAGGATTGGAAGTCTCAAAAACATCTCAAGGTATCTTTATATCTCAATACATGTATGCTATGGATTTATTAAAAGAAGCTGATGTTTCCAATAGTCAACCATATAAACTACCTATGGATCCACATTTGAAGTTACAAACAGATATTGGTACTCCTTTGATTGATCCAGAGGTTTACAGAAGGTACATTGGAAAACTCATCTATTTAACCATTACAAGACCAGACATTCATTATATTGTGCAGCTGCTAAGTCAATTTATGCAATCTCCTACTTCTATACATATGCAAGCAGTCATGCGTTTGCTCAGATATATTCTTCTTTCACCAAATCAAGGTATTCTCCCGGAAAAAGACTCTGCAGTAAAGTTGCAAGCTTATTATGATTCAGATTGGGCCAGTTGTCCTTTCTCTAGGAGGTCAACAACTGGTTACTATGTGTTGCTGGGTGAATCACCAATATCTTGGAAATATAAGAAACAAGCAGTGGTGGCAAGGTCATTAGCTGAGGCTGAGTATAGAGCAATGGCTCTTACATGCTGTGAGGTTACATGGTTAGTCAGTCTACTTAAAGATTTGGGGATTAAAGACTTGCAGCCAGTTGATCTGTTTTGTGATAATCAAGCAGCTCTTTATATTTCTGCAAATCCAGTATTTCATGCTAGAACAAAGCACATTGAAGTGGATTGCCATTATGTTAGAGACCAACTAAAGGCAGGCCAAATAAATCCGTGGGTAAAAATTACTTCGCGAATACCAATGACAGGCTGTCAAGTGACTCATAAAACAAGTGGAAAATACAGTCAGCAATACGCAGTGCGTTATACCGTAGAACGAAAGTCTAGCATACTTGCATGTCAAAGCAAGCAAGGATACTAGACTGGGGGGACTTGATCACGTATAACACACCCGGACCCACCACTACGGGCCGGACGTATTCCCAATAAAAGCGCCGCAGCCCAAGACAATACCCATCATAAAAGCGTCGTGGCCCAAGACAATACCTATCATAAAAGTACCGCGACCCAAGACCATAAGCCAGACAATACGTCAATCCCATTAAGGGTAAAGAATATTATCAGCTACCATATAGATGACCCAAACAGATCCCAAATAAGAAAGACGACACTCCCATTCTGAAGGAGCCGCCACTCACGAGACCAAGACAAGAGCACGAGTGGTCCAAAGAGGTTTGCCACCTAAAAGTGTCACTATCAAGGTACTAGTCCTAGGAAACCGACAATAGGTGCTATGGTATAAATAGAGGAGGGCTCACCGCCCCAAAGGGTAACACACATCTCACTCTTCTCACTAACTAATTTGTTATCTCTCTCTAGAACCTTGCACTTACTCTCACACCGGAGGTTGACTGCGGAAGTCCCTTTTCCGCGGTGAGGCTAATGGTGTTCTTTTTTCTTAGCAGTTACGGTGCAAAATCAATCCAGCCCAAGAATCTACTCTATCAAAGTTTAGCTTACACTAAGCTTCGAAGAGTGCCCAGGTTTTGTATCAACAACGACAACAATCCAGTGTTGTTGTTGACCATTTGATTGTTCTAAAGATGGAACAGAGACAGCAAAAGTTGAGTTTGTTGCTGCCCATTTTGGTGTTGTGTTGCAACATTTTATTGTTGTTAGGATTAAGTTATTGTTGTTTTTCTGTTTGAATTTAGGAATGGGTTTGAAGTTAAATTGGAGGGTTTCAAATGAGGGTGAGGGTGAGAAAGGGATGATTGACGAGGAAGATAAAGAGTGTGCCATGGTTTTTGCTAATTTGTGTTTTTCGGGTATTTTATTTCCTCATTTTCTACTAATACCCCTCTAGTTTTTTAATTACTCAAAAATCTGGTTTATTTATTTAGTCGGGTGGCTTTTGGTAATAGGGGTGAGCAAAACCACTCGAGTCCCAACAACCAACCCGATCCCGACATAAATCGATAGTCTCAAAACCAAATAATAGCTTTTCGAGTCGGGTGTCAAGATGGATTTTTAGCATTTTCCGGATTCGGGACAGGTCGGAACGGGCCAAAAATCGACAAAATAAAAACAAAAATCGACTACTTTCGGGACGGGTCGGGACGAGACAGGACGGGCAAAAAAACTGACTACTTTCGAGTTGGTATTCGGTTTACGATTTAGGTGGCTTTCGGAATCAGGATTAGTCGAGTCGGGTCGAGTCAGGATCCAGCCCAATGCGCGGCCCTATTTGGTAACCATAGTTTATGTTCATTCGAGCTCGACTCGTCATCTTAAACTCGAGTTCGATTATTTTCAGCATGAACTCGATGAAAAATCGACATATCAAGCCCGATTTTATGATAATTAAGTAATTGCATGTACATAAAAGGGTCTAAGTGTAATTTAATTGATCTCTATAAGGGATCGCGAGCCGAGTATTTTTGAGCTCGAACTCACATCGTTTTAACAAGTTGGTTTCGAGTAATTTACGAGTCTATCTCAAATAGTTTGCGAGTTGTTTTTGTGTCGTTTATACTCATGTTGACCTGCAAACCAATTGACACAATTGAAAAGAGCATCTTTAATTTTATAAGCGACTATTCGGATTGAGTATAAGTGGAAACCATCGAGGTGTGACTCGTGTAAAATTTTTGGGCATTCTCTTGATCAATGCCTTAAAAACATAGTGGAACTGACTTTTGTGGTGGATAAATCAAATGATTGTGTTCAAGAGGTTACTAATAAGCATCCTAGTGAGCTGAATAAGCTCGTGCAACCTGCTAGTGATGATGGTTTTCAAACTGTGGTTTAGAAGCGTCGAAATGGACAAGGAAGTGCCCATAATGGCAGAGTCGTAATGTTAATCGTGCGGGACAGTGTAAATGGATTCAAATGCTACAACGTCTATAGGTGGTGTTAGGTGCCCATATTGATATCACACAAGTAAAGAATGAGATAGATATAAGGATTGGTTGATTATAAGATATGAGAGAATTATAAAAGCAAGAGTTTCATTAGAATATCAAAATAACCAACAAAGTTTAAGGCTACATAAGCATTGTATTTATAGGAGGGAAGCTAGGGCAACATTCCCTAGTCCCTTTCATCATGTAAACGTGGGCTTGTAAGCCTTTTGGGCTTTTACATCTTGCCCATTAACTAAAACATGAACATAAATAATACTTAAGCAACCTATTACAAAATGTAATGTCCGAGACTTGACTAAATATTAAAGTACGTTCCCAAAAATCTCCCCCTAAGGGTCGGTCATCACGGTTGCTGGACGTCTTCATCTTTGTCTTTGACTTGTGACATGTAAAACTTTTGACGTCTTAAAAAAATGTGGTATAATGAATGTACTTTGCTCTAAGTCTTTGTTCTTTGGTGATGATGTTGTGATTGTGTTATGAAGTAGTCTGCCGTTCGTCACTCCTGCGTCTGTGGTGGTTGTCCGTCATTCCAACATGCTCATACATCTTTTGGACTTTGTCTTTCAAGTGCACGAAGTTCCTTATCATTCATATTGATCTTTGTCTTTAAACTTTGTAGATTCTTCTTATTGTTGTAGAATCTGTCTTTGAACTTTGTGGTGCTTAGATCTTTGGGGGAGCTTTCATTGACTTCAAGATGTATGCATGAGCATGCTGGAATCTAGCATCATGGAGGTGATTTGTACCTGCAGGTAAACAGTTAGCAATAATCAACCGGTACTTACAGATAAGGAATTAGAGCTCGTCAACAGCATATTGTGAAGACTCCTTCTAATCCTTATCCAGGTCGTTCCCATATCAGATACTCCCGAAGGAGCTTACGAGACCTACTAAGTAGCTCAATGACTAGGTGAGTCGCTGGGGATCACTCCGCGACTATAGACCACTAAAGAACCACCGCGAACACTAAGCGTAACCCTTGTGGGGTTACCGAAGTGACCTGCTGTCAGGGCTGTTTGATGTTGACCCTGGCAGGAATTTCCATTCAATCATTGAGAAATACTTATGTAATCCTCTCATAAATGTTCTCGGCAGATTGCTAAGATCTGCGAAGGACTCGATGATTTACAGCTGGTGTCCATTGATGTAGAACACCAGTTGTAGAAATACTAAGTGTTCCTAAGAGATCTTTGATGTATCTCATGGCTCTAGACTCGATAATTGCACACTTAGGTTTCCTATGCGGAGACTAGGGAGGGGTCTCCTGCTTCAATATCAACCATCTCTAAGAGATAAGTCGATAGATTACACTGGTTCCCCGTGAGAATGAAACAAGTTCTTTTAAGAGAACTTGAGTGGTTAAGAAGGTTTAGTGCATTGCGTCACTGGGTCCATGACGACTTTATCTTCAATACCGGTGTTGCTTTAGCAACAACCAGTAGCATATGAGTTGAACCCGGTGTTTGCCCTAAGGTTGAACATATGGAGGGCTATTTCTTTTCACCCTTTTTCTTTACTTTTCTTTTTAATTCTTCAACTCCTTCTTTCCCTTTCATTCTTTTCTCCTTTTTTCGTATCGTACCTAAGGACTTCTAATTCTAACTATGGGTGATGTCCTTGGGTAGATCCCTCCGGCTTTGGCGGATCATAGGACGGTTTTTCCTATCTTAATCACCTTATAACTCCTTGATTAACCGACAGAAGCCAAGAAACCTTTGATTGAAAATCTCTCAAAGTGTTTGTGATAATCAAATATTTTGTTTAACACTTTGAGAGTTTTGTGTACACTTTCGAAGGGCTCCCCCTTCACATGTGCTCATAAGTATTTGATAAATTTGCACATGCAGGAAGAGCAAGCATTTTTGAATTGATCCATTTTCTGTGAAAAAGACCGATTCGAGACACGCTTACATCACTAGTTAGACTAGCTTAAAGTTATTACCCGGCCTGGTCAAGTCCAAGAAAGTTTCTCGAAATGGTACATTTCTACTAGGACAAATCCTTTTCGAGACACGCTTACGTGGTTAGTTAAAGAGATCCATTGTCAGCTTTTAGGTGACAACTAGCTCTCGTAACTAACTTGATGTTATTACCCGTCAAGGATAAGTCTTTTCGAGATTACTAACTTTTATTGTTTTGTCAATTCCTGGGTCAATTCTGAGTCTAGCTCGCACAAGATACAACTTTAGCTTTTTGACCACTTATATTTTAATCACTTTTCCATTTTCTCCCCCTCAAAAATTGCATATAAAATGATGTTTTTGACAATCTTTTAGATTAAAATATGCCTTTTTGAGTCTTATGGGGAGATTCACCAAGAACTTTTGATTTTAGAACAAAGTATTTTTGTTTTGACAAGTGCTCCCCCTCAACAAGTGATTAGGTCTTATTGAGGTGAAATACTTGTCCTTTTGAGCAGAATTATGAAAATCATAAAATATTGGATTAATTCTACTCAAAAGTAAGAAGCCTTCGCTCCTTGTATTAGGATTGAGGCACTGATGCGTACCTCAGGGTCCTTTCTTTACAAGTTCGGGTTGTACACTGTAATGCGTGCACAAGCCATTATGAATAAAAGTATTGACAAATCAAATCAAAATCTTACAACACTTCTACCATTCTGGTCTCTGAAACGTCAACACGGGAAATCCTGGTCTGCCTCCCACATAGGTTTCCAATCTCCTTATCTGATCCCTACGCTTTAACCGGTTCTCAATCCTTGTAATGAATCTGCGAGCTTGTCTGGCCTCATCGGTATTCCACCTTTTGGATTTGTGAAGAGCAATATCATCTAATCTGACTTTGATTCCATCTCTGACAAAATTTAGGGTTTCATCACAGAACTTGTGGATCTCGTCATAAGCCATGAAGCAGTTTCGACGGTTGACACTGCGGTATGTGAACCCGAATGCCGGATACTTGATCAAGGTGTATTGAGATTCGTGTTAAAGGTTGGGGATGTTGTAGAGATTAGGTTTTGTGAGATTCAGCTTCTTCTGATAACTTTCCACCCCCACTTGAAGATCTTCTACTCTTTCTCTAATGACTATTTGTCTGATGAAGATTAGGAGAGCTGTGATAAAGGCAAGCTACATTCCCTTGGGTAAGTTGCAAAGCTTTCCTTGGACTTTGAGCAGATACATGTCTTCTATGTCATTGAGGAGCAGTCGTGGAAAGTCTGACTCAGAGATCACGTACTCTTATTCATCAAGTCTTTTGAGTACGATTTTGTTAAGAAAGGAGTACCCAAAGTGAGTGACTATCGAAATGAACTAGATGGAGACAATCTTCAACTCACTTGTCACATTACCTATAGTCTGATTGAGTCTGCTGCTTCGATAATATTGTGCCCGGTTATCTGGCCAATGATGTATTCCATAGAGTGCGTTCCGGTCATAGTCAACAACTTTGTCGATGAATAAGTCAGAGGCTTCTTCTTCGATGGCGTTGTTGAGGTATCTGGCTACAGGGATTGAGAAGGTAAGTGATGTGGCATACTTCTTTTCTATTTTGCTACCGTGTTGTAGAAATTCCAAGTCGTTGTTAAAGAAGAACTTGTATGGGATTTTCTCTTGTTTCGGCTTTCCAACCAAGGGTAGAGGTTTGCTCCAGCCAGTGTAGTAAGGCCCTTTCGTCTTTGAGTAGTAATCAATGTTGGACTCGGGATTTAGCCAGTCGATGTCGTTAGACATTGCTCGGGCTATGTTTTCCAGATGGTACTCGAGTTCAACAGAGTTGGCTGAGCGGTATTTCAACAGGTTGAACGCAACATTCTTTATCCTTCTTAACTCTTTCTTGCTCATATTCTTTAAACCATAGTCTCTCTGCAGAAGTTGTGCATATTCCACTGTGTGACCATCTTGTGGTGATTGATCTTCTGCAAGAGGTGGTTGAGCTTTAACCATTTCATCAAACCAAGAATATTCAGCCATTTTGTCTTCGTCCAGCCACTTAAGAATCTTTTTTGGTTTCTTTAGTTCGATGCTTTTTGAAGAGGTTTCAGGTTTATGCTGATGATGTTTTCTTTTCTTCTCTTTCTTCTTTGGTGATGGTTCTGGTATATCGTCTGGCTGAGGGAAATCGTCTCCGTCGGTGTACTCAAAATGATCATTGGCTTTAGGACCTGAACCTGATGCCTTCGGTTGTTGAATTGAAGTTGTGGTAGTTGGAGGTATGACCGGTTGTTTGGGTTGAGATGAGGGTCCTTCGGCTTGCTTTTGTTTCTTAGCCTGTGAGTTCGGATCTTGGTATTGATCATCTCTTTGACGTTTCAGCTTGTCGGCCTCAGTGCTGCAAGATTCTTTAGACATCTTGGCTTGTAAAGCTTCCCACACTTTGATATCTTCAGGTGTCATGGTGGTTTTGCTTGCCAATATGTTGAAAAGTTGAGCCTCTAACTCATTTATTGTCAACTCTTGTTGTGGAAGAGGTGTCTTATCAGCTCGGAGAGTGAAAGAAATAGTTCTAATCACTTTCTTGACAACCTGTTCAGCAATCTTTGGAAGTTCGTCCTTCATTGGCTTCAACAACACTTTTAATTCTGCCACCAGGTGTTGTTCCATGTATTGAGTTGCTTGAGCAGCCAAAGTAGCTTCCATATCTTCTTGTACATCCTTAGCTAAGAAGGCGTCAACTTTTGTATTCATTTCCTGAACAGTCGTCATTTGCTTAGTTAACTCAGCAACTTGGTTAGCCAGTGATTCAACTTGTGTTTCTAGCTTGTTTTTCTTCTTGTCTCGAGCTCTCTTAACTGCCCTCTTGATCAACTTTGATGCAGCTGAGGCTTCAACTTTGGAAGGTTGCTTGACAGATTCGTCATGTGTAGGTTGTGATGCAGGAGGTGATGATTGTGTTGATTCAATGATGGTGGTTGTGTCTTTATCATCTCCTTTGGGTGATCCGGGTTTATCCTTAGTCACTTCTGTCTTATCTGGAACTGTAGCTTTTTCAGCCCTTAGTCTCTGCTCTTCTGCAAGTAGGTCAGCTTCTGCCTTTTGACTGAGTTCTTCTGCAATTCTAGCTTCTTCTTATTTTCTTTTCTTTGTTTCTTCTTGAATCTTTTATTCATCGGCAAGTTTAGCTGCCTCTTCAGCTTTCCTATTTTCCTCCATTCTAATGGCTTCTTCCAGTTTTACCTGTTCGATAGCCTCAAGCCTTACCTCTTCAGCCTCTTCTTTTCTCTTGATCTCTTCCTCTTGAGCCTTTTCCCTGGCCTCCATCTCTTCCATAGACATAAGATGTGGAATATCTGTGTCCAAATGGTCTTCCACATCATCGTCTCCTCTTTCTGAAGCATTCTGCATTTCTACGTCTTCAGGTGTGACATTGGGAGATTCGTAGACTATCAAATCTGCAGTAGTTCCTATTTCCTGAGTTTGATCAACTGGAGTGGACTCAGGGATACTGCTGGACTCTCCTACTTCAGTAATGCTACTTGATCCTCCAGCCTTGGTTGTTTGACTAAACAGAGGTGGCGGAGGTTGATCAGCTTGAAGAGAGTCGATTCTGCTGTGGAGGAGACCTAACTTTAGTACTCGTTCATTTTCTTCTTCCACAGATAAACCAATGTTTGTGTCAGCCTCTTCTTGTTGTTCCTGTTCGACGGTCATCGGTTCTTTCAACTTTTTACCCCTTAATAGTTCTTCTTCCAACTTAGCATCCTTTTCAGTTAACGGTCTTTGAATTGTTTCCCTTTCGATTTGATCAACAAATTCATCGATGTTTTTGTCCCAATCTTCTAGAGACATGTCCAGATCGTCTAGGTTGTCATCTGGTTTGTTATAAGCTTCGCTGTAAACTGGACCTCTATCAGATTCAGTTTCTGAGTCGGATGGTTTTGGAGAAGGTGATGGTGTAGTTTCAGGAACTGGTTCAGGGATTGGTTTCTTGACCGGTAATCTGATCTTGAGAGTTCTCTTGTGAGGCTTTTTGGTAGTCTTTGAAGAGCTTTCGGAGCTGCCGGACTTACTTGCTCTCTTTCCCTTTTTCTGCATGAACGATGCTAAAGGTATTTCGTCCAAGAACCCAACTTTCTCTTCTTTGACAACTTGGACATAGTACTTGTAATTCAAGCATTTCTTTACATTATCATTCAGGAGGCACTCGGGAAGAATCATTCCTTGCTTACGTGTACTAGTCTCAACTCTTTTAATTTGCAAAAGAGTAGACTCATTTCTGAATGTGTTTTTGTCTTCATCATCTAGTCTTTGTGGAATGTCGTCTGGTGTGTATTAATTTACACACCTTTTCTTTACCAAATACCGAACCAAAATGACCAAAAGTTGACCTTAAAATGCCAAATACGTTGTGTTTTTGTGTTTATGTGAATGCAGGTACGGATATTGTGAATATGGACAAAATCAAGCAAAAACGACAACACGAGCATGGGAATGGAAAGAGTATGCAAAAGCCGAGGTCGGGGAAGGAATTTATAAGATTGGATCTCAATTATTCTCAACATGCCAAAATCTACCTTGAAGATTCATCTTTATCACAAATAGTCCTTTGAATAAATTATAGATTTAGTCCCTGGATTTTTAAGTTTTACATAATTGGTCCTTACACTAATTTTACTACTCCTAATTATACAAATGCTAAGCCTGGTCCAAACTACTACTTAGCCCAAAACCCCACTAAAAACCCAACCACCATCCCATACCCAAGCCCACACCCCTTGGTCAAATACCAAAACCAAACGGTCAAACTATTGAATAAAAAAACACAATGTGCCATTCTATTTCCCCAAATTCCTTTTTACCCAGAATTCCCAAACTTCCCATGAACCCTAATTTTAACCATACCCAAATTACCCCTTTACCAATAAAATTACTCAAATTAATCCTTCCAGAAGATCAAATCACATGACCAGAAGCATGGTCTAAAGAAATTCTTGTGAGGAATGACACCTTGGACAAATGGAAAGCACTGATTGGTTATGCCACTTCATTCCCTTGCCTTGGATTCTGTATCTAGAAGACTCTGACACATGTGGCTGACAAGGACAGAGAGTGCACGTTTGAGGACAGATGGAAGCTAACGATTGGCTATGTCACGCACCAAATTTTGATCCAAAGGCTATTATGTAATCAAAGAAACACAAATGTAATCTGGTGGCTATGAGTATAAGAGAGAAAGCACAGAATGGTGTAGATCGCCAGCGTGGCAGAAGAGACCCCCTTACTCCTACCTCAACTATATAAAGAGGTGTTTTTAGCTTAATTAGGTGTAGTTAGTTTAGTGTAGTGTTACTCTGTTTTTTGTTACTCAGTTTATTAGTTTTATAAATTTACTTTGTAATTCAGTTTAATTTCTAATAAAATTCTCATTTACTTCATCAATTTGTATCTACTTTTTCATTGTTATTACATATAATTGTAGTTAATTGTTTACTCAAAGTTTTAAAACTTATTTTTAAATAGTTTTCATAAATTCATCAAGCTTTTAGATTTATTTTACTGTCTCATAAGTTTTTCACAACTAAATTCAGAAAATTAAAAAAAAATTAAAAAAATAATTAAAATTAGTGATAATAGGTTTTGAATAACCTGCTTCAGCTTATCAGATGTATACACTAGCTTTTTAGCTTTTGTTTATATCTTATTTTTCATTCAAAAAGTATTTTAGATCAGTATTGGAAGGTAATTGAATCCTGGTTACTGAGGTAAAATTGGCAGTCTAAGGTGAAATTTGGAAGCACTTAGCCTGTCTAAAGACAGGCAAGCAAAGTGAGTCCCCCTCTGTTCATGCTGAGGGGGAGTGTGTTGGTAAGACTCTGAACCATGTTACTTGACATTTGTCTTTGATTTAATTCATATTCATTAGTAACTGTCATTGTTTTAATTTATTGATTTAGAGATAGTTGTAGTTGTAGTGGATAGTATTATTGAGCTTATTTGATCTCTTATTAAACTGTTTGGCTAGATTGTTAGGATTTGTGAGTTACAGTTCTTATTTGTAAAGATTTATTGTTTCATCGATTAGTAGTTACTGTAGCATTGTTATTTCATCTGAGTTTGAATTGGATTGTTATTCTAGATTGTAATTTGAGATTTATTTTTTATTTTTGTTATGACTGTGCAGTTGTTGATTGAAATTTTGTTATCACTAGTTTAGTTGGTTAATCTGATTTGCAATAGTTGAGTAACTAAGAACTACTGTTGGATCTAGTCTTAGTTATTATAGGTTTTCGATTCAGACAGTGATAAGAGATTGGTATTGAGAGGCTGATTTGTGATTTGAGTTTGATTTCATCTATTTGTAGTTAACATGTCACAACTAAAGGTAGTGTTTGGATATTGATTGAATGCTGAGTTGTTAGTCATTTGTGTAAGTAATTAGACTGTAAAGCATTGAGTCATTAAGGTTAAAGGTAAACATCAAATTGTATTAAACTAGTAAGTAGAATAAAAATAGTCAAAGATAGAGTAAAGTGTATTTGACAGTTAGATATATTGATAACCAGTTAGGTAAAAAACAGTTAGTAGTTGTATTTTAGCTAAAATTAGCTTATATTAGGATAATTCTAGTTTATACAATAGGTCAGTAGAAGTAATTAACCGTCAAAACTCATTTAAGTCATAGTATTGGTAGGAAACTTTGTCAACTATTGCATTGGTTTCTCTTCTATAAGCTGCTGAACTTGGTTATATTTAGAATATCATTTAGTTGTAATTGGTTAAATAAATAGTTTTTTGTGTTCTTAGTAGTCTTAAGCTTGATTTGCCCCATAAGTTTGAATTCTAGAGCTTAGTTAGTGAGTTTATTTGCCTCTGCAAGTTAGCCTCTTGGAAACTGTATAACTGTTTGGATAGCAGCCCTGCATTTGTACTTTTGGTGCTTTTAACTGAACTTGATTTTTGTTTCTGAGAGTGATTTGAGTGATAATATTAGTTTTGTATCAATGCTTAGCTTCTGCTACTACCTGAGCTTTTACTGCTTGTTATATGAGCTTATATTTTGAGCTTATTGCTATATTACTGAGTTTCTGTGGGTTAATCTGTGTTTTTAATTGATCAAATCTTGCTTAACTGAGCATATTGCATCATTTTAGAACTGAGTTTCTATTTTTAATAAGATCTGATCACAAGTGCTTATAAATAAGCACTTGTGATAAGCAGTTCTCAAAAATAAGCACTTAAATAGTTCTTTTTCATTTCAAAATTATTCTCTTAGTTACTTTTATTATTTTAGATTTTCTGGAATTTTTCCAGATTTTTCTAAGCCTTCTTACTATTTTTCTCAATTTATTTTTGATTTTATTCATTTTAAATAGTTTTTAATTACCAAAAATCCATAAAAATTCAGAAAATGTTGTGAAAAATACAAAAATATTTTTAGAAATTCTTTTATAATATTCTAGAATTTTTAGAATTAAAATTTCAATTTTCCACTTTATTTTTCTATTTTTCTTTATTTTTAATTCATTTTAAATACCAAAAATCATCATAAAATCATAGAAAATAAATAAAAACTCAAAAAAATATTTTTCTTTTTCTTAAAATTCTTTTTATTAGTTTAAGATTTTTAGAAAATTGTTTTACATTTGTAGGATCATTTTTAGAATAAAAGTCGCGTTTTATTTTGTACGTTACGTTCAAAAATTACGTGTGCATTTCCGTTTCACGTTTTTGACTTTTGTGCATATTAAGCTTGTACTTTGTGCATAATTCATCATTTCTTTTCACATTTTGATTTCACAATCACTTTTCACTTTTCACTTTTCACTACACGATTCCCAAATCGATAATTCGGAAATTCTATTCGAACCTCCGTTGGGAGAACGACCCGGGAAATACTTTCACAAGTATTTCTTTGGAATATAATTATATACTATAATTTGACACACATCAATTTTTTGGCGCCGCTGCCGGGGAAGGCCGAAGTGAATTTTTGAATATCGTTTTGAAAAATCGTGTTTTGTTAAGCCTTCCTCTATTTTGTATATATATCTCTATAAAAATTGAAAAATTCAAAACACTTTTCCTAAAGTGTTTACAAAAATACCAAAAAAATAATAAAATTTACAGCCTCGACTCGACCGAAAGGAAGGGCGTTGTAAACCAAAAAAAGTCTCACAATATAACGAAAACGTGAAATTAATTGTTTATCGGACTATTTCAATTACTACGACCGATTAAGCGGGAAATACGGAAGCTAAGACATTAAATTGCTAGCTGAAGAGAGAAACACTCTTTTCTCCCGTCTCGTCGTGCGTGGTTTTAAAAGAAACGGTTTTCGATTAACGTAACGTTTTAATAAAAAGAAAAACAAAAGAAATAAAAAAAATTTTGTGAAAAATATAAAAAAAAACAAAAAGATTTTCTTTTCTCTTTTCTTTTTGATTTTCTTTTTGTTTTGCTTGTGGTGTATGCACACCCGATCTTCTTTTGAGAGTCTTTGTTAGCATTAAAATATTCATATATAAAAGTGATGGTCATTCTCATATTGTAACTTTGTGTCGTTTGTTAAGATTAGTAATAGTTTAGTCATTGGGCCTTGGACTTGGCAAGCTAATATGTCATGTGCTATGTTTCACAAGCCTTGTTATCCAACCATGTAACCAAGTCCAAGCCCAAGTCCATTAGAAAGCCCATGAGGCCTTTCTCTCTAACTATATAAGGCACCTTACCTCTCATTTGTAAGGTGTGCTTGTGTGTGTTTCTTAATAATATCTCTTATCTTTTCCATCTCTCTCTCTCAATACATACGAAATACATATATCTCATACAAGTCACCATCTTTCCATCTTTCCTTTTTATTGTGCTTATATTGTGTGTGATAAAGTTGAGTTATTTAAGGTCCTACAAGTGGTATCAATCGCCTAACAATGATTTAGGAGGGTTTAGAAGTTGTTTGTTTCGTGTTTTTAAGCTATTTATCGCGTTATTTTTATAAAAGTTTCTCACTTTTCTTGTTTTCTTGGTTTTTAACACTTTTTTGATTACAAACTAGTGTTATAAACCTTTTCTAACAAGAAAGTTTCAACCTTTTTGAAAATTTCAAGCTTAAAAATTCGATTTGGTTTTTGTACTTGTTTTCTAGATCTCGAAAAAGTTTCATAAAAATCATCAAGTTTTGAACTTTCTTCAAGTTTTGGTGTTTTTAACCCTAGAAGTACAAGAATCTTGGACTACAAACTTCATTTGGGTGAGCTTTAAGCATTATCAAATTTTGACAAAGTTTCGAAATCACCTCCCATATTTTCGAAATCGTGTCAGATTTTCGAGAACACAAGTATCGGCTCCTTTCGTGATCATAGTTGGATACTCGGTATTTTCTCTCTTATATAAGAAAGAAATTACTTTGACTTGTGGCTAAATTTCGAAATTGTATAATTTCGAAATTTGTGTGATTGGGTTTTCGAAAAATAACAAGTTTCGAGAACATTGCAAGGTTTTCGAAAACTGCAAAATTTCGAGAACATTGTTTTTTTTTCGAAAAATTGAGAAATTTCGAGAACATTGATTTTTCGAAAAATTCAAAAATTTTCGAGAACTTAAATTTTCGAGAACACTGTCTTCGAGAATACAAATTTCGAGATCCAAATTTCGCAATCCTAAGTTTCGAGAACACAACAAAGTTTCGAGAATTTTGACAAAAGTGAGGTTTTTGACGACCAAACTTCAAACGGCCATAACTTTTGAACCGTAACTCTGTTTTCGACGAATCAGCTGTCAAAACGACCGTGAGACAGAGGAGAACGACACGCTAAATCAATTTTTATCAATTTTTATCGATTTAGGCGAAGTTTCGAGGCCTAAAAATGCTCCGAGAAGAAGTTATTGAGGTTTTAAGGTTTTAAGTCAAAATTTTCACCATAAATACTTGCATCAACTCACTCTAAACTCCACTCCTATTTCGTTGGAACGATCCAAGAATCAACTTTATCCATCTACACTTCATCAATGACAACTCAGCAAGACATTCATGCAGCCGGTGCAGAAAACCGACCTCCAATGCTTGAAAAAGATGGATCTCTCCCATGGACAAGCCGTATGCTTCGTTACATCAAAACAAAGGATACCGGGCACCTAATGATAAAATCCATAGAAAACGGTCCATTTCAGCCAAGAAAAGTTCAAATTCAAGGTAATCCAAATACCACACCTCCTACTGAACCATCAGTTTGTATACAAACAGAAGCAGATTACACTGATGAAGACAAGACGCAGATCAAAGCTGATGATATGGCAATGCATTTAATCCAACTTGGATTACCACGGGAGATCTTTGATGCGGTCGACAGCTGTAAAAGTGCTCATGCTATGTGGGAACGTGTTAGAAGAATATGTCATGGAACAGAAATTGGACAACAAGATGTTGAGAACAAACTTCTTACTGAATGGGAGAACTTTACATCCACTAAAGGTGAATAGATTGAATCTTACTACACAAGGTTTTGCACTTTGATGAATGAGTTAATCAGAAACAAGTTGACACCACGAGCAATTGCAACAAACATCAAATTCCTCAATAACCTTCCAGAGGAATGGGGTCGTTATGTTACAATTGTTAATCAGACAAAGGACTTACATCAGGTGAATTATGATCAACTCTATGACTTTCTGAAGCAAAACCAAGCTGAGGCTAATGAAGTTAGGAAAGAAAGATTGGCAAAGAATCATGATCCTCTCGCACTAATTGCTAATACACCAACACCATTACAAGTGAACACTCAACAACCATCATCATCCATTCACAACTACATGCAACCATCATGCATTCAACAACCAACACCGGTCTACCAACAACAGTTCTACCCACAACAACAAGAAGTTATTCCACAACAGCAATACCCACACTTCCAAGAACAAGAATTCACTGACAATGATGAAGCTGCTGCAGCATTGACTCAAGCATTTGCTTTTCTGTCAAAGGCATTCCAAGGACGCTATTCTACACCAACAAACAACAACCAAAGGATTTCATCAAATACTCGCAACAGGCAGATCGCTCAGCCGAGTTTCAATATGGGCAACGGAGCCCAAATGGTTGGAGTTTATGGGAATCAGCAAGGATATGCTACGGGATTTAATATGGGCAATCAGAATATGCAAAATGCTGGTCAGTATGCAGGGAATCAGTATGGTCAGAATGCAGGGTATCAGTTGGGTCAGATTGTTGGAAATCAGAGGGGTCAGAATGTTGGTAATCAGGCAATGGGTAATCAGAATAGAAATGTTGCAGCTCCAGTAGTTGGGAATAATGGAAATGTGAATCAGGGTAATCCGGTAAAGTGTTTCAACTGCCAGGGTGTAGGTCATATGGCAAGGAACTGTCCTACTAAGCTAAACAAGAAAGATCTAGCGTACTTGTAGAAAGCAGTAATGTTGGCACAAAAGGCAGAGGCAAGATTTCAGTTGAATGCAGAGGAAAATGACTTTATGGCTCTTATGGATGACAAGGAAGATAGAGAATATATCGATGCGAACTGCATATTCATGGCGAATCTTCAGGAAGCTAAGTATGACACGGATTCTGATACACTTCCTATTTATGACACCAATGCACCATCTGAGGTATCTAATTTCAACACATGTCACAATAATGATATATTTGATATGTCTCCTCATGAGGAACAGCATCTTGAGAAGCAAGCACCCATTTATGATACATCCCTGGACACGCCAAGTAGTAGCAATACTCCTTCAGCAACTCCAGATGTGAATCATAATGGAGGCTTCGTTTCACAGCATGCTGAGAATGATGAGGAAACACGTGCTTTGTTTGAATCATTATTGAATAATTTTTGTATTGAAATTGAGAATGTGCAAAAGGTCAATCGCGATGTTAAGGCCGCGAATGTTAAATTGACCGCTGAGCTTGAGAGTTACAAATCCACCGTTAAAGCTTTTGAATTTAATAACAAAAGATTGTCGGAATTAGAAACTGGTTATCAAAATTCCGTTTCAGAGAAACAACAATTGCAACTCAAGTTTGATACACTTGATGTTAATTCTTTCAAAAAGATAAAATCCTTAAACGCGGAAATTTCTGATTTACAAAACCAACTTTCTAAACAAAAAACAGCTTATACCAATCTTGAAAAAGAAATGGGTGAGTTGAAAAAGGATTTTGCAAAGAAAGAAGACAAACTTTTGGAAGAAATCGTAGAGTCAGAACACATGATTGCTCATTTAGAAGAATTAGTGGTTAAGTCGGGTCAGTCGAGTCAAACAATGAAAATGATTTCAAATCAAATTAATCCGATTTACCATACGAAACATAAAATGGCTCTTGGTAAGAACACCCCTTGTAATCTCAAGAAAGCTCAGCAAGAACAGAATGTTTTGTACAATGGTAATGTGATTTATACCAAACATGATCCTCCCGTCGTTCGGGATTCTGTGCTAACGATTGAACATGTCGAAGAGAGCATAAATAAAATGAAACAAAAGGATTTGAAACCCATTGATTACAACAAATTGAACAAACTTTCGGGAATCACTTTTGTTCCACAAACAGAACCATCTGCGTTTTCCATAAAATGACCATTTGCGAAATTCTTGTCTAAAAAGAAAGTTGTTTCCAAATCTCTTTCAAAAATAGAACAAATGTCCTCTAACAACACTTTTAACACAAGTGAGGCTAGAGACATTCTCGATGATATTAAAAAGAGAATTCAAGAACTTCAAAATATTGTTAAATCTAAAACTTCCATCGATATTAACAATTGGCATTCTAGTTTTCACATCGAACAGAAAAAGGTGTTTCAAAACGAAATTACTATCCCACTGAATAACATCAACGCGAGGGTAAAACATTTTGAACAAGTTTTCTTAAAAGAAACGGCCGACTTTGTCAAGGACCACAAATCTCTGGTAAATGAAGCTAATGATGCTCGTGAAAACATGAATGTTTTGGAAAACCTAAATGATTCTCTCTTCGAAGCTGTTATGACCACTGACATTATGTCCATCATTTTACAAACATATTCTATTCAAGACGATGAGCGACTAAGAGCTGAGACCTCCGCAATTGTTTCAAAATATGAAAATGCTCTCATAAAGCTTGAAAAAGAAAATGTGTCATATTTTAAACAACTTGATCGAAAAAAGGAAGAATGGAAGTATGACAAATTGTCATATGAGCATGACTTAAAGAAAATGAAAGAGCAAAATGATCTTTTGAGGGCTCTGCTTGAAAGTCAAAAAGGAAAGGGTGAGGAAACTAAGTTTGCAAAACCATTGACTTCGGAGAAACCAAATGTTTCAAACACGGTTCAAAAACCTAAAATGTCAGTTTCACGGTTTGCTCCAAAAGTCGATGAGAAAAAGGATTTGACAAAACCAGTCACTCCAACACCCTTGCCCAAGAAAAGTGAAAATGATAAGATTGTTGATAAAGGAAAAGCGGTTGTCGAAACACCTAAAGTGTTAGCACCTGGCCTTTTTAGGATTAGTCCCACTAGTGCGTCTGCCTCAACATCTAAGACAAATGATAAGTGCATAAAGGCTAATTCTAAAGAATCTAGGGATGCTAAAAAGGACAACAATATAAATCCTAATGTGTGTGCCTTACCTTCTACAGGATTAGAAAGCACCTCTAGGAGCAGCAGACTAAAGCCTAGGAGCAATACAAGGAACAATAGAGTCTCGCTTGTCTCTACGAGTAGTAGCAAGAATAAAGTTGAAGAAGTAAAAGAACACCCTAGGAATTTATCGCTTTTTAATAAGAAACATGATTCATCTGAATGTAATGTCGAGCATACTGTTTCTAATGCATGTAATGACTCTGTTTGTTAAATATGCAAGAAATGTTTAATTAATGATGTTCATGATGAATGTGTTTCTAAGAATATGAATGTTACGCCTGAACAGAAGAATGTTCCAAAAAGACATAGTGCTAGATCCAGATCTATAAAAGATTAGTTGCACGATTTAGGACTACCACTATTAGTCGGATGCCTAGGAACTACCTTAAGTTTTGTATGTGGATTCTGACGGGTAGAGAGTTCACTCTTAAGGACGGAAAATTAGAAATAACTCAAGCTAAACAAGTAGCAACTGTCTTTGAGTGTGATTCTACTTTTACTCCTAACCCCATGGAACCAAATTCAACACGGTTTCCAAATACAAACTCTTCTGTTCTTGGCAAGTTATCGAAATATGTCTTTGGATCGTCGACTCGGGTTGCTCCAAGCACATGACCAGGAATTTAAAGCTGCTGATCAATTTCGTCTGGAAATTCATGGGAACTGTACGCTTTGGAAATGATCATGTAGCAGCTATTCAGGGTTATGGAGATCTTCAATTTCGGAATTTTTTAATCACTCGAGTTTACTACGTCAAAGGGTTGGGACACAACTTGTTTTCAGTCGGGCAGTTTTGTGATGCAGATTTAGAAGTGGCATTCAGAAGAAACACGGTTTTTATAAGAAATTTGGTTGGTGATGATCTCTTAACTGGTAATCGTAGTACAAACTTGTATGCTATCGACATCAACCAAATGGCTTCTACATCACCAATTTGTCTTATGACAAGGGCAACCGAAACTAAGTCCTGGCTGTGGCATAGACGTTTATCTTATCTCAATTTCGACACCATCAACAAGTTAGCCAAAGGCAACATCGTCACCGGACTTCCTAAGTTCAAATACACCAAGGAACACCTATGTCCATCATGCGAACAAGGAAAAAGTAAAAGAGCATCATATAAACCCAAAACCGTACCTAGTTCGGAAGCAAGGTTACATATGTTGCACATGGACTTATGTGGCCCAATGAGAGTTGAAAGCATTAATGGGAAGAAGTATATTCTTGTTATTGTTGATGATTATTCAAGATACACTTGGGTAAAGTTTTTGAGATCAAAAGACGAAGCACCAGGCATCATCATCACCTTTCTGAAGCGTATTCAAGTTCTACTTCAAGCTCCAGTGAGGATTATAAGAACAGGCAATGGCACAGAATTTACAAACCATGAGTTAAGAACTTACCTTGAAGATGTTGGAATCACACATCAAACATCAGTTGTTAGAACTCCACAGCAGAATGGGGTAGTTGAAAGAAGAAATAGAACTCTTGTAGAAGCTGCTCGCACTATGCTGATTTTTTCTAGTGCACCTCTATTCTTATGGGCTGATGCTGTAGCTACTGCTTGTTTTACTCAAAACCGATCCCTAGTCCATCCGAGGTTCAATAAAACCCCATATGAGCTAGTGAATAACCGTAAACCTGACATCTCTTATCTTCACGTGTTTGGCGCTTTGTGCTATCCGACGAACGACAGAGAAGATCTAGGAATGTTAAAAGCTAAGGGTGATATTGGAATCTTCATTGGATATTCAGAAAACTCGAGGGCATTCAGGGTGTATAATAGAAGAACGAAAAAGATAATGGAGACGATGAATGTGAAGTTTGACGAGATTTCACAGATGGCTTCTGAGAGACTCGCTCTAGAACCCGCGCTAAATCCGATGGCTTCTAATCAAAACGGATTAGGACCCGCACCAAACATGCAGACTTCTGGACACATCAGTTCAGGACTCGTACCTCAAGGAGCTCAGTCAACAAACACGGATAAACCTTCAGAACAAGAACTGGAAAATTTCTTCAAGTTAATGTTTGATGAATACTATGGTGGAACTTCGACTAATGCATCTCAACAACATTCCGCTGCACCCGCTTAAAACCATCAACCACCACTACCACCACAGGATGCATCTACCACAATCGAAGCTGAAGCACCAACTACATCAACATCATCTACATCTACTCCAGCAACTCCAGTAGTTGAAACTGAACTACCAAGAGTTGATGAGCAAAATCAAACTACAAATTTTCAAGAAGAACCTACATCTAATTCAAACGATGTTGCGTTAGAAGAAGAAGAAGTATTTGAAAACCCGTTTGCAACAGAGTCTGCTGAATCTTCTTCAAGGTTACAAGAACCATCTAACACACATTCATTACACCCAAGGTACCCTTCTACGTTTCAATGGACAAAAGACCATCCAATAGAACAAGTTATTGGTGAACCTTCAAAGCCAGTTCAGACAAGGAGACAACTTGCCACCGATCTCGAATTGTGCATCTACGTTTGCTCAATCAGCCTCAAAGAACCAAAGAACATTCGGGAAGCAATGGCAGAAAACCCTTGGATTGAAGCGATGCAGGAGGAATTTCTTCAATACCCGTTCTTGATGTCAAGTGGTTGTGGAAGAACAAACTGGATGAGGAAATGACTGTTATTTGCAACAAAGCTCATCTCGTGGCTAAAGGTTATCCGCAAGAGGAAGGGATAGATTTCGAAGAATCATTCGCGCCTGTAGCTAGACTTGAAGCAGTCCGGATTTTCTTAGCCTATGCCGCTTACAAAAACATCACAGTCTATCAGATGGATATTAAGACTGCCTTCTTGAATGGAACTCTGAAAGAAGAAGTGTATGTGAGTCAGCCAGAGGGATTCATCGACAAAGATCATCCAGACTACGTCTACAAGCTTAAGAAAGCAATTTATGGTTTAAAACAAGCTCCAAGAGCGTGCTATGACGAACTATCATCTTTCTTGCTCAAAAACAATTTCACAAAAGGAACGGTTGATGACACCTTGTTTATCAAAAAATTCAAAGATGACATTTTGATCATTCAAATTTACGTGGACGACATTATTTTTGGATCAACCAATCCTAACCATTCAAAACATTTTGAAAATCTCATGAAAAGCAAATTTGAAATGTCCATGATGGGGGAACTAAAATTCTTTCTTGGTTTACAAATACATCAATCCCCTCGTGGTATTTTTATCAATCAAGCTAAATATACGATAGAGATTTTGAAAAAACATGGAATGGAAAATTGTGATTCTGTTGGTAAACCAATGGTCACTTCACCAAAAATAGGTGCTGATTTGTTTGGGAAACCTATCGATCCGAAAAAATATCGGAGCATGATCGGTTCTCTCATGTACCTAACTGCTAGCCGACCCGACATTCAATTTGCTGTTTGTTTGTTAGCACGGTTTCAGGCAAAGCCTACCGAACTTCACCTCAAAGAGGTTAAACGGATCTTTCGGTACCTACGAAGCACCATTAATATGGGACTTTGGTATCCGAAGGATTCGGGGTTTCATCTAACAGCATTTTCAGATGCAGACCATGCTGGTGATCAAGTTACAGCAAAGAGTACATCAGGTGGAGCACAATTTTTGGTGAAAAGCTTGTAAGCTGGTCGTCAAAGAAACAGGATTGTATTGCACTATCAACCGCCGAAGCCGAGTATGTGTCTCTATCTGCGTGTTGTGCCCAAGTTCTTTGGATGCGGACACAGCTCACAGATTATGGCTTTACTTTTGACAGAATACCTATGTATTGTGACTCAAAAAGTGCCATAGCCATCTCGTGCAATCCCGTACATCACTCTAAGACGAAGCATATCAAAGTCAGCTACCATTTCATCAACGAACACGTGGAAGAGGGTACTGTTGAATTATTTTTCGTTAAGACAGATTATCAACTCGCCGATCTATTTACTAAAGCCCTTCCAAAAGAACGGTTTGACTATTTAGTTCGACGAATTGGCATGCGAAGCCTAACTCCTGAGGAGCTAGAACGTCTTCTCGAATCTTCTTGAAAAATGATTTCAAAATCGCTTCGCTGTAAATATTTTTGAAAAAAGAAAATACAAAATTTGAAAAATCAACAAAAACAAAATACAAAAGTATAAAATTTTCAAAAAATACAAAAACAATATAAAATCAAAAAATCCAAAAATATTCTTCTCACGACATGTCTCTCGTATAAATCAATATTCTGTACGTTTCTAGAAATGTCATTCAACAATGATACGGACATGTACAGATGCTTGAGCGGGAGTTCTTTTTAATGTTTTTCTAAAACATGTCGTTTCTCAAAAGTTTCTTCACGATGGCTTTCGTATACATCAGTACGAAACCCGGACCCGAATGATGACTTCTGATTATTTTCAAATCAAGGACTCGTACGTTCTATGATGAACTCTTTTTCAAAAAAGTTCGAGTCTAAACAAACGAAAAAGATTTCAAGCATAAACTCGTTTTCAAACAAAATTCTTGAGCACTTTTTCAAGATTGTTCAAAAGATTTCTCAAAATCACTCAAAATTTGTGCTCAAGAAAACTCCCTCTAAACCCTTAAATTAATTTTAAATATGCTATCATTAAGGGGGAGTATAAAAAGAAAAAATGTTCCAAATTCATGCAGAATCTGTCTTTCTCTCCAAAAGCTTTTTCTTAATCTGATGATATCAAAAATATCACGATATGCTATTTTTGACGGGGAGAAGACATGATTAAAATGTGATCAAAGATGTTTAAAGATTGTGGCTGAATCTCAGAAGAGCTCGACTCAGTAAGTACCAATGAATTGACGATGCTTAAAATGTCAGTAATCGAAAAGACTTGTCCTGGACGGGTAATAATTTCAAGCTAGTCTAACTAGTGATGTAAGCGTGTCTCGAATAGGACTTGTCTGAGTAGAGTGTACCATATCGAGAGACTTTCTTTGGACTTGACCAGGACGGGTAATAACTTCAAGCTAGTCTAACTAGTGATGTATGCGTGTCTCGAATCGGTCATGTTCACTGAAAGTGGATCAATTCAAAAGTGCAAACTCCTCTCGCATGTGCAAATTTCTTAAAAATTACATGAGCACATGTGAAGGGGGAGTCCTTCAAAAGAAATACAAAACTCTCGAAGTGTCAACAAAATGTGTTTTATTATCATAAACACTTTGAGAGATTTTCAATAAATGGTTTCATGGCAATAATAGGATAGTCATGGAGTTATAAGGTGACTAAGGTTAGGAAAAACCGTCCTATGATCCGCCAGAGCCGGAGGGATCTACCCAAGGACAATTCCAATAGATTAGAATTAGAAGTCCTTAGGTATGATTGAAAAAAGGAGAAAATGAGAAAGGAGAAAGAAGGGGTTGAAGAATTAAAAAGAAAAGTTATGAAAAAGGGTGAAAAGAAATAGCCCTCCAAATGTTCAACCTTAGGGCAGACACCGAGTTCTACTCATATGCTACTGGTTGTTACTAAGGTGACACCGGTATTGAAGACAAAGACGTCATGGACCCAGTGACGCACTGCACTAAACCTTCTTAACCACTCAAGTTCTCTTAAAAGAGCTTGTTTCATTCTAACGGGGAACCGGTGTAATCTATCGACCTGTCTCTTAGAGACGGTTGATATTGAAGTAGGAGACCTCTCCCTAATCTCCGCATAGGAAACCAAATGTGCACTTATCGAGTCTAGAGCCCCGAGATTCATCAAAAGATCTCATAGGAACACATAATATTCCTACACTGGTTGTTTAACATTAAGGACGCCAGATGAAAACTTAAGAGTGCTACGCAGATCTTAGCAATCTACCAGAACATTTATGAGAGAATTCACTTTTGTGATTCTCAATGATTGAATGGAAATTCCTGCCAGGGTCAACATCAAGCAGCCCTGACAGCAGGTCACTTCGGTAATTCTTTATGGGTTACGCTTAGTGTTCGCGGTGGTTTCAAACGGTCTACAGTCGTGGAGTGATCCCCAGCGACTCACCCAGTCATTGAGCTACTAAGTAGGTCTTGTAAGCTCTCTCGAAAGTATCTGACATGGGAATGGCTTTGGTAAGGGTTAGAAGGAGTCTTCACACTATGTTGTTGACGATCTCTAATTCTTATCTGTAAGTACCGGATGTTTTATTGCTAACTGTTTATATGCAGGGACACTTCATCACCATGGCGACAGATTCCGCGTGCTCATACATACATCTGGAAGTTAAAGAAAGCTCCCTCAAAGATCTATACAACACAAAGTTCAGAGAAAGATTCTACGCCAAAAAGAAGAATCTACAAAGTATAAAGACTAAAGATCAAAGTGAAAGAAAGGGAACTACGTGCATACGAATATCAAAGTCCAAAGATGTATGAGCATGTTGGAATGGCAAACAACCACCACAGACACAGAAGTGACGAAAGGCAGATAACTCCACATCACAAAGGAATGAAGAACGATGAAAATTCAGTTATCAAAGATCACAAAGCATGAAGGAACAAAGACTAAAGACTATTCTACAACGACACACAAATTTAAAGACAAAAAACACGGAAGACCCACTCACGTGGAGCATCATTCGAATGACCACCCCTTAGGGGGAGATTGTTAGCATTAAAATATTCATATATAGAAGTGATGGTCATTCTCATATTGTAACTTTGTGTCGTTTGTTAAGATTAGTAATAGTTTAGTCATTGGGCCGTGGACTTGGTAAGCTAATATGTCATGTGTTATGTTTCATAAGCCTTGTTATCCAACCATGTAACCAAGTCCAAGCCCAAGTCCATTAGAAAGCCCATGAGGCCTTTCTCTCTAACTATATAAGGCACCTTACCTCTCATTTGTAAGGTGTGCTTGTGTGTGTATTTGTGTGTGTTTCTTAATAATATCTCTCATCTTTTCCATCTCTCTCTCTCAATACATACGAAATACATATATCTCATACAAGTCACCATCTTTCCATCTTTCCTTCTTATTGTGCTTATATTGTGTGTGATAAAGTTGAGTTATTTAAGGTCCTACAGTCTTACGTCTCTGTTCTCTAACCCCGAGCGGGTTTTATGACATACGAGTCGGGTTCATTTCCTTGATGACGAGGAGATGAACCAAAACGAACACAACGGCATTTGATCCACGTCCGATGGAAGAACAACTCCAATCACCATTCAATGGTGTGAGGAGAGCTATTGTGATTCCGGACATCAATACCAATTTTGAGATCAATCACGGATTACTCAATTTGATCACGGGTATATCCTTTCACGGGTTCGATCACGAAGACCCCTATGCTCACATCAGAAATTTCACCGACATCGCTGAGACCATTAGAATGAACCAAGTTCCTCACGATGTGGTGAAATTGAAGTTATTTCCTTTCTCCTTAAAGGGAGCAGCCTGGACTTGGCTGGAAAAGGAACCGCCCAATTTTATTCACACTTGGAATGATCTCGCTTCCAAGTTTGTGAATTATTTCTATCCTCCCTCTAAAACTTCTAACCTACGATCCCAAATCTTTCGGTTCCAACAAGCTTTTGATGAGTCGTTTAATGAAGCTTGGGACCGATTCAAAGATTTGAAGGAAAAATGTCCGAACCATGGGTTCACCGACCTTCAGCAGATTGACACTTTCTATAATGGGTTATGTCATGTTGACCAAGATTCACTTAACTCTGCTGTGGTTGGGAACTTGTTGGCTAGGAACACGAATGATGCTTTCATGATAATCGAGAATAAAGCTCGTGTGAGAATGTCTAGGAATAAACCTCAAGTGTCGAATAATGGTAAAAATAATGATGAAGTGATAAGTATGATATTAGCTTTAACAAAGAAAGTTGATGCAATGTCTATTGAAAAACCAAATCATTAAGTCAATGTGGTTAGTCACGGTTGTGAGACTTGTGGTGATCCACATATGTATTATGAATGTCCGGCCACCGGTGCCTTTTCTCATGAGAACGCGTATGCTGCAAACATGGGTAACAACGGTTATCCACAACCTCAAGGAGACCGTAATCTCCTTAGCTACCGTTCTCCTCATTATCTTGGACCACCCGTTCTTGAACAACCAAACCAAGTCAATCAAGTCAACCAGAATCAAAATGTGCAGAATCGTAATAATCAAGGAATTCAAAATCAGAGTCGAGCTAATAATGGTTTTCAAAATCATAATCAAGGGTTTAATCAAAACCAGGGTTTTCAAGGTAATTACAATTAAGGCCCGCCTCAAGGGAATTTTCAAAACCAACAAAACTATGGAAAACCTGGGATTTTCAGAACTCTAATCATGGAAATCAAAATCATGGTAATTTCCAAAACCGTGGGCAGAATTTTAACAATAATCAAAATCAAGGTGTTATTCAAAATCTGTCGCCCACGGAAGATTTGATTAAGCAATTGATTCAAAATAAACAATCTTTTATGGAAAAATATGAAGAGTCAACACGGTTGTTTGCAAATCAAATCAGTGATATTAACAAACATTTAAATGATCGACCCTCAGGTTCGGGTACTACTTCTTTGCCAAGCAACACGATCGCAAACCTGAGGGGCGAAGTTAAGGCGATCACGACTCGCAGTGGTGCTAAATATGATGGACCCACAGCTCCTACTACCTCTTCTTCTTCGTCTCAGCCTAAGGTAGTAGACTGTGAGACCGAGGCGACAAAGGACCCGGTTTCTCCTATTAATAATGGAGGAGCTGAAAACGTCCAACCTCCGGTTGTCCAAAAGTCAAAAGATAAAGAAAAGGTCATTTTTGAGAATAATGTGAAATACAAGTCTAATTTTCCATATCCATCACGATTTAACGATGAAGAGCTCCGTGCCAAGTCTAAAAAACAAATGGAAAAATTTCTGGATATTTTTCAAAAATTGCACTTTGATATAAGTTTTATGGATGCTCTCGTGTACATGGAAAAATTTGCTTCCACGTTCAAAAACCTCATAAGTAATAAAGAGAAATTACTTGAATTAGCCGAAACACCGATAAATGCTCAATGTTCCACGATTCTTCTCAAGAAGCTTCCCGAAAAGCTTGGTGACTCGGGAAAATTTCTCATTCCTTGTTCATTGAAAGATCAAGAAATTTGTAACGCCCTGGCTGATTCAGGTGCGAATATTAACCTCATGTAATTATCGATCTATGAACAACTTGGAATGGGGGAGCTTAAGCTGACGAGAATGACTTTAGAGCTTGCTAATCGATCGATAACTCATCCAGTTGGAATTGCTGAAGACGTTTTTGTTCGTGTGAATTCGTGTACTTTTCCGGCAGATTTTGTTGTTGTCAATTTTGAGGTTGATCCGAGAGTTCCTCTAATACTAGGGCGACCGTTTTTACGAACCGCTAAAGCCCTAGTAGATCATTTTGAGGATACTCTAACTTTACGACATGATGATGACATTATGATTTTTAAAGCCGATGCTTCGAAATTGAAGAAGTACTCCATCAAAAGTGTTGATGTTTGCGATTATTCTTTTGATTATTTTGTTAAAACTTTCGTCTCTGACTCTTCCCCATCATTTCCTCCGATTAAGGAATTTGATTCTTTTTGGGAAGAGGTCGACGAATTTCTTTCTATTGAAACTATTCCGTTTTCTGAGACTGACGAATCTTACTTTGATTCAGTGGGGGATATTATTTTTCTTGACAATTTGTTGAACGATGAACCGTTAATCCCTCCGGATAAAGTTAAGACGAAGATTGAGCTTACAATTGACGATCCTTTGGAGCACGAGCTCAAGGAATTTTTACCAGACTTTGAGAGTTTTACCTTCGATACGACTGAGGAAATAAGTGGCAATCCCACTTATCATCTTGATTTTTCTGATCCGACGTATGAAGCTTTTCATTTCAATCACTCGGAAGAGACGAGTCGTGGCAGTACCACTTTTAATGCTTTTATCTCTCTTCCGGAGTATGAGTCATTTCGTTTTGATGAATCTGAATGCAAAATGAAAATTTTTTCTAAACCTGAATATGAAAGAGTCTGTTTTGATCTTGAAGTTGATCATGATCCGGGTGGTGTGCTTAAAAATGAGAATTTGAATGAAAAGTTTATCCCAACCCTCCCACCCGGAAAAGTTTGTAAAATGAGCTTGAATGATAAAATTCATAATTTCACAATTATGAAGTTTTCTTTTGATGATGATGAGTTTTTCAAGATTGTTATCATGATTTTCTTGTCATTTGTAACATTTGGTGTGGTTTCTCTTATCCGTCACGCCGTGGGGATTGAGGATGTTGTTTTTGACTCTGGTATCGTTTTTAAAAAGTTTTCATCATTAAAATACCATTGGTTATCTCTTCAGGATGGAACATTCAATTAAATCATATGTTTTTCAAATATTTTGAATGAAAGCCCGAGTGAGAATATTTTTCCACGGATTTTTCCCCAAGGAAGAATTAATTCGGGGATCGAGTCAAGTTACGTAACTCGGAAATCAAAAACAAAGCGCTTCATGGGTGGCAACCCATGCTTATCCAATTTCATCTTCTTATTTTCTATTTTCTAACGAATAACGTGAGGAGGGGGTGCCTCTTCTACTCTTGTGTTCCGTGGTTGTTTGTGATGTTTGTTAGGATTGTCCGTGATTTATGATGACTCTCGTGCTCGTTATCTTCTCTCCGCTCGAGTTTCATTCATCGGTGCTTATTGGAAATCCTATATCCGTGAATCTTATCGACTAACGTTTTCTTTGGCATAATTAATAAACGGCCTAGAATTCGGTTAGGATTGCCTTAACCCTTAAAACATTGAGGACAATGTTTCATTCTAGTATGGGGGAGGGTGAATCTTTGATTCGATTTTAACCTTGCATTTTTCACAATGTCGTGCACTCTTCCAACTCCGTTTTTCCACCAAAAATAAAAAAATTGAAAAAAAAAGTTGAAAATTTCAAAATTTTTGAGAAAAATGAATGTGAAAAAGTTGAAAAAGTTGTGAAAATATATATATATATATATATATATATATATATATATATATATATATATATATATATATATATATATATATATATATATATATATATAATAAAGTTTGAATAAGTGTTTTGACACCTTGTTGACTTTCCAGCTGGCGAGAGTAGGAATAAATATTTTGACTTGACCGGGCGTGTTGAGCCCTAGCTTGTTCCCTTAACCGATGATAATCACATAAGCTTGTGCTAGTTTTGTACACAAGGAGCTATAAAATGCGAATTCTTTCTTAAGATTCTGCAAGTTTCCGTACTTGACTTTATACATGCGCAGCTTAAAAGCTTTCACTATTTTTTTACATAAGGAGCTAGAAAACGCGAATTCTTCTTCTAGAATTTGCAAGTTTCCGTAATTGACTTTATATATGCGTGGTTGATTATCGGCTAAGTATTCGCTGGTTTCATTATTTGGAATCTTAAATTGCGAAGAGCGAGAAATGATAGTTTATTTAGAAGTTAGATGCTAAACGTGGAGTAGTGGTTCTCCTTAGAGCTCATAAAAGGTACTTGTGGCTTTTTACTCCCATCAGAAACGTCACCCATATATAATAGATGTTCTAGGTTAATTAGTGGTATTTCGGTTTGAATAATATTTTGTTCTTTGTTTTCTTAAGAGAATTTTTGCTTTAGAAGTTGGGTACATATCAAGGAACATCAAAAATAAGAGCAAAAAGTGAAGAATCAGAAGTCAAAAGTTGATTATCTATGTGGTTTTGGAGCTACCCGATAAGCTTCTATTGATGTTATGAGAAAAAAAAATGAAGAAAGAAAGAAAAAAAAAAGTGAAAAGTATGAAAAATATGAGAAAAGTGAAAAATTAAGAAAAGTGAAAGTTGAAAGTTGTATGAATAAGAACTTGAATGTAAATAGTTGTTGGCACGTGAGGTGCGTGTGGATGATTCTGAATTGGACACATGAGGTGCACGTGTAGTACTCCGCAACTTATATTTATGATAATGTATGTACCAAATTCTTTGATGTGGACCGAATTTCTATTGCAGTGGTTCTTAAGAGAAAATGAATAACTACTTATCGTTTTAACTTAGGTATCACTATCGGACTAACAATTATTGAAACGAGAAAATATGAAGCAATTCATTTCTCAGTAAAAGTAAAATATTGAGATACAAAACTTAGGACATGGGAGTAAGGAGTTTCCACAAGTAACTTTTATGAGTAGTGTTAGCATCTAACTTGTAGATAAGCTGTGATCTCGTTTGTACGCTTAGTTTGGGGACTTGTGAAAAATCAAGGATGACGATTTTTATCCGTATGGTCACTTTTCTATGCGAAGTGTTTCTAATCGTTGCCCTAATAATTAATGCATAAATAATAAAAGTTCAACAAACCGTCACAAGTATAAAGTGAAAAGTCCAAAAATAGAAAGTGTGGAAAACTAGAAGGGGGGGTTGAATAGTTTTCCCCTCTTTTTAATTTTATAAAAACTTGGTCTCAAAATGTTGATTCAAATTTATTCAATTGTTTGTTTGAAAAACCTTCAATTAGAGTTTAGTATGAAAACAACATATAATCAATATGATCGATTATATATGTACGCTTATGAATTAGTTTTTGAAACTTATTTTTATGAATGAAAATTTGGTCGATCTTTATGTGAATACGTTTTCCTTTTGAAATCTTAAAACGTTTTGTATCAAATTATCGATTAAGTTAAACTTGATACGAGAAGTGTTAATAATATATATAAGTTCATTAGACAATATCATACAATTTTATATCCTATCATAATATTAACTTGTAACTACACCACAATCAATCATCATGATAATATAAGCAACAATCAACACATATTTGCAAGCATAGATATAACGCGATAAATGCAAGAATGAAAGTAAAAAGATAGGAGAAAGAGGATGCAAACCGGACATGATGATTTATAGTGGTTCGGCTACAAGGACACCTTCCTTGCCCTACTCCACTCCCCGAGTCACCTACTCGAGAGTTTTCTTCAATACTCAACAAGCTCCCTTTTGGCGGAGAAAACCTTACACAACTTTTGCTTACACCATTCAACGACACTAAGCTAAATGTCGAGTTCTAATAGTAGCTAGAACCAATCTCACACCACAACACACCTTTTTCACAACACTACTACTACACTACTTATCACACCTTCACTACTTCTGCTTCACAACACACCTATTTCTTCAAGGCTTCACGACTTCTTCATGGCTTCGCAACTTCACGACTTCTATACTCCACTACATACTCACACATCTATTACTTCACACCTACACAACTTCTCCACACTACTACTTCTTCACACAACTTCTTACTCACTCATAAACTCACTACTAAGTAAGATCATATTGATCTACTTATTACATATACAAAGCTCACAACTTAACATAAGCACTAACTACATCTTTGGCTTTATGATGGGGAGGATTATTCTCTTACACTTTGAGTTATGAGAGATTGGATCACTTGAAACAAAGATTAATAATCTTATGATCAAAGGGTTTTAGAAGGATGTTTAGAGAGAATTGGATCTGAAAATATTTGCGCAAAAGGGTCAGAAAAATACCAGGTTTGATGTGGTATTTATAGGAGAAGATTTCTGACAGAGGAGGGTGCCGGTCCCCTTAATTGTATGGCCGGTCCCCTTAATTATTAAGGGGCCGCCCATAATTAAGGGGGCCGCCCTACTGAAACGGCCAGAAATCTTTTCTTTTCTGGTGAAGGTTTATGTAACACCCCCAAAATACCGCAGCGGAAGACTGTGTCATAGAGGTGCTACTTCATAATACAAAGTACAAGGTATAGAAAACGAACTCTAAATGAGACGTTTTGAAAAGTTACCATTCGATTAATAAATTCCGAGTTACAAACTTGAGATTCCAAAGTATGATACATAAATGTATACAAGTGTTTTGAATGGTAAATGATAAAAGCGTAAGTCTTCAGAATATGCAGCTTGACTCTAAGTTCCACGCACTAGCTATCGCCTTACTAACCTGAGATAAACATGCTAAAGTGTCAACACAATGGTTGGTGAGTTCATAGAGTTTTTCTTAAAACAGTTGAAAAGCCTTAAAAGAATATTCACACAGCAAAGGCATTGTAAATCCACTCAGTTACAAGTCCCGCCATAAGAGGCTTGTAACCTGTGTGTTCACAACCCACTGCTACAATTTAGTATGATTAAGACATGTATAAGTTCATCAAGACAATTAGGCAATTAGTAGTGAGTCTCTACTTCATCTCCGAAGACCTCACTTGGGTATGCTGCTCACAAGGAAGGTAATAGCATTGGTTCTACTTCATCTCCGAAACCCAATGCATGTGTTATCCAAGGAGACTTACAAGTACTGGGAGCCTCTTCCCAAAGATAACTGGGAGCCACTTCCCAAAGAAAACTGGGAGCCACTTCCCAAAGATAAAAGACAGTCATGTATGTATGAAATCAAGTATAATGCCATCAAGTATAAGACAATCAAGTATAAAACAATCAAGTATAAATGTTTTGAGTATTTGTACAAGTAAGCAAGTAGTTGAGCATGTATCCCCCCCAAGAGTTAAAACAAGTATGAAAAGAGTAGGGGCTATGACTCACCTTAAGTCTATGTAGTGAGTAATGAAAATGGTAGTCGAATCGCGAAAGTCTCTAAGAGCAGCCTATAATAGAACGTTGCGACTTAGGTTTGGAGTAACATCTAAGAATACGAAGAATTGCCTATATATGTCTTGCATAATGTTCATGATGTAGTACTTTAGTATAATGTGTAAGTCTTTGAATATAAGTGGTTTATGAAACATGTATAGGTTGTACATCTCTTACTACCGTTCAGGCCGACATAATTCAGAAGTCATGGAGTAAACGTTCGAGGAGCCAGGACACTTTAATTCGTAAATCCAAAACTCGTCTCGACGGCTTACTTAATGAACTCCTCACATGAGGCTCCCTACTATTGTAGTATTTGATAACATATATATAAGTTTTGATCTTTAAAAGTTATATGGTCTTTAGCCGTGGCTTTGCCGTGACCTTGGTCATTGTTACCATGGTCTTGAGACTCAACCTTGGCTTTAGCCATGGTTGTGGTCTTGGCTTTAGGTCATTAGACCTCTTGGTCTTAGTAATTCATAACTATAATATAGTGATTTTGGTCTAAAAATGGGCTGTTAAGAATTTGAAGAAATTATCACTCGGAAAGCGTTTTCAGAGCTCGAGCTTCTTTTTTCCTAAACGAAAACGTCGTTCCGGACAACTTTCATGTTTTAACTTTTTGATGAATCGGACCAGAAGTGGGACTTTCAAAATCAAAATTTGATCAGAATGCTATTTAGGCAGTTTTGCCGTTTTGGTTTCGCTAACTTCAAATGGTCATAACTTTTGACTCGTGTACTCGTTTTGGGTGATTCAAATTGCTATGTTTTCCTTGTTAAGTCCTCTTTAACAGTAAGTAAGTGTCAAATATCAAAGTTATACTATTGTGGTCGTGGTTTTCCATAAAAATCACTAGTTTGCTTGTTTGCTTGTCATAAGTTAACATATGTATACCAATACTCGTTTTATCCATTTTTAAACATCATGAACACAATAACAAGAACATATATAGCATGAAAAGAACACAAAGAGCATGAAAATGATATTGAGCAAGAAAGTGTATAAGGGTTTCTTACAACTTTTGGCTTTCACTTAAGAAAGGAAGTCAAATATGAACTAGGACACTAAACCTATGCTTGTAAACCCTTCACCATAACCCTTGTAACCATTGATAGACTTGATATAAACCTTGTCAAAACCATTTAACTTCAGCCCCTAATCACCTTGTGTAGCTCCTAATTCAACCATGGAATCACCAAACAAACTTAAGAACTAGGTAGAGAATACTAAGACCTTGAACTTTGTAGTGTAACTTGTAGTTTGAAGATCAAAGGATCATGGAGTTAGGGATTGTGTTGTGGCATTTTTTTATTGATGAGAATGGAAGGGATTAGCTTGCTATTTATACTATGAATGAGGAGGTTAGGAAGGTTACTAGGAACTTACATAAACTTGGTGACAAAGTTGTAATTAAATCTTGATCTAATGGCTAAAGTCATGAGATCATGCCACAAGTGTGAATGCCCCCCCCTAGTGGCGGTTCATGAACTTGGAGAACAAGGTGTGGACGTTTGATGGTATTATCCTAAGTATGTAGCTAGTTTTGACTCCGTAAATGATTAAGCCTCAAAACGTAAAACCGGGTATCGTAAAAATATGAAATTTGAAAGTATTGTTAAACATGTCAATATAGTCCATAATAAAATATAAAATGAGTGGTAGGTTCTATCGGGTGCTAAAACCCTGCTAAAAACTGGAAACACGGGTCTAAAACGCGTAATTCTCGTAAAACGCTGAACTGAAAAACGTAAAATTCCGAAACTTTTGGAATTGTCCTAAAATGAGAGAAAATCATATTTCTATTGTTTATAATGTTTTATGGACATATCGGGATGTTGCAATGACGTTTAAACCTAAAAGTAAATCTCGGACACGGCTTTGTGATTTTTGCAGAAATGATCCGACGAGCGACAAACTCTCGGATTATCGTTAAAATAGTTTAACTTACGAGAATATGAAATAAAAATTTCTGAGATGAATAGTGAAAATGAATAGTAAAAAGTGAATAGTAAAAAGTGAATAGTGAAAAGTGAATAGTAAAATTTTCGGGAATAAAAGTTAATCTGAAATTGCGAATTGTTACAGTTTATTTGGTGAAAAACTAACTGATTTTGGTTAAAAATTTGAATTCATATATTTGTTATGAATTAAACATTTTCCTTTAATTACCAAAATTTGTTTTTCAAAAACTATATAACATGTTTATATCATTTTATAAACTTTGTAATGTTTAAATAAAATCCCTTTGATCATAAAATGTATTAGACATTTGTTTGTACATACCTTAAGTGATTGTTGAGGCAAACTCGAGACGTTGAGATGTCGAGGCTTGTTGACGTAAGAATGCAAAGATGAATTGTGATCACAAGTAACTTAAGAACTTTACGTTATATGTTGTAACTTACATCTTTGTCATCATCAAAACATGAAGAGAATGTTTAGATTAAATATCATAATATTCATGCCAACAATCTCCCCCTTTTTGATGATGACAAACTATGTAAACTATAACTCATACTAAAATGTATAAGTTACTTGTTTACGCTTCTTCTCCCCCTTTTGTCGAAGCAAAAAGGTGGACACTTTAGACGAGACTTCAACTACGCTTGAATCCTTGAGAAAGAATGTAAAAGGCGAGCTTGCATCATCGTAAGTGAAGCCTTGATCCTATCAACCTTAATGCTCCCCCTTGGTGTATGCTCCCCCTTGGTGTATACTCCCCCTTGGTGTATGCTCAAAACTAGTTTTGGCTACCAAAGAATCGAGCAATGAACTAATCCTTCAAAACAAAGTTAGTAGACAAGTGCAAATATATATAATGATGATGATAGGTATATGCATGATACTAATAGGGGAACAATTATATGAAAGTAATAGGTATATGCACTAAAAATATGACACATGTAATTATTGTTTTAAAAACAACAACCTAACTTTCAAAAAAAAAATTACCATGACCAAAGCTTAAGACATGATAATGATTGGAACCTAATGCAAAGATTCTACCAACATATTTTGGCAAAAGATACCAAAATATATATATTCTAAAAGAGTTAAAAAAAATGATAATAATGCGTTCTTTTAAAGACGTAGAAAAATAAAGAAGGATGAGCGTGAATGAAAAGGGAAGGTAATGACAAAAGGTTGGCAAATATGGTTTAGATTAATATAACATTTGACAAGGGTGGATGATTTGGAATCAACGGATTTTTAGGTGTTTTGTTGGTTGACGACCGAAAATGGATATGTGAATGAGGTGGTGATGGCTTGACAACACTTGAAGCTTGGATATCTTCTTTGTGTTCTTCACTTGCTAGGAAGTGGAAAAGATGCATTTCATAAAGAAATTCGCTTGACTTTTAGGGGTGTAGATTTAGGAGCGGAAAAGGTTGATTGAGAGTTTGGATGTTATTCAAGCGAGGGTTTTGGATGAGAACTAGCGAGAAGATACTAAATCCAAGTGAAGTGCCCATTCAAAGCAATGATTTGTTGTTGTAGGAAGATACAACAAGGGCAATTGTTGACATGCTTCTCAACTTGGTTGATGTTGTGTGGTGATGATGGTGAGCTTGATTGGGGTGGATCCAAATTGCGTTGAGCAAGATGTAATGCTAAAAGAGCACTAAGCTCATGAGCCTCTTTTAGCTCCTCAACGAACTTCAAGTGTTCGGAGGAAGGTGATGATGGTGGAACATTATGGTTGTCTTGGGTAAAGGTTTGAACATGCAACATAGGAATGGCATGTGAGATTGTAGGATGTGGTGGTGGTATTCTTGGTGGTGGAGACATGGTTGAGCTTGGGTATTCATGAAAACATGAAAAGGGTGGAAGAGTTTCTTCATGAGTGAGTGGTGTTTTTGTTTAATCAGCATCAAGTGAGAAGCATTGGTGATTAGGTTTGGATTGTTGTTTTGGGATTGTGCATGCTCATCATGAGAAGAAGCATTGGTGGAACCAAGCATGGGTGTTAGGCTTTGAGGGTAAGGTAGAAGAATATATGTGAGTGAGTGTGTTTTCCCTTCCCATTAAATTCGTGCTCATCCGGACATAGAGTTAAGCATGTAAAGGCATACAATCAAATCACATAGGAGCAAATAAGCATCTAGAAACAGCATATATGCGATGTGCCATAAATCTAGGAATGAAAGAATCTAATGAGAGGCAACATTCATAAAAGCAAACTAGCGTTAGGTATATATAGGAAAAGCAATTTAATCAAGTTGGAGAATGAGTATGAGACTATTACTAGTGGTGCTCAATTCAGGCTAAACACAACCATTTTTACGGGTTACACACACCCAACTTCTCACATAGAAGCAATTCAACCGTTAGGTTAAATTGAATTTCTAGTCAATAGATTCTCCAGTAGTCATTCTCTTTTTAGAAGAAATTGAGTTCCTAAATTTACCTATCGAAGATTACCAAATATGAAGTTTGCTTGATTCATTAATACTTGGCTTAATGTGACTCAAACATCATGTTTTAATGAAGGTAAATCTAGATGATATATTTTATTCACGATCCTAATAGAGACGTGTTGAATGTTTAGATAAGAGTAAACAAAAAAAATTTAATCTTTTCTTCATGATTTACCGGTTGTTTGGTTTTGATGACATATTACTTGATTTAATAACTGTGCTAAACTTAAGAGTGCACCTTAGCATCTCTTGTGAAATGAATCTCATTAAGATTATTTATCTTAAATGAGTTTGTGATTCTCAAATGATATCAAAACTAGACATTAATATATTTTTAAACAAATATTATTTTCTATGATGTTTGCCAATGTTATATATCATACTTTAATAAGTATTTGAAAAAATAAATTTTACTTGTTTATGGATTGTGACAAGTTATTTTTCAATTCTAATAACTTATATTATTCAAAAAAAAATGTAGTGCATTATCTTGTAACCCAACCATTCATGCTACAAAGAAAATGAAATACATAGAATATATAGTGTGTATTATTCTTAAATATGTATTTTATCATGAAGTGATAATTTTAAGTAGTGTGAGCAAAGTTTACATATGTTGTTAGTTTGCTCATGTTTGGTTTTTCGGAAATGACACATTTATCCATTGCATTGCAATGTAAATTTCTTGAATATTTCGGACGAAACATCCAATTCGTCAATCCTACTCCATTGTACATTTTATGAATGTGTTTAAACTGTTATTCTAATATTTGGAACACAATTATTGGACAAGTAGATTCAATATGACATTATCAACACAAGTGTAAGTTATGATCCAATGCATACTCTTTTCATCTACAAAGGATGTAACTATTTACATATCAATCTAGTGTGATTGAGTATGTAGATTCAAGATTATATCTTTTGTTGTAATTTGATATAATCTTGAAGCTAAACAAATAGCAATCCAATTTCTTGTCCACACTAAAAAACAAGTCAATTAGATTTGATGAATATATCAACCATAATTTGAATAATGAATTGATATAATATCAAGATCTTTCTCGACCCTCACGGACACTCATTTGAAATAAATAAACATTTTGATAGTGTAACAACCCGCATTTTCGGGACATTTCTCCTATTCACTATTCATCAGTTACTATTCATCGGTTACTATTCACCGGTCACTATTCATCATTTTACTATTCATCATTTTCGGAGTCAGTTTGTGATTCCGAGAAGCGTTCAGAAATTTTACTATTCATGTGACACTATTCATTCCCGAAGGGAAATCACTATTCATGATCATCGTTCGTCATTTCGTAAACTGAGTTTACGAGTCTTCAAATTCGCGTAACCAGTTAGGTTTAGCTGCGAATTCATGCATCATTCATTAATGACACTTGATATAGACTGGAATAGTCTACACATTATCATCATCACTTGAGAACCTACACGGATATGCATTATTTTAATTTACGTATGCTTAATTTGTAATTAACGATACCACTCAGTTTTACTACTAACGTATACCCAATACTCCCGACTATGATCCTAACATATTTACATACTCGTTATAATAATATAAAAATTATATTATTAAGTTACCCGGTGTTTTGAAATCAATGGCTATATTTTTACGGTCGGAGCCCATTATTTCGTCGGTTGGCGAAATTTCAATTCAATAATTATTCTAACACCCGATTATCATCTGGAATAATATTTTACAACTTTTACAACTTCGTCGTATTTTATTTTACCTCGGTAACATTTATTTTTAGTTAACTCGGTACCCGATAACATCTAATGTACAACAAAACCAACTAATAACTATACAATGGGAGACAAGCACATTTATGGAGCCACCAACAAGCCTCCCATGTTTTGCTCTTGTGTGTGCCACCCCCCCCCCCCCCTAGGACTAGGATGTTTTTGACTAAACACTTGACCAAGACTTTCAAAGAATATATATACTCCATTTTCTTTCACATTCTTCATTTACACAACATCAACAACTACCAAAAACTCTCTCATCTCCCTCTCTTCTTCATATTTTCGGCCAAGACAAGATCTCCAACAAGAAACCATAAATTTTTCAAGATCAAGTGTTTAATCAAGTCCTAATCAAGATCTAGTTGGGGTTTTGTGGTAAAAACCCTATGTTTCTTAACAAAATCATCTTCAAATCACCTCAAATATTCAAGTAAGCTTCAAGAATACTTTTGATCTTTTCATACTTTCATTTACTTTATATTTTTATGTATTTTCAAGATATATTGGTAAAATATGCAAGTATGTAAGATCCATACCACTTATTACTCATTTTGTTTTTATAAACCTAGATCTATAATTTTTATTAACAATCTCATGAGATCCACCAAGATTGGTGATGTTTAGGACCCCATGACACCCTAAGAAGGTGTATGGTAGGATTGAGTATTTGTGAAGTTGATTTGAGATAGTTTGGTTAAGCCTTGAACAAGTTACAAACTAGGAAACTTGATTTTTACAACTATATAAAAAGCTACTGTCCATTTTTGCAAAACGTGGGAAACTCAGGGTCTAGGGTGTAACTTTGGACAAAAGATTTAGAAAATACATTCCGAGACGAAACTATGGCCGAAAACGGGGATAAAATCCGAGTTACGACGAAGAAGATATGTTATTTTCAAGATTTACGACGAAAACTATATTTTCTGAAAAATTGAATCTGTCCCGATTTTCTAGTTAAGGAAAACTGAGATTAAATGATATCTTGACTAGCCGAGACCTTGAAAAACCTAAACTATACTTGAATACCTTCGCGGGGATATAAAGAACATAGAAAACGGGCTTATAACGAAAAAGATACAAGTGTTTGAAATCCGACGATATATATATATTTCCATCAGCTTTTTACACTAATAGAGTTTTGACGTAAACTGTCTTTGCGAGACACCACTTTCACGGCTGTTTTTCTTTATGATCGGATCAGTTTGAGTCCGAGCCGTAGTTTTATGAAATCAAGATCTCCCAGCAAGCTTTTCAAACCAATTGGCCGTTTGATCATTGGACTCGTAACGATTAAACTACGACCTCATCTATATACCCGATAAACTTTATATTTTGACAGCTTTTGCTATAATGAAATTTGCTAAGTGTTGAACATAATATTTTCAAATAGCAACAATAAGAGTCGATTCTCTCATTGATCAAGACCCGTATAGCCAAAAGTTAAATGACACGACTTCAAGATATTGTTACAAGGTTTTCAAAAACGCCGAGCTTGACCATTAACACTTAACGTACAATATTTCGCGACTAGTTTTGCGAGGCCATTTTGGGCATATTGTCAAGTAACGAAAATGTTATTTGTGCGACGAAAACCTTATATTTGCCGATTGAACACCAAACCAGGATCGTGGAGTACCGTTTCAACATATCTATACGAAAAGTGGTTATTAACTTAACGTGACGTCAAAAATGTATTTTTGACGATAAACACTATTTTCAAAACTAACGAGTGGTATCGATAACATACGTACTTGCATGTGTAGCATCATTTCGTTTCTTACATTAGAAACTATCATTCATTAGGTTGCGGTTAGAGATCGTGCCTCATTTCAGTGTATCCACTTTTGTCATCATAGCTATCGCACCAGGTGAGTTCATACCCCCTACTTTTACCTGTTTTTATAACTGTTTTGGGGGAGAATACATGCTCGTTTTTGACTAAACTCAATGCTTGAATGCGCAATTGCATACTTAAACACTACTGTTTCTCTGGATACTTGATTGATTTTTCAAATGCACCTATGTGTATCTCAGTTGCATACTTGATTATTTTCTCGCATGCACAAGCGTTTTATAAACATGCAACACACTTTATGAACTCTTGCTTTTATGCAACCCACTTTATGAACTCTTGCTTTTATGCAACACACTTTATGAACTCTTGCTTTTATGCAACACACTTTATGAACTCTTGCTTTTATGCAACACACTTTATGAACTCTTGCTTTTATGCAACCCACTTTACTTCATGAACTCTTGCTTTTATGCAACACACTTTGTGAACTATTGCTTTTATGCAAACACTTTTATGGACCATACTGAAACTTATGCTTTATCTAAACTATTACGCGGATTAGCCTAAGCCCTTGAATCCCACTATGCCCAAACTCATGAACCGTCAATTCCCGCTGGGAAGCGCGAATGTTATAAATAGATCTATTGGTGGTGACTCCCCCGTTCGGTTTGACCGGATAGGCAAACGCGAGCGTATAACATGTCGAATTACAAGTGTAACGGGATAAACACTTGCCGGGCCTTTATATTTAACATGCTTCTAGAGCATGCACACTGTTATAGCTTCGGTTGCATGAACTTAGCGCTAGCGTAATAGACTATTTTTCTATGTGATATTATATTTGTTATAATGATCACACACTCTACTCATGGTCCACAATCCTGATTTTACTGTAAGGTAAACTTTATTTTTATGACATTGTGAGTTACACAATGGTCACAAAACTTTATTTTTATGACATTGTGAGTCACACAATGGTCACAGAACTCTCTATTGAACTCACAACATTATTGTTTTAATACAAACTTATGAACTCACCAACCTTGTGTTGACACTCTTTAGCATGTATTTTCAGGTTTTAAGCAATGGCACACTACTGGAGGTTTTGGCAGGGCATGGCATGGTCATAGAAGACTCTGATATTCACTTGGGGACCATTTTAAACTATTTTACGGGCCTACTTCCGCACTATATTTTAACGATGTAAATTCAATACTTTTGGTTAAATGATTTTATTCTAAATGATTGAAGTGAAAACCAGTTTTGAACTTGTGTTGTAATACCAATTGAGTTACACCCCAGCTACATGTACGCTTCCGCTGGACCCGATCCTGGGGGTGTGACAGATTGGTATCAGAGCTTTTGCTATAGCGAACTAAGTGTTTTTAAAACCTAGACTATAGCTACTTTTACGAAAACTTAACCCTATGACCGTCACGTGCCTGCCTGCCAAGCTGAAGCCTCATTTGTGGTTAGTTGCTGACTTAGGTGATGAGATTTGTGTCTCATTATCTGATATGTTATATTCACTTATTATAGTTGAATACTATAATTGTCTTTCATATAAGCATGCTCATGTATCGTATATGTCACCACATTATGCTTTTCCTTGCATAGCTTCATAATTTGACCTCGAGTTTGGTCACTTGCTTTTGTCTTTCAGAACGTCTTGGTATTTGGGAAGGACACAGTCTTAGTATAACTGAGCTGGGTATTTCAAAATTCATGGAACCTCGGTGGAATATAGACTGGTCATCTATATTCAACCCGGGATAGTGAGATATAGGCTGACCACCTATGTCTGACTCAGAAATGAATTTTGCAATACTGAGAATGGTTATAATAAAATTCTGTCTGGATTGAATTCTCTACTCAATTCCCAAATGTTTCAATTACGTGTGTGTAAACACTCGTTGGCAGAACATTCATACTTTTCACCATCTCGTTAACCACCGATTGGAAGCACGCAAACTAGTCATTTCATCTCATAGACATTTACGTCTATGCACGATACATTTATATCACAGTATTTTCTTTTATCACAATCTCATTTTGTCGCAGTTGTCACAATCTTTCCCTTCTCACCCTTACTATCACTCCCTTCCCCATCCCCATATATATATAAGGAATTAGTTAACACTCTATAGACCCCGATGTCACTCATCCCTCACTACTCCCTATATTGATAAGTGGATATTATCAATGACCTCCCTAGGAAAGACTTTCCATACCATCTAAAAGGAGGATCCCTCGGTACATTGAAACCATTCAAAACTCAACAGAAATCTCAGGATACCACAAAACCAATCGAACCACTATCACTGGCCTGATTGCCACAATCCCCCCATCTGGAAAGTATTGGCTTGACTGAATTACAAGATTAGTTTCGATGCGAATGCTCACTAAGCAACACTATAGAGATACATCCAACCTCCTAACCAAGACTATAGAACCTTCAGTTGAACATGTCCTCACCAATAGACGTTATTCAAACATGTTAGACACCTATGCATTTGTGCAGACATACATACCTGGCTATTTTTATCCTCTTGATACGTTCACTTTAAATGGATTTTTCTCCAAACTACCGTTATACAAAACACTTTTCTGAGGCACTATTTTGACAAGCAAATTCCTTTTGGTTAATCTTTCACAAAACTATTGAATGATTAGAAAATTTTAAACATCAATCTTTGGTTAACCATATTATCCACCTTATGTTGAAAATTGTCCTATCTTGCATAACTATTAAATTTTGAAACATCAAGAAATACTTTACTTAAAAAGCCGCTGCTTAAAGTTGTAAATTCATTTATTCAGGGGAGGTTTATGAACAAAACACACAATCTCAAAACAAACTTTGAAAATCAATCACTATATTACATCTCTTATACCTTTAGGAGTTTGTGATTCGATGACATATAACTTGGGGAAAATCTTAGTAATGGAGACTAAGCATTGTAGGTGGAGAAAGATTCAATCCATGACATCCTACGGAGGATCACAACCTTATCCTAATCTATTATTTTCAACAACACCCTTTCACGGATTTAACCCTATAAGTCTTTCAAAACAAGATTCATGATACCCATTTCAATTATTCCTAATAAAGGAATTTGATTCACCTCAACTCCTAACGATTTCATTAAGATCTCTTTGGAACCACACCACCTATCATCTGTAGACCAATGGTCAGAATTTGAGATTGATTCAAACCTAGGGAGATATGCCCAAATCGGGTGTGATTGACACTAGAAATGGTTGGATTAACCATTTGCCATAAATCAAATTCAGTTGCAACCATAGTTACCACACGAGCTTAGAGACTACACCATTTGAAGCACTCTATGGCCGAAGTGCCAACATCCATTGACGGATTGAAATTTGGAAAAGCCCAACTCACTAGTCCAGTAAACATTCATGAACCCGATATACACTGGACCATTCAACATTTCTGACAGAGTAAGCCTGGTGGCCGTCAGACTTGAACCTTGTTAGAGCTCAATAGCTTACACGAAAAGAATCATCACCTTTTCAACAATACAACTTCAGAGACCAACACAAACTGAACTTCGGGACGAAGTTCCTTTTAAGGGGGTGAGACTGTAACAACCCGCATTTTCGGGACATTTCTCCTATTCACTATTCATCAGTTACTATTCATCGGTACTATTCACCGGTCACTATTCATCATTTTCGGAGTCAGTTTGTGATTCCGAGAAGCATTCAGAAATTTTACTATTCATGTGATACTATTCATTCCCGAAGGGAAATCACTATTCATGATCATCGTTCGTCATTTCGTAAACTGAGTTTACGAGTCTTCAAATTCGCGTAACCAGTTAGGTTTAGCTGCGAATTCATGCATCATTCATTAATGACACTTGATATAGACTGGAATAGTCTACACATTATCATCATCACTTGAGAACCTACACGGATATGCATTATTTTAATTTACGTATGCTTAATTTGTAATTAACGATACCACTCAGTTTTACTACTAACGTATACCCAATACTCCCGACTATGATCCTAACATATTTACATACTCGTTATAATAATATAAAAATTATATTATTAAGTTACCCGGTGTTTTGAAATCAATGGCTATATTTTTACGGTCGGAGCCCATTATTTCGTCGGTTGGCGAAATTTCAATTCAATAATTATTCTAACACCCGATTATCATCTGGAATAATATTTTACAACTTTTACAACTTCGTCGTATTTTATTTTACCTCGGTAACATTTATTTTTAGTTAACTCGGTACCCGATAACATCTAATGTACAACAAAACCAACTAATAACTATACAATGGGAGACAAGCACATTTATGGAGCCACCAACAAGCCTCCCATGTTTTGCTCTTGTGTGTGCCGCCCCCCCCCCCCCCCTAGGACTAAGATGTTTTTGACTAAACACTTGACCAAGACTTTCAAAGAATATATATACTCCATTTTCTTTCACATTCTTCATTTACACAACATCAACAACTACCAAAAACTCTCTCATCTCCCTCTCTTCTTCATATTTTCGGCCAAGACAAGATCTCCAACAAGAAACCATAAATTTTTTCAAGATCAAGTGTTTAATCAAGTCCTAATCAAGATCTAGTTGGGGTTTTGTGGTAAAAACCCTATGTTTCTTAACAAAATCATCTTCAAATCACCTCAAATATTCAAGTAAGCTTCAAGAATACTTTTGATCTTTTCATACTTTCATTTACTTTATATTTTTATGTATTTTCAAGATATATTGGTAAAATATGCAAGTATGTAAGATCCATACCACTTATTACTCATTTTGTTTTTATAAACCTAGATCTATAATTTTTATTAACAATCTCATGAGATCCACCAAGATTGGTGATGTTTAGGACCCCATGACACCCTAAGAAGGTGTATGGTAGGATTGAGTATTTGTGAAGTTGATTTGAGATAGTTTGGTTAAGCCTTGAACAAGTTACAAACTAGGAAACTTGATTTTTACAACTATATAAAAAGCTACTGTCCATTTTTGCAAAACGTGGGAAACTCAGGGTCTAGGGTGTAACTTTGGACAAAAGATTTAGAAAATACATTCCGAGACGAAACTATGGCCGAAAACGGGGATAAAATCCGAGTTACGACGAAAAAGATATGCTATTTTCAAGATTTACGACGAAAACTATATTTTCTGAAAAATTGAATCTGTCCCGATTTTCTAGTTAAGGAAAACTGAGATTAAATGATATCTTGACTAGCCGAGACCTTGAAAAACCTAAAGTATACTTGAATACCTTCGCGGGGATATAAAGAACATAGAAAACGGGCTTATAACGAAAAAGATACAAGTGTTTGAAATCCGACGATATATATATATTTCCATCAGCTTTTTACACTAATAGAGTTTTGACGTAAACTGTCTTTGCGAGACACCACTTTCACGGCTGTTTTTCTTTATGATCGGATCAGTTTGAGTCCGAGCCGTAGTTTTATGAAATCAAGATCTCCCAGCAAGCTTTTCAAACCAATTGGCCGTTTGATCATTGGACTCGTAACGATTAAACTACGACCTCATCTATATACCCGATAAACTTTATATTTTGACAGCTTTTGCTATAATGAAATTTGCTAAGTGTTGAACATAATATTTTCAAATAGCAACAATAAGAGTCGATTCTCTCATTGATCAAGACCCGTATAGCCAAAAGTTAAATGACACGACTTCAAGATATTGTTACAAGGTTTTCAAAAACGCCGAGCTTGACCATTAACACTTAACGTACAATATTTCGCGACTAGTTTTGCGAGGCCATTTTGGGCATATTGTCAAGTAACGAAAATGTTATTTGTGCGACGAAAACCTTATATTTGCCGATTGAACACCAAACCAGGATCGTGGAGTACCGTTTCAACATATCTATACGAAAAGTGGTTATTAACTTAACGTGACGTCAAAAATGTATTTTTGACGATAAACACTATTTTCAAAACTAACGAGTGGTATCGATAACATACGTACTTGCATGTGTAGCATCATTTCGTTTCTTACATTAGAAACTATCATTCATTAGGTTGCGGTTAGAGATCGTGCCTCATTTCAGTGTATCCACTTTTGTCATCATAGCTATCGCACCAGGTGAGTTCATACCCCCTACTTTTACCTGTTTTTATAACTGTTTTGGGGGAGAATACATGCTCGTTTTTGACTAAACTCAATGCTTGAATGCGCAATTGCATACTTAAACACTACTGTTTCTCTGGATACTTGATTGATTTTTCAAATGCACCTATGTGTATCTCAGTTGCATACTTGATTATTTTCTCGCATGCACAAGCGTTTTATAAACATGCAACACACTTTATGAACTCTTGCTTTTATGCAACCCACTTTATGAACTCTTGCTTTTATGCAACACACTTTATGAACTCTTGCTTTTATGCAACACACTTTATGAACTCTTGCTTTTATGCAACACACTTTATGAACTCTTGCTTTTATGCAACCCACTTTATGAACTCTTGCTTTTATGCAACCCACTTTACTTCATGAACTCTTGCTTTTATGCAACACACTTTGTGAACTATTGCTTTTATGCAAACACTTTTATGGACCATACTGAAACTTATGCTTTATCTAAACTATTACGCGGATTAGCCTAAGCCCTTGAATCCCACTATGCCCAAACTCATGAACCGTCAATTCCTGCTGGGAAGCACGAATGTTATAAATAGATCTATTGGTGGTGACTCCCCCGTTCGTTTTGACCGGATAGGCAAACGCGAGCGTATAACATGTCGAATTACAAGTGTAACGGGATAAACACTTGCCGGGCCTTTATATTTAACATGCTTCTAGAGCATGCACACTGTTATAGCTTCGGTTGCATGAACTTAGCGCTAGCGTAATAGACTATTTTTCTATGTGATATTATATTTGTTATAATGATCACACACTCTACTCATGGTCCACAATCCTGATTTTACTGTAAGGTAAACTTTATTTTTATGACATTGTGAGTTACACAATGGTCACAAAACTTTATTTTTATGACATTGTGAGTCACACAATGGTCACAGAACTCTCTATTGAACTCACAACATTATTGTTTTAATACAAACTTATGAACTCACCAACCTTGTGTTGACACTCTTTAGCATGTATTTTCAGGTTTTAAGCAATGGCACACTACTGGAGGTTTTGGCAAGGCATGGCATGGTCATAGAAGACTCTGATATTCACTTGGGGACCATTTTAAACTATTTTACGGGCCTACTTCCGCACTATATTTTAACGATGTAAATTCAATACTTTTGGTTAAATGATTTTATTCTAAATGATTGAAGTGAAAACCAGTTTTGAACTTGTGTTGTAATACCAATTGAGTTACACCCCGGCTACATGTACGCTTCCGCTGGACCCGATCCTGGGGGTGTGACAGATAGTGTGTTCCATTAATCATAAGATTATTTATTAGTGAATGATTGAAAGTTGACTTATTATTTCATGATTGTTATATGTTTTGTTTTTGTGAAAGACTCTTCATTTTTACTTATTATGAACACACTTAGATTTTGAAAATACTTTTTCTTTTATATAACTATTAATGTTTTACAATGATTCAATTTCACTTATTAAACATCTTAAGGTAAGACAAGCTAATTTGTAGAAAATATTTAAGTGTGTTGTGAAGAATAGATTAAATTGTTTGAAATGTTTAGGTGACTAGATTGAACTCATTTACAAGATGTTTGAGTAACATTAAGCCATCTATACCTATATGCAATGCAAACATATAATAACAATCCTAACGCAAGAAATCTAGCATAAGATCTAGTTAAGTATAAAACGGAAAACTAGCTATAAACTAACATGGCACATATTCATAGATATACATATAGCTAAACTTCAAATAGCAACAATCATTAAAAATATTCAATTAAGAAAATAAAATCACAAAGAAGTTCACATAACACATAAAACACTTGTCGTCGTTTTGTGTATTATATACACCAACGTTTACTTAGCTCGAATTTATTTGAAAATAAAATAGTTTCCTCCCCATTCTATAATTTAATTAAGGTCAATATTTTGAAAACATAAATATTTAATTTTTCAAAAGTACATCAACAAGGAATGCCCGACTTGAAGAAAAAGGTAAAACAAAAGTTTTACGTTAAAACGAAACACAAATTTTTGACCACCGTATAGTATTTTGACTTTCTTACTTATTTAAGTTTGTAATGGTTACTTGTAAGTATTTTTAAATGAAAGTAGACTCAATTACCTTTAAAACGCCTGGTGGCACGACTTCTACGGAGTTACGGTTAATTTTATATGATTTTTCAAAGTTTTCGAAAAACTGTCGAACAGACATGCGGACCCCTTAAATAATTAAGGGGACCGCCCAGTATTTAAGGGGGCCGCCCAGACAATTAAGGGGGCCGCCGATCTGGTACTCAAAATTTCATTTTTTGTAAAAAATTGTTTTCTGACTTTTCGGAAAGGTGTGTAACTTTCTGATTTTGATACCGAACATATAACACTTATTTTAAGCATAATATTATTTCGAGCTAGTATAATTAGTGTATATATCATCAAAACTAATACAAGTTAATCAACAAAACACTTTTCATATTTAATCCTCCATAGTGAGTAATTTAATACATGGATCGTACTCAATTTTTAAAACCATTTGTTTTGAAAATTTGAGCGACGTGTCTCTGATACCAATTGTGGAAAACTAGAAGGAGGGGTCGAATAGTTTTCCCCTCTTTTTAATTTTATAAAAACTTGGTCGCAAAATGTTGATTCAAATTTATTCAATTATTTGTTTGAAAAACCTTCAATTAGAGTTTAGTGTGAAAACAACATATAATCAATATGATCGATTATATATGTACGCTTATGAATTAGTTTTTGAAACTTATTTTTATGAATGAAACGTTGGTCGATCATTATGTGAATACGTTTTCCTTTTGAAATCTTAAAACGTTTTGTATCAAATTATCGATTAAGTTAAACTTGATATGAGAAGTGTTAATAATATATATAAGTCCATTAGACAATATCATACAATTTTATATCCTATCATAATATTAACTTGTAACTACACCACAATCAATCATCATGATAATATAAGCAACAATCAACACATATTTGCAAGCATAGATATAACACGATAAATGCAAGAATGAAAGTAAAAAGATAGGAGAAAGAGGATGCAAACTGGACACGATGATTTATAGTGGTTCGGCTACAAGGACACCTTCCTTGCCCTACTCCACTCCCCGAGTCACCTACTCGAGAGTTTTCTTCACTACTCAACAAGCTCCCTTTTGGCGGAGAAAACCTTACACAACTTTTGCTTACACCATTTAACGACACTAAGATAAATGTCGAGTTCTAATAGTAGCTAGAACCAATCTCACACCACAACACACCTTTTTCACAACACAACTACTACACTACTTATCACACCTTCACTACTTCTTCTTCACAACACACCTATTTCTTCAAGGCTTCACGACTTCTTCATGGCTTCGCAAGTTCACGACTTCTTCACCACTTCACAAATTCTTCTATACTCCACTACATACTCACACATCTATTACTTCACACCTACATAACTTCTCCACACTACTACTTCTTCACACAACTTCTTACTCACTCATAAACTCACTACTAAGTAAGATCATCTTGATGTACTTATTACATATACAAAGCTCACAACTTAACATAAGCACTAACTACATCTTTGGCTTTATGATGGGGAGGATTCTTCTCTTGCACTTTGAGTTATGAGAGATTGGATCACTTGAAACAAAGATTAATAATCTTATGATCAAAGGGTTTTAGAAGGATGTTTAGAGAGAATTGGATCTGAAAATATTTGTGCAAAAGGGTCAGAAAAATACCAGGTTTGAGGTGGTATTTATAGGAGAAGATTTCTGACAGAGGAGCGTGCCGGTCCCCTTAATTGTATGGTCGGTCCCCTTAATTATTAAGGGGGCCGCCCTACTGAAACGGCCAGAAATCTTTGTCTTTTCTGGTGAAGGTTTATTTGGTGAAAAACTACTGATTTTGGTTAAAAATTTGAATTCATATATTTGTTATGAATTAAACATTTTCCTTTAATTACCAAAATTGTTTTTCAATAATTATATAACATGTTTATATCATTTTATAAATTTTGTAATGTTTAAATAAAATCCCTTTGATCATAAAATGTATTAGACATTTGTTTGTACATACCTTAAGTGATTATTGAGGCAAACTCGAGACGTTGAGATGTCGAGGCTTGTTGACGTAAGAATGCAAAGATGAATTGTGATCACAAGTAACTTAAGCACTTTACATTATATGTTGTAACTTACATCTTTGTCATCATCAAAACATGAAGAGAATGTTTAGATTAAATATCGTAATATTCATGCCAACAGAAAGTGTAAGTGAAATAAAGGAATAAAGGAAAATTTTGGAAAACAGAGCGTTTGCGGGAATAAATGCTTTTATTACTTCTTTCGAACATCCTTGCTACTTTACAGAGTCAGTAGGAAGAGTTTTGAAATTATTTATCCCAAAAACGTGAATTGATCACATTGCGTGAGGACACGACAATACCTTAGTCTGGGGGATTTTGGTGTGTATTAATTTACACACCTTTTCTTTTCCAAATACCGGACCAAAACGACCAAAAGCCGACCATAAAATGCCAAATACATTGTGTTTTTGTGTTTGTGTGGATGGAGGTACGGATATTGTGAATATGGACAAAATCAAGCAAAAACGACAACACGAGCACGGGAATGGAAAGAGTATGCAAAAGCCGAGGTCGGGGAAGGAATTAACATGATTGGATCTCAATTATTCTCAACATGTCAAAATCTACCTTGAAGATTCATCTTTAGCACAAATAGTCCTTTGAATAAATTGCAGATTTAGTTCCTGGATTTGTAAATTTTACATAATTGGTCCTTACACTAATTTTACTACTCCTAATTATACAAATGCAAAGCCTGGTCCAAACTACTACTTAGCCCAAAACCCCACTAAAAACCCAACCACCATCCCATACCCAAGCCCACACCCCTTGGTCAAATACCAAAACCAAACGGTCAAACTATTGAATAAAAAAACACAACGCGCCATTCTATTTCCCCAAATTCCTTTTTATCCAGAATTCCCAAACTTCCCATGAACCCTAATTTTAACCACACCCAAATTACCCCTTTACCAATAAAATTACTCAAATTAATCCTTCCAGAAGATCAAATCACGTGACTAGAAGCATGATCTAAATAAATACTTGTGAGGAATGACACCGTGGACAAATGGAAAGAACTGATTGGTTATGCCACTTCATTCCCTTGCCTTGGATTATGTATCTAGAAGACTCTGACACATGTGGATGACAAGGACAGAGAGTGCACGTTTGAGGACAGATGGAAGCTAACGATTGGCCATGCCACGCACCAATTTTTGATCCAAAGGCTATTATGTAATCAAAGAAACACAAATATAATCTGATGGCTATGAGTATAAGAGAGAAAGCACAGAATGGTGTGGATCGCCAGTGTGGCAGAAGAGACCCCTTCACTCCTACCTCCACTATATAAAGAGGTGTTTTTAGCTTAATTAGGTGTAGTTAGTTTAGTGTAGTGTTACTCTGTTTTTTGTTACTCAGTTTATTAGTTTTATAAATTTACTTTGTAATTCAGTTTAATTTCTAATAAAATTCTCATTTACTTCATCAATTTGTATCTACTTTTTCATTGTTATTACATATAATTGTAGTTAATTGTTTACTCATAGTTTTAAAACTTATTTTCAAATAGTTTTCATAAATTCATCAAGCTTTTAGATTTATTTTACTGTCTCATAAGTTTTTCACAACTAAATTCAGAAAATTAAATTAAAAAATAAAAATAAAAAAAATAATTCAAATTAGTAATAATAGGTTTTGAATAAGCTGGTTCAGCTTATCAGATGTATACACTAGCTTTTTAGCTTTTGTTTATATCTTATTTTTCATTCAAAAAGTATTTTAGATCAGTATTGGAAGGTAATTGAATCCTGGTTACTGAGGTAAAATTGGCTGTCTAAGGTGAAATTTGGAAGCACTTAGCCTGTCTAAAGACAGGCAAGGAAAGTGAGTCCCCCTCTGTTCATGCTGAGGGGGAGTTTGTTGGTAAAACTCTGAACCAAGTTACTTGACATTTGTCTTTCATTTAATTCATTTTCATTAGTGACTGTCATTGTTTGAATTTGTTGATTTAGAGATAGTTGTAGTTGTAGTGGATAGTATTATTGAGCTTATTTGATCTCTTATTAAACTGTTTGGCTAGATTGTTAGGATTTGTGAGTTACAGTTCTTATTTGTAGAGATTTATTGTTTCATAGATTAGTAGTTACTGTAGCATTGTTATTTCATCTGAGTTTGAATTGGATTGTTATTCTAGATTGTAATTTGAGATTTATTTTTGATTTCTGTTATGACTGTGTAGTTGTTAATTGAAATTCTGTTATCACTAGTTTAGTTAGTTAATCTGATTTGCAATAGTTGAGTAACTAAGAACTACTGTTGGATCTAGTGTTAGTTATTATAGGTTTTCGATACAGACAGTGAAAAGAGATTAGTATTGAGAGGCTGATTTGTGATTTGAGTTTGATTTCATCTGTTTGTAGTTAACATGTCACAACTAAAGGTAGTGTTTGGATATTGATTGATTGCTGAGTTGTTAGTCATTTGTGTAAGTAATTAGACTGTAAAGCATTGAGTCATTAAGGTTAAAGGTAAACATCAAATTGTATTAAACTATTAAGTAGAATAAAAATAGTCAAAGATAGAGTAAAGTGTATTTGACAGTTAGATATATTGATAACCAGTTAGGTAAAAAACAGTTAGTAGTTGTATTTTAGCTAAAATTAGTTTATATTAGGATAATTCTAGTTTATACAATAGGTCAGTAGAAGTAATTAACTGTCAAAACTCATTTAAGTCATAGTATTGGTAGGAAACTTTGTCAACTATTGCATTGGTTTCTCTTCTATAAGCTGCTGAACTTGGTTATATTTAGAATATCATTTAGTTTTAATTGGTTAAATAAATAGTTTTTTGTGTTCTCAGTAGTCTTAAGCTTGATTTGGCCCCTAAGTTTGAATTCTAGAGCTTAGTTAGTGAGTTTATTTGCCTCTGCAAGTTAGCCTCTTGGAAACTGTATAACTGTTTGGAGAGCAGCCTTGCATTTGTACTTTTGGTGCTTTTAACTGAGCTTGATTTTTGTTTCTGAGAGTGATTTGAGTGATAATATTAGTTTTGTATCAATGCTTAGCTTCTGCTACTACCTGAGCTTTTACTGCTTATTATATGAGCTTATATTTTGAGCTTATTACTATATTACTGAGTTTCTGTGGGTTAATCGGTGTTTGTAATTGATCAAATCTTGCTTAACTGAGCATATTGCATCATTTCAGAACTGAGTTTCTATTTTTAATTACCAAAAATCCATAAAAATTCAGAAAATGTTGTGAAAAATACAAAAATATTTTTAGAAATTCTTTTATAATATTCTAGAATTTTTAGAATTAAAATTTCAATTTTTTCCACTTCATTTTTCTATTTTTCTTTATTTTTAATTCATTTTAAATACAAAAAATAAAAATAAAATCATAGAAAATAAATAAAAACTCAAAAAAATATTTTTCTTTTTCTTAAAATTCTATTTATTAGTTTAAGATTTTTAGAAAATTGTTTTACATTTGTAGGATCATTTTTAGAATAAAAGTCGCGTTTTATTTTTTACGTTACGTTCAAAAATTACGTGTGCATTTCCGTTTTCACGTTTTTGACTTTTGTGCATATTGAGCTTGTACTTTGTGCATAATTCATCATTTCTTTTCACATTTTGATTTCACAATCACTTTTCACTTTTCACTACACGATTCCCAAATCGATAATTCGGAAATTCCATTCAAACCTTCGTTGGGAGAACGACCCGGGAAATACTTTCACAAGTATTTCTTCGGAATATAATTATATACTATAATTTGACACACATCATCGTCATACTCACGAAGGAAGCTTTCGATGAGCAGCTTGGTGTAGCGAACAAATGGAATGTTTGCTGTTGGGTGTTGAATGTGCCACACTAAGTCTTCCCAGATGATGCTAGCAAAGTCCACCTTCTTGACATTTGGCATAGCCCAGAAGAGTTTGAGATGCTGGAGTTTGGGATGTTCGTGACCGGTATCTCTGCCAGACATGGACTTGGCTATAAGGATATACATGGTTCTCCATGGTTGTGGAAGATTCCTTGTGTTGACCTTAGAGTATCTAGTCACGACTTCAGCTGACTCATCGTAACCAATATCTCTCAGCCATTTAATCAACTCTTTTTCATTAGGAACTTGGTTGTACTCTTCATCTAGACCAAGTTAAGGCAAGCCTAGAATGCCACGAAGAATATCTTTGTCCACTGTGACTTGTCTTTTGTGAAGCATGCATGTAAAAAATTCTTCTCCAAGGTCCAGTTGAATAGTATGCCAGAACTGGTGGATATAGAAATAGGCAACTGATGCAGATTTGGTGAGCAGGATTTTGTACGGGTGATAGACAAGAGCATCCACAACTACAATGCAAGATGATTCATTGCATGTGAATTTGTTGAAGTTGACCCTTAAGTTGTTCTTTCCAATCTTTCTGGAGTAATTTTAAGGAAAGGTTTCTTCCCATGTGAGCTTAGGTTCAAGTGCAGGTGCTTGTGGAACGTTAGCTGGTTGGGCCATCTGGATGATCATACACAAACATAGACATTGCAATATTATTTGTTAGCACATTTGTTAATATACTAGTTTATGCATGAATGGATTGATCAGTGGGTGTTTTTGTCGTTCAAAGTGTTGATATGTGGTAAACTTTGTATATTTGATGTTAAAACTTAGTTGAAACTGATAACAAGCAAGTTACAATATAAGTTATCAAATACAAGAGATTACACAATTGAAAGTTTACAACACTTAGACAAATTTCAAGGAAATATACAATGTTACGCGTAAGATTAGGAATCCTATGCATAACATTTCTTATGCGTAAGAAGTTATTTTATGCGTAAGTAAAAAATCTACGCATAACTTATATATTACGCGTAAGGTTTAAACTTTTGCGTAGGTTACATCTTATGCGTAGAATAAATTCTTTAGCATAAGATAATAACTTTAGCAAAGGTTTGAACCTTATGCGTAAACAATAACTCATGCGTATGTTTTTGACTTATGTGTAAGATAAATCTTATGCGTAAGAAACAAACTTAAGCGTAAGAGTTAATGTTCTGCGTAAACATTGTCTTATCCAAGACAAGTTTATCCAACTGTCGAATCTTATGCGTAAGATTTCTTCTTACGCGTAAGATGAGTTCATCTTTATGCGTAGGATTGCCTTTAAGATTCACCTTCGAAAATTATTGTATTTGTTGATTCCTGAAAGTTTTCAAACACAACCACTGATCAATATTACTACCAAATGCAACCCAATACACTTAAACACTTGAACTTATGCGTAAACATGCAATAGGCTATCTTATGCGTAAATACGCAAGAACATCAAATCACAAACCTATGCAAACAAGATTCTGAGTGGAAAAAGAAGTTAGGCGAGTGTTATTAGCATACTAAGGAACTCATAGACCAATTTATAACAATTTTCAACCACAGAATCGTATGATTAAAACTGCTAGTGCTCATGAACCCTAACACATCGATTCAAGAACCACACATGTTTCTGAAACAATTCAACCACTTAATCGTGTTCCTAATGACATACGACCATTATCCTAAGCATTTAATTTTCTTAAAACCTCGTAAATCAAAAACCCCTATTTCAAACGATGAAACCTAATTACAATAACCACTAGTTGATGTTTCTGGGCATGATTAGAGATTAGAAACATGTTAGGCATCAACTAACAATCAAATCCCACCACAAATCATAAACACAAACTCTTTTAATCACTTAATCCGATTATACGCAAAACCCTAATTATATTTTGAATGATTTAAAGAGATTGGGCCGTTGGATTTCATTAAAATTAAAATCCATTGCATAAAATCATGATCATAACATGTTTGTACTTACATATTTGGCGAACAACGATTGGATTATCAAATTGATTGTGAGTCGTAGATGAGTTTGGTGAGTAGTAAATGTGAAAACAGATTTTTTGCACTGATGTAGTAAATGCTAGTGGTCAATGTATTTTGACTAGGGGTTAATGCAAGATATCCAAATTGTCACAAATGGTCCCTTAACCTCAAAGTTATTATAAAACATAATACCTAACAACTCATAAAAAATACTTAACTCCATTAAATGTTATAAAAGAACAACTTGGATAATTTCACTCCCCCTTGACCTTAGACCGATGTCTTGTAATTTTTGAAAAATTTGTTTCAATTAGTCAAAGAGAGTAACCCGAAAAACTTTTTAAGCATCACTTATATTACAACAAATAAAAATGTTTTTGGTAAAATGCAAGTACGAAGTAAATATTTTGAGAAATTTTAAAATACTTTACGTCCCCCTCAACACTTGTTTTTGTAATATTTTAAGACATTTTTAGAAAAAATAGTGTTGAAAAGAGTGGCTTGTACTTGCATTTTTTTTTAATAAAAGCAAAAGAAAAAATCTTTTTGTGTTTTTGTTGGTATTTAAATTTAGGATTTTGTTTTTGGAAAATATTTTACAAAGATAGTTTTGATGTTTGACGATCATTTGTGTTTTAAAAACTTTTCCAGATCTTCTGGAGTCAAACATCGAATACCAATTTGGTGGACTAAATCAGCAAACCTTGTTGGAGGTAATGCTTTAGTGAGTAAGTCTGCCAACTGGTACTCAGTTCCCACAAAATATAATTCAACTATACCCTTTTCGACATGCTCCTTGATGAAATGATATCAGAGATCAATGTGTTTGGATTTGCAGTGATGGACAGTGTTGCAGGAGATAGCAATGGCACTTTTGGAATCACAGTAGATTGGAATCTTATTGAATAGGTAGCCATAGTCTTTAAGCTGTGATCTCATCCAAATGACTTGAGCACAACAAGCAGACATAGCTACGTATTCACATTCTGTTGATGACAGTGATGTGCAGTCCTGCTTCTTTGATTACCAAGATACAAGCTTATCTCCAAGAAACTGTAAGCCACCTGATGTACTTTTTCGCGTGTCTAAGCATCCTGCATGGTCAGCGTCTGAAAAAGCTATTAGTTCAAAACTAGAATCCTTCGGATACCAGATCCCCAAATGGATGGTTCCCTTTATGTATCGAAGGATTCTTTTAGCCTCATTGAGGTGTTTCTCAGTAGGTTTAGACTGATAACACGAATACATATAGACAGCAAATAGTATGTCAGGTATGCTAGATGTGAGATACATGAGGGAGCCAATAATACTTCGGTATTTTGTAGGGTCAACAGGAGTCCCATGTATATCAGCATCTAGTTTTGTGGAATTGGCCATAGGTGTATTCATTGTATCTCAGCTTTGCATTCCATGTTTCTTTAAAATCTCAAGAGCCTATTTGGACTGATTTAGAAAAATTCCACGGGGTGATTGATGAACTTGTAGTCCTAGAAAGAACGAAAGTTCACCCATCATGGACATTTCAAAATTATCTGTCATTAATTTTGCAAAATCCATTGAGTAAATTTCGTTGGTTGAAGCAAAAATAATGTCATCGACATAAATTTGAACGATTAATAAGTCCATCCCGTATGTTTTTGTAAATAGTGTTGGATCCACCGAGCCTAGAGTAAAATCATTACCCAATAAGAATTTAGCAAGCTTATCATACCATGCCCTGGGGGCTTGCTTGAGACCGTAGAGAGACTTTTTAAGCTTGTAGACATGATTGGGACGTTCTGGATCAACGAAACCTTCAGGTTGACTGACATAAATCACTTCACGGAGTTGACCATTCAGAAAAGCCGTTTTCACGTCCATTTGGTAAACAATCATATTCCGATGAGCAGCAAATGCTAAGAAGATTCGTACAGCTTCAAGTCTAGCTACTGGAGCAAATGATTCTTCAAAGTCGATTCCTTCTTCTTGAGAGTATCCTTTTGCTACCAAGCGGGATTTGTTGCGTATGACAGTTCCTTCTCCATCTAGTTTGTTTTTCCAAATCCATTTTAATCCAATGACAATGATTCCTTCTGGTTTTTCAACCATTTCCCAGACTTCTAATCTTTGAAAGGATTTGAATTCTTCTTGCATAGACTCAATCCAGTTTTCATAAGTCATAGCTTCTTTGACGTTTTTAGGCACGTTTTCACAAACTGTGAGTGTGTAAATGCAAGTTTCACCGTCTGTGTGAAGGCGTTGTCTTGTCATAATTGGTGCATCTGGATGGCCAATAATTTGAACTAAGGGGTGATCTCTAGTCCATTTGTGTGTCGAAGTATGAAGTTGATAAGTATCTCGCAAGTGAGCAGGACCCAAATTGCGTATAGATGACTCAGCAAAGTCGAGGACAGATGGAGCTGGTGCAAATGGGTTGATGAACTGTTATGGGTCATGCTCTGCGGTTTGTGGAACTGATAAAGGTATGGAGTCTCTAGCTGAGTGTTGTGAGTTGGACCTGGTTTGTTCTGTTGTTGTTGGTGATATGATTGGAGGACCGTCTCTTATAGTAGTAGTAGTTTGTTGAGGTGTATCAGGTACTTGATGTTGATCAAGATGTGCAGCGGAATTAGGTATGGCCTCAGATGGACGGTTAATAATCGTATCATCAAACAATGGAGAAAACAAAGTTTCCACTTCTTGACGGGAGAGTGACAACGGTTCAGCCGAAGATTCCGGAAAGTTGAGACGGTTGGATGCGGGTCCTAAGCTGATTTGCTCAGAAGCCATCTGAGTGAGTTCATCGAAATTAGCATGAATAGTTTCTTTAATTTCTCTTGTGCGACGATTCCATATCCGAAAGCCTTTTGAATTTTCACAGTATCCAATAAATATACCAATGTCAGCCTTTGCTTTAAGTTTACCTAGATCATCATGATCATTTACTGGATAACAAAGAGCTCCAAATACATGAAAGTAACTGATGTTCGGTTTCCTTTTGTGAACAATTTGATATGGGGTTTTGTAATGACGTTTTGTGATCATGCAACGGTTTTGAGTGTAACATGCGGTTGAGACAGCTTCCGCCCGTAAGTAATCTGGTAATTGAGGATTGATTAACATCGTTCGAGCAGCTTCTACTAACCTTCTGTTGCGTCTTTCGAATACTCCATTCTGTTCGGGTGTTCGTAGAATGGATGTTTGATGTTCAATTCCCACTTCTCAAAATACGACCTTAGAGTCTGATTCTTGAATTCTGTGCCATTGTCAGTTCTAACAATTCTGACGGTGTTGCGTAGCTGAACTTGTATTTTGGTGAGAAAGGTGATGATCATTTGAGGAGCTTGATCTTTACTTCAAAGAAAATAAACCCAAGTCCAGCGAGAGTAATCATCAACAATTACTAAAATGTAGCGTTTAACGTTGATTGTTTGAACACGCATCAGACCACACAAATCCATATGAAGCAGTTGTAAAACATGATTAGTACTGTGTTCAGGTTTTGAGGGAAACTGAGCACGGGTACTTTTTCCTTGTTCACAGGCTGGACATAGGTGATCTTTGGCATAGCGGAATCTTGTAAAGCCTTTAACTAATTTGTGATGAGCAAGATCAGTATCGTTTTGAAATTCAAGTGAGAAAGGCGTTTGTGCCATAACCAGGATTTAGTCATTTCAGCTTTGGATAGAAGACAGATAGGAGATGAAGCGATCATGTCAGACATAGAAATTGTGTAAAGGTTAGTGCCACGTTTGCCTGACATCAAATCATTTCCTTGTAGATCACAAACAAAACAAGTTTTCTCTCGAAATGCTACTTCTAAATCCCCATCACAAAATTGACCGACGGAAAAGAGGTTGTGACCTAAGCCTTCAACATAATATACTCTGCTAATTTCAATATTCCCATTCACATAGTCTTCGTAACCCATGATTAAAGCGTATTGATCATTCCCAAATCTGACAGTTCCAATAAACTTCGAGACAAGGTTAGTTAACAGTTTGAGATTGCCTGTCATATGTCGGGTGCAACCGCTATCAACAATCCAGAGAACGATCTGAACCACCTGCATCACAAATAGACGACAGAGATGGAACAGAAGTAAGGGTGGAACCCGAAGAAATAGTGGGTTCCTGTTGGTTAGAAACACAAGTATTGAACAGTTTAGGAATCCATTTAAAATTTGGTTTGTATTGTAACCAACATTGCCAATTCCAACTAGTTTTTGCTTTGTTTTAGGTAAATGCACTAGCTTTTGGCGTGTTCCTAGAATTGTTGATTTCTGAGCTTGGGTTGACTACAACATCATTCGAAACGGTAGTTGGTGTTTTTCCTAAGGTAGACTTAGAGGCAGTAGTGGGCCTAGAAGGAAAGCCTGATCTACGTTTCTTTTTACGATGTAAGAGATTATTAGCTACACATTTAGTATGATCACCAGATAACACACTTTGACGACAAAAAACACAAGATGCATTAATATTCAAAACATTTAAAGGTTCAGCATTCGTTACATTAAGATTTTGATTACAATTTGCCATATTAGAATCTAAATCAGATGCAACATGAGTTTTATTCAAGTTCCTAGGGTGAGCTTCTACTTCTTGCACTTCTAGTGTTCCTCTTCTACGTTGCCAGAGTCTAGTCCTTTTAGTCTTCTTAACGCTTTTTGGCTTTGGGCTGCTAACGCTCTTTGGGGAAACTAGTCCTGTAGAAGTGGAAGAGCTAGCATTAGAACTCTGAGAATGAATATTTGTATCTGTTTTGTCTATGTGAAACATTCCTGGTGCTAACACTATGGTGTCAACAAACTTTTCTTTATGAAGTAGCTTAATTTTCTCTTTCAAATCAATGATGATGTGATTTTTTTCTTGAATATCAGACTCAAGTAAACCATTGCAATAACGAATGTCATCGCGATTTTGTTGCCATTCGACGTTTTCAATTTTTAGCTCCGCAATTTCTTTTTCATATTGAAGACATTTATTTTTGAGAAAAATATTGTCTTTGCAAAGTTGACAGCTTTTTGAAACATTTTGACTTTGTAGTTACAATTCGGTTTCAAGACTTTGAGCTTGACACCATTCAAGCCTTTGTTTGAGTTGACAAATTTCGTTTGAAAGTTTGTTTTTCACATCATCACTGTTTTGACGCAACGTTTCATATTTATGTTTCAATGTCTCAGCTTCCGTATTCAGCAAATCAATATCAGCACAGTAATTTTCAAATACCGTAGCCTTACTGGAATAGTAGAGATCATTCATAATGAGAGTATAAATATCAGCTGTGATAAGTTTTTCCAAGAGTCGATCAGAATCCGTTTTCAAAAATCGGTTTTTGCGTTGTTGAACCAAAATTGCATTTTCATTAAGAGCGAAAATATCTTGCATATCTTTAACTTCTTTTTGGAGTTCCTGTTCCCAACGAGAAGCACAATAACGCAAATTTTGAACTAAAAGCAGAAATTGTTTTTGAAAAATGTCTCGCTTTTCACGCTCGTAAGCTGATTGAAAAGTAGCAATTTTTATTGCTGAATGATGTTCAATTACGTTTTCCAAGTTTTCGATGCCTTTCATAAATGTTTTAAAATAGTCTAAAACTTTGCAATGTGTTGGTAAAGGTGTCACAGTACCAGAAGATGGTAGTGGACCATTTACTTGTGCCACGGGTTTGACAGTAGCCCCATTGGAAGATGAGACATAAGACTCTGTAACATACCATGATTTCTCAGGTATTTCTTTTGATGTGACAAAAGATTTTGAAATGTGAGGAACTTTTGAGTAATCATATGGTTTGCAATATTCAACTTGACTCATTTTTGATCGACTCTTTTCTTCAAGTTCGTATTCTTCCTCAGTATTATGTACAATAACATGCACAACATTATTATCCATCAATTGGTCCATACTGTAAAGTTTAGGAATTGTTGTAACAATTCGCAATTTCAGGTTAACTTTTATTCCCGAAAATTTCACTACTCACTTTTTACTATTCACTTTTCACTATTCATCTCAGAAATTTTTATTTCATATTCTCGTAAGTTAAACTATTTTAACGATAATCCGAGAGTTTGACGCTCGTCGGATCATTTCTGCAAAAATCACAAAGCCGTGTCCGAGATTTACTTTTAGGTTTAAACGTCCTTCCAGCATCCCGATATATCCATAAAACATTATAAACAATAGAAATATGATTTTCTCTCATTTTAGGACAATTCCAAAAGTTTCGGAATTTTATGTTTTTCAGTTCAGCGTTTTACGCGAATTGCGCGTTTTAGACCCGTGTTTCCAGTTTTTAGCAGGGTTTTAGCACCCGATAGATCCTACCACTCATTTTATATTTTATTATGGATTATATTGACATGTTTAACAATACTTTCAAGTTTCATATTTTTACGATACCCGGTTTTACGTTTTGAGGCTTAATCATTTACGGTTAGCAACTTACGGAGTCAAAACTAGCTACATACTTAGGATGATACCATCAAAAGTCCACACCTTGTTCTCCAAGTTCATGAACCGCCACTAGGGGGGGGGGGGCATTCACACTTGTGGCATGATCTTATGACTTTAGCCATTAGATCAAGATTTAATTACAACTTTGTCACCAAGTTATGTAACTTTCCTAGCCACCTTCCTAACCTCCTCATTTTTAGTATAAATAGCAAGCTCATTTGCTTCCTTTCTCATCAATAAAAACGTCACAAGATCAATACCTAGCACCATGATCCTTTGATCTTCAAACTACAAGTTACACTACAAAGTTCAAGGCCTTAGTATTCTCTACCTAGTTCTTAAGTTTGTTTGGTGATTCCATGGTTGAATTAGGAGCTACACAAGGTGATTAGGGGCTGAAGTTAATGGGTTTTCACAAGGTCTATATCAAGTCTATCAATGGTTACAAGAGTTATGGTGAAGGGTTTACAAGCTTAGGTTTAGTGTCCTAGTTCTATACTTGACTTCCTTTCTTAAGTGAAAGCCAAAAGTTGTAAGAAACCCTTATACACTTTCTTGCTCAATATCATTTTCATACTTATTATGTTTCTTTCATGCTATATATGGTCTTTGTATTGTGTTCATGATGTTTAAAAATGGATAAAACAAGTATTGGTATACATATGTTAACTTATGACAAGTAAACAAGCAAACTAGTGATTTTTATGGAAAACCACGACCAAAATAGTATAACTTTGATATTTGACACTTACTTACTGTTAAATATGACTTAACAAGGAAAACATAGCAATTTGAATCACCCAAAACGAGTACACGAGTTAAAAGTTATGACCATTTGAAGTTAGCGAAACCAAAACGGCAAAACTGCCTAAATAGCATTCTGATCAAATTTTGATTTTGAAAGTCCCACTTCTGCTCCGATTCATCAAAAAGTTAAAACACGAAAGTTGTCCGGAACGACGTTTTCGTTCAGGAACAAAGAAGCTCGAGCCCTGAAAACGCTTTCTGAGTGATAATTTTCTTCAAATTCTTAACAGCCCATTTTTAGACCAAAGTAACTATATAATAGTTATAATTAGATGAGACCAAGAGGTCTAATGACCTAAAGCCAAGACCACAACCATGGCTAAAGCCAAGGTTGAGTCTCAAGACCATGGTAACAATGACCAAGGTCACGGCAAAGCCACGGCTAAAGACCATATAACTTTTAAAGATCAAAAAGCTTATATATATATATGTTATCAAATACTACAATAGTAGGGAGCCTCATGTGAGGAGTTCATTAAGTAAGCCGTCGAGACGAGTTGTGGATTTACGAGTTAAAGTGTCCTGGCTCCTCGAACGTTTACTCCATGACTTCTGAATTATGTCGGCCCGAACGGTAGTAAGAGATGTACAACCTATACATGTTTCATAAACCATTTATATTCAACGACTTACACTATATACTAAGTACTACGTCATGAACATTATGCAAGACATATATAGGCAATTCGTCGTATTCTTAGACGTTACTCCAAACCTAAGTCGCAACGTTCTATTATAGGCTGCTCTTAGAGACTTTCGCGATTCGACTACCACTTTCATTTCTCATTACATAGACTTAAGGTGAGTCATAGCCCCTACTTTTTCATACTTGTTTTAACTCTTTGGGGGGGATACATGCACAACTACTTGCTTACTTGTACAAATACTCAAAACATTTATACTTGATTGTTTTATACTTGATTGTCTTATACTTGATCGCATTATACTTGATGTCATATATACATGATTGCATTATACTTGATTGTGAGACTTCCAGTGGCTCCAGATTAAGTTGCTGGATGACCATTGAGACTTCCGGTGGCTCCAAATTAAGTTGTTGGATGACCATTGAGGCTATTGATACATCCTAACATTTGCGAATGTTGGATACATCATAAACGTGAGGTCTTCGGAGATGAAGAGTAGACTCACGACTAATTGCTTAATTGTTTTGATGAACTTATACATGTCTTAATCATACTATATTGTAGCAGTGGGTTGTGAACACACAGGTTACAAGTCTCTTATGGCGGGACTTGTAACTGAGTGGATTCATGATGCCTTTGCTGTGTGAACATTCTTTTAAGGCTTTTCAACTGTTTTAAGACAAACTCTATGAACTCACCAACCCTTGTGTTGACACTTTAGCATGTTTATCTCAGGTTAGTAAGGCGATAGCTAGTACGTGGAACTTAGAGTCAAGCTGCATATTCTGAAGACTTACGCTTTTATCATTTACCATTCAAAACATTTTGTATACATTTATGTATCATACTTTGGAATCTCATGTTTGTAACTTTGAATTCATTAATCGAATGGTAACTTTTCAAAACGTCTCATTTAGAGTTCGTTTTCTATAACTTGTACTTTGTATTATGAAGTAGCACCCTTATGACACAGTCTTCCGTTGCGGTATTTTGGGGGTGTTACAGATTGGTACCAGAGCCTTGGTTATAGAGAACTAGGTTGCATTTAGTGCCTAGACTATAACTGCTATATACGTTGGGACCTTCCTCTTTATTTGCCATACACACACTACATACGCATACGCTTCTTGGTAGTTGTTGGTTTAGTTCCACGCTGTTAGATGATGTGACTTTAGTATTATAAGGAGCCCCAGAGATTCGTCGAGTCATTAAAAACATGGAGCTCAGTAATAACTAATTAGTTAACTTGATCTTGTGACAGTTCTTGTTTGATTAGACACAAGATTTGAGTTAAATAATATTATTGCTTAGCTTTAGGGATTTGATGACTTGATTATCTTACTATCGGCCTCAGAAGGCGGATTTTGTGTCAGAAATTCTTAAGTAGGATGATTTAGAATCTCCTTATTTAAATGGATTGGGACGCCTCTTCAGTTAAATAAAGAAATTGTAAATCACCGAACCATAAGTTTATGAGACCTTACTTACATAAATTTGGACGCTTCTTTATGTAAGTAATATGTTATAAATAAGTGGGCTTAATTGTAGCCGATACGACTCCTTAACCAGAATCTTAGACGAATCAGAGTAAACACCACTATATTAGAGATCCCGAATTCTCTTAGACACACCGTAAGTAGTTAACATCAACTGAACTTCGGGACGAAGTTCTCCTTAAGGGGTACAGACTGTAACAATTTGCAATTTCAGGTTAACTTTTATTCCCGAAAATTTCACTATTTACTTTTTACTATTCACTTTTCACTATTCATCTCAGAAATTTTTATTTCATATTCTCGTAAGTTAAACTATTTTAACGATAATCTGAGAGTTTGACGCTCGTCGGATCATTTCTGCAAAAATCACAAAGCCGTGTCCGAGATTTACTTTTAGGTTTAAACGTCCTTCCAGCATCCCGATATATCCATAAAATATTATAAACAATAGAAATATGATTTTCTCTCATTTTAGGACAATTCCAAAAGTTTCGGAATTTTATGTTTTTCAGTTCAGCGTTTTACGCGAATTGCGCGTTTTAGACCCGTGTTTCCAGTTTTTAGCAGGGTTTTAGCACCCGATAGATCCTACCACTCATTTTATATTTTATTATGGATTATATTGACATGTTTAACAATACTTTCAAGTTTCATATTTTTAGGATACCCGGTTTTACGTTTTGAGGCTTAATCATTTACGGTTAGCAACTTACGGAGTCAAAACTAGCTACATACTTAGGATAATACCATCAAAAGTCCACACCTTGTTCTCCAAGTTCATGAACCGCCACTAGGGGGGGGCATTCACACTTGTGGCATGATCTTATGACTTTAGCCATTAGATCAAGATTTAATTACAACTTTGTCACCAAGTTATGTAACTTTCCTAGCCACCTTCCTAACCTCCTCATTTTTAGTATAAATAGCAAGCTCATTTGCTTGCTTTCTCATCAATAAAAACGCCACAAGATCAATACCTAGCACCATGATCCTTTGATCTTCAAACTACAAGTTACACTACAAAGTTCAAGGCCTTAGTATTCTCTACCTAGTTCTTAAGTTTGTTTGGTGATTCCATGGTTGAATTAGGAGCTACACAAGGTGGTTAGGGGCTGAAATTAATGGGTTTTCACAAGGTCTATATCAAGTCTATCAATGGTTACAAGAGTTATGGTGAAGGGTTTACAAGCTTAGGTTTAGTGTCCTAGTTCTATACTTGACTTCCTTTCTTAAGTGAAAGCCAAAAGTTGTAAGAAACCCTTATACACTTTCTTGCTCAATATCATTTTCATGCTTATTATGTTTCTTTCATGCTATATATGGTCTTTGTATTGTGTTCATGATGTTTAAAAATGGATAAAACAAGTATTGGTATACATATGTTAACTTATGACAAGTAAACAAGCAAACTAGTGATTTTTATGGAAAACCACGACAACAATAGTATAACTTTGATATTTGACACTTACTTACTGTTAAAGAGGACTTAACAAGGAAAACATAGCAATTTGAATCACCCAAAACGAGTACACGAGTCAAAAGTTATGACCATTTGAAGTTAGCGAAACCAAAACGGCAAAACTGCCTAAATAGCATTCTGATCAAATTTTGATTTTGAAAGTCCCACTTCTGGTCCGATTCATCAAAAAGTTAAAACACGAAAGTTGTCCGGAACGACGTTTTCGTTCAGGAACAAAGAAGCTCGAGCCCTGAAAACGCTTTCTGAGTGATAATTTTCTTCAAATTCTTAACAGCCCATTTTTAGACCAAAGTAACTATATAATAGTTATAATTAGATGAGACCAAGATGTCTAATGACCTAAAGCCAAGACCACAACCATGGCTAAAGCCAAGGTTGAGTCTCAAGACCATGGTAACAATGACCAAGGTCACGGCAAAGCCACGGCTAAAGACCATATAACTTTTAAAGATCAAAAAGCTTATATATATATGTTATCAAATACTACAATAGTAGGGAGCCTCATGTGAGGAGTTCATTAAGTAAGCCGTCGAGACGAGTTGTGGATTTACGAGTTAAAGTGTCCTGGCTCCTCGAACGTTTACTCCATGACTTCTGAATTATGTCGGCCCGAACGGTAGTAAGAGATGTACAACCTATACATGTTTCATAAACCATTTATATTCAACGACTTACACTATATACTAAGTACTACATCATGAACATTATGCAAGACATATATAGGAAATTCGTCGTATTCTTAGACGTTACTCCAAACCTAAGTCGCAACGTTCTATTATAGGCTGCTCTTAGAGACTTTCGCGATTCGACTACCACTTTCATTTCTCATTACATAGACTTAAGGTGAGTCATAGCCCCTACTTTTTCATACTTATTTTAACTCTTTGGGGGGGATACATGCACAACTACTTGCTTACTTGTACAAATACTCAAAACATTTATACTTGATTGTTTTGTTGGAGTATGCTCGTGTCATAATAAATAATTATATGGCTAGACATATGTGAGCCTATGGGGTCACACACTTATACACAGAGACACCATTATATATATTGTATTTATCGTATTTACACTATATATACGACTACGTAACTCGGGATCAATAACGGACTACTAATAACTAAGCTAGTACTTAGTTTATTGGATTAGACCAACAATGGGCAAGCCCATTTAGGGCCCCCATGGCAAGCCTAGGTGAAAAAGGAACAAGGAAAATAGTTCAAGGGGTTAAGTGTAACATGTGATCTTATAACCTCCTCTTGATTTGGTCATTATGGAGAATTAAAATGGGAAAACTAATTACCAATTTTTTCTCCCCCTTCCTCTACCCTAGAGCCACGAAATTAAACTCAACCAAATGAGGGTTTTGTGTTTTTGATCTCATCTAACCTTATTCTAGTGTAGTTCAAGGCTAGATCGATTGTTACGAGGTCAAGACTAGCATCGGGTGGTGATCGATGATGTGTAGTGTGGATCAAGCATAGAGGTGATCTCCTTTGATCACTTGGGTTTCATTGGTGAATTCATGTGCTTTGGTTATAGTCTCCATTCGATTCAACCGATCACGCTACAAAGGTATAATTGTTATTATTATTGATTGATTGATCATATGGCAATATGGATCCGTTGTTGGTGATGTTGTTCCGCTGCGTTTATTTGATTCTTATATATTTTATATTCATACATCACCTATAGTGGTATCACGAGCCATCATATGTGCCATATGATTATCGGGTATGCATAAAAATGGCTAAAACGGGTGTTTTTTGATGATTTTTGAAGTCATGGTTAAAACAGCCCTAGGGCTCCAATTTTTTTCGCATAGGACGACCCTTTAGGGGTCTTATGATCTGCACTTTTTGGACCCATGGCCATTTGTTATGCATACGCTAATTGGTTACTTGTCGGGTACGTGAAAAATGGCCTAAAACGCGTGTTTTTGATCGGTTTTTGAAACGGTTTTAATTCAGCCCCTAAGGCCATATTTTCTGTGGTTAATGGTATTTGGAAGGTCCTAATATCAGTGGGTTTTGACCCTTAAGTCATAGGAAACACGTACCTAACGGGGTTTTAATTCTTGTCAATTAATTTCTTCGTTTTCGTTGGCTAACAATTTAATTCTTGTTATTATTTTGTTTTCCATGGCAAATACATGCATGTTTGTCCATGGATTTAGCCAACACCTTGTTTCATTCATAATATTATGGTATTATTATGCTTATATGCAAAGCCGATGAAAACCTAGACCACTTGTGCATTGAATGGTTGTTTATGTTGTTTAATTTCGTGTTTTGGGGTTTTTGCCATTGTTTCGGCATTTATGTAATTATATTCTTTTGGTTGTAGCCATTGTTTGAGCACTTTTACAGTAGATTAAAAGTAGATTAATTGTATTTTACTTTCAATATAATGTAATCGTGGCTTGGTGGTGAAAGGCGAAAGAGTTAAAGACGTTCTTGCCGAAAAATGACTGCTGGAACACGAGTTGGTAAAACGGAGTTTCCCGGTGATTGGTAAGGTATTTTTGGCTGAAATTTTTTTTGCAGGTACCCAAGACATGGGCCTACAACTTTCTAGTTTTGAGCTAAGCCCGGGGAAGCCTCCTTCATGGACTTTTGGGCCCTCTAACACAGAAATTCTGGAAGGACAGAAACTACTTTTCATGTGCATCATGAGCTTCCAACTTGCTCTTGATTGTCTTGGAGCAAGTGGGAGTCCTCCGTGTGGTTGTGTGGTTGTCCCTAGTTGACTCCTGGTTCTCGTGATGGCTCACGAGACCAAGCATAGGTTTTTTCATCGGTTGAGGCTTTGCATATTGTGGTTGTGTGTTTGTTTTGCTTTTTATATATCTTGTTTCATATGTAAAATTGCAAATAGTTTTCTATAAAACTTAAAACGAAACACAAACCATTTTCAAAACTAAGTCTTATGATTTAGTTTTGCTAAGTTTTTGAAACTTAAAATCATTGTTTCTTAAAATAACACCTAAACTTGTTATGTTTGTTATTTTATTTATGTATTGTCCAAACTTTATTATCCACGTAGGATTAATATTAGTCATGAAAATGGACAACTCGACACACATAAATTAAAACAATGATTAGACTTAAGTTAAGAAAAGTTTTTAACTTGTGCTACGAAGGATGAATGCATGCTTCTTTCGTACACCTTTTGATTCACATCAAAACTTTTACCCGTCAAAATTTAAGTCATGCCGTCCAATATTGAGAACACTTGCAATTACCTTTTGCCTATGCGTGGGACCTAGGTTGAATTGTAACCCAAGGTGACTATTCTCTATGCGTGAGACCTAGATATATTCTCGCATGTTCTCAAATTGGATGACTTGATCGAGTTAAGCGGTGAGACCTTGACCCGAGGCAAAGATGGGACTAAACATGCCTACATGACACTAGTTGTTTGACACTAGATGCCATGAGTCCCATAAGGATCTAAGAGTTGCACTTGTAATGCAATTGGTGATCGCCGCCTACCAATTGAATCTACTATTGCTAGCAGATCAACTGATGTGATAGTAGAAGCACAATGTGGATCTTAGCCTTTTACGTAAATTAATTGTTTTATATTGTAAACATGGGGTAATTAATTTATAAAAGGATAATTATCGAAAATACTAAATATGAACTTTGAGAATTCAATTAATGAATTAATGCAACACAAATCGTAAACAAAAGTTTGTTCTTTTCTTGTTAAAAGGATCAAACTAAGTCTTCCTTTCCTTGTAAGAAAGAGACTTGTTCCTATCCTTTTCCTTATGAGGAAAAGCCATAATAGGAATATTTGAATTGTCCTAATTCTAATCAAACTCAAAGCACACATACTCTAGAAATCGTGATGTCTTGTAAATTCAAAATGGTTAAGTATGTTTGCACATCTTATTCTTTCAAGTTCGTTTTATAACCATAGTTTTGGTTTTGAAACCTTCAAGAAATATAAGATATTTGGATAACTAGAGAACATGTTTTCTATAGCTACCAAACTAATATGAGTTAAAATAATTAGAAAACGGAAATATCAATAAACCGAAAAGTGGTAAAGGCAATTACTAGCATGATTACCTAGCAATGTGTCTTAGCCCGATAAACATGGAGGAACTGCATGCCTAATTTTCAAGTTTAAAATGATGGCTAGCCCATCATCTATATGTTAGAACTTGATGCACTTCCTTGAATACCTAAGTACATGTTACTAGTCATAGTGACTCACATTAGCAATAATGTGTAGATATTCAAAGAAAGCAGGAAAGTATCCAATCATCACTCACTCTCCACTGGTGATGTAACACTTTTAATGTTGTCTAATCCAGTGGGAGCTACATGATTGTATTACTGGTGACGAAACACATGTAATGTTCTCTAATCCAGTGGGAGTTGTAAGCTCTATTAACTTACAAGTTGCCCATCTTATTTCTAGATTGTCTTGAAATAATACATTACTTTCCACATATGAAGCATCATAGTTTTTATGAGAACCATTGCATGAATTTATTAGATAACTTGTCGCGTTCCTGATGTTGCTTCCTGAAATGTTATCAATAAAATTGTTGTGCGTGATTCTTTATAAAAGCGATAAAGTTCTACACAGCTATATTTTGATTTTGACTAAAATCATATGTTATCTGTGACATTGTCATATTTGCTTGCATAATGTTGTGCCATGCACAAGTGGGAGAAATCTTAATTGTGTGCAAGGTACAACATATAACAATATGACTAATGGTTTTTCTTGACTGCAAGATAAGAAAATAAGGTTCTACTAGGACTTATACACATAAAATGTATGTTGCCCTAATTAAAAAAAATGTCAAGATAACATGAAAAGTTACTTCAACATATTTGCTGAATTATTTAGTAAATATGATTATGTCTTCTTGTAAATTCATAATCATGAAGTATGTAATTAACTTGAAATTACTATTGAGGCCAATTATCGGCACTCATAATTACTTTAGTTGAATATGTTTAGGTCTCTTGTAAAGACATAAACATCAATTTCGTTAATTGTTGAAAGACTTATAACGTAAAGTAAAGATGTTAATTTGTTATGTCTTCTTGTTAAAGACATGTACACTTACGACGTATAATAAAATATTTAATGTTTATGTTTTCTAGTTAAAGCATACACATGAAGTTATTGACTTGGTCAAAGACTTTAAATATAAAGTATGCAGTAGGCTAAAAATACTATTGATGCCATCTGGTATGACTTGGTTGGCAGATACGTAAGCCAAAAAGTATAAGTTCATCAAATGAGTTGTGTGATAGTCTCATAACATCTATCCATGTGGAATACCACAACTTTATGGTTTGTCCATCATGGATATCATTTGATCTTTGATGACTTAAACTCTTTTACCTCAAAAGCAATCAAGGTTAGAAAATTGGATGTGCCATGCGTACACCCAATATGGTTCCAACCCAGAAGGAATTTAAGACACCATTGTATTATGGAATGGGATGAATCCCATTATGTCTTGATTTTAGTTCTGAATTTGTTAAATACCTAAGAGTAAGTAATTAACAAACTAGAGTCAAGAACTAACGATGTATTTTGGATGTCCCACTTGAAAACAATTTATTGTTATCAAGATGCTGAGTACTTGGAGATTAGTCTCCACTTACAAAAGCACGTGGGAGCACCTTTAGATCTTGAAGTCATTCAAGAGCTAAATACTCAACCTTCTGAGTACACTTGCTAATGTCATACTAAGGTTGAACATGCATATGTTAAACCATAGATTGATATATCTCATTCATAAATCCGCAAGGATACCCCTAACACCTGAATGATATATTTTTTATATCAATGTTAAGGGACATAAGTTGGAGGATCATAGTGAACCTGCTAACTAAAGAGATGCATTATCAGATCTTGAATCTGATGAATAACTCAAAACTATGAATGTTAAGATGCAGTCCTTTGAAGATAATCACTCATGGAGCTTGATTGATCTCTTACCAAATCAGTTAGACTGTGAGGTTTAAAATGAGTTTCTTGAACTAGAAGACTCATAAGGACAAACTTGTACACATATTTAATGCATGTGTAGTAGAAGGAGTTTACTCATGCTCAAGAAATTGATTATGATTAAATCTTCATACTTACAAAAAAATTAAATGTATAAAGATGATTAATTGTCATACTTGTTTTCATGTAAATGAAATATGACAATAGGATTTTAGAACACTTTTGATTACTTTTGTGAGGACGATGAGTAATCAAAAAGGTTTATGAATCTGTATAATCTTTATTATGTATACAAGACATAAGAATCCAGGTGTGGATTAGATCATGCATCTAGGAGCAGAGATCTTAATTTAATCATTAATTTGATTTTGATTAAATAAGATTACTCCCGAGAACTCAGAGTGCAAGTAGGATAAATGAATTTATTTTCTTAAATCTCATATGTTGTTAACATATAAGAAACAATATTCCATCTAAGCTAGACTTTAATCCTTAGCCTGGAATGAAGTTTTAATTAAGGAATTTAGGAAATAAAACATAAAACCTTGTTGCATGTGTTTATTAGAATAAACATAAGCGGTTAATAATCTAAACACAATATGACATGTCATTGAGGAGAGTCTCAATGATCAATCTTACACGATGAGATTGAATGCATGAATGAAAATCTTAAGTTTGACTAAAGGATTCATTATGTAAGTCATATTATGTATTGAATTATTTATATCATTTGCATGAATGCAAGATGAGTTGATAACAACAAATATCTAAGTGAAAGTCATTAGATAAATTGTTAAACGAACAACCAAATGGACCTGCAAAGGACCAAATATTTGTTCAAACGTTTACGGATATTTGAGGAGCTCTGTTATGTTTTCATTCATTAATGCTTATATAACTGAGATGATGCTCAACCCTAGTCGTAGTAAGATGACATCATGAATGATGACACCTCTAACTAGATGTGCTTGATTGAGAGCATTGATGCATTATACATTAAAAGAATAAGAATACTTTACAGTGTGGAAACTGTTATTATGACTGTCTAAAGTAAGTGTTTTGCTAGCTTCAAACACACTATGGAATGTATTGTTGCAATACTCGTAATGTACTTGATTGCACACATACAAAAGGACAATCATCATTCAAAACATTTTTTGAATTTTGAAACAAGTATTCTCAAAGTTTACTCAGATGACTACTTGTTGTCTTGTACAACAAAATTAATCATGTTGGAAACATCGGATTCTGATCTATATGTAGTCTTGTGCATATCTGTTTTTAGTATTTGGATAATGGAACTGTAAGCAGTCGTATTATATAATGAATTGATATACCGGGTATTATCGTCTTCATTTAATACTACTGTGTTCTGTATTTGCATGTTTAAATCCATGAATAATTTATTTATTCTAAAATTGTCCATTGCCAGTTGACGATACGGGAGTATCATCGAATTAAGGCAAATGTGAGCGTGTTGGTGATTTATTTGCCAAACTCATATGTTGTTCATTGTGATGAACATTGGACTGACCCAACCTTCGAGAATTCACTGCATGGATCGGCGTCAATAGTGAATCTCGCAAATGGTTATGTCTCTTATCCTTAGACTTGAGATGCAAGTAGGTCTTGCATGTGTGGAATTTTATTCTTTGATATGGTTAAACGCTGTCCTGAATAAGGTAGTTATAAAAACCATTTTCAAGAGTGATTTGAAACACATGAATGACACGTGCAGTCAAAACAGGATTTGTTCCTCCACATGTCATGGAGTTAGATACTATTGGGCCCCTCGATGAATTGAACAGATGTTTGTATGGCCGTACCCAAATGAGATTAAGATGAATCTTAATTCACTTGGTAATCTTGTTCAATATCTAGATCGAGAAACAGAATAGTTGAACAATTGGAATGACTTTGATCCATGTCTAGTGTTCAACATAGTATCTGCAACAAAAGGAAGGATGGCATATAAACCATTTAAATGAGAAGTTTAAGAAACTACCCTCACATATTTCTAGGGGCATTGGCGTGTTGCTAGACGCTAACCTTTGCTTGTATAATTACTTGATTATTATGACGTCGCAAGTGGGAGCTGTTGGAGTATGCTCGTGTCATAATAAATAATTATATGGCTAGACATATGTGAGCCTATGGGGTCACACACTTATACACAGAGACACCATTATATATATTGTATTTATCGTATTTACACTATATATACGACTACGTAACTCGGGATCAATAACGGACTACTAATAACTAAGCTAGTACTTAGTTTATTGGATTAGACCAACAATGGGCAAGCCCATTTAGGGCCCCCATGGCAAGCCTAGGTGAAAAAGGAACAAGGAAAATAGTTCAAGGGGTTAAGTGTAACATGTGATCTTATAACCTCCTCTTGATTTGGTCATTATGGAGAATTAAAATGGGAAAACTAATTACCAATTTTTTCTCCCCCTTCCTCTACCCTAGAGCCACGAAATTAAACTCAACCAAATGAGGGTTTTGTGTTTTTGATCTCATCTAACCTTATTCTAGTGTAGTTCAAGGCTAGATCGATTGTTACGAGGTCAAGACTAGCATCGGGTGGTGATCGATGATGTGTAGTGTGGATCAAGCATAGAGGTGATCTCCTTTGATCACTTGGGTTTCATTGGTGAATTCATGTGCTTTGGTTATAGTCTCCATTCGATTCAACCGATCACGCTACAAAGGTATAATTGTTATTATTATTGATTGATTGATCATATGGCAATATGGATCCGTTGTTGGTGATGTTGTTCCGCTGCGTTTATTTGATTCTTATATATTTTATATTCATGCATCACCTATATGTTTTATACTTGATTGTTTTATACTTGATTGTCTTATACTTGATCGCATTATACTTGATGTCATATATACATGATTGCATTATACTTGATTGTGAGACTTCCAGTGGCTCCAGATTAAGTTGCTGGATGACCATTGAGACTTCCGGTGGCTCCAAATTAAGTTGTTGGATGACCATTGAGGCTATTGATACATCCTAACATTTGCGAATGTTGGATACATCATAAACGTGAGGTCTTCGGAGATGAAGAGTAGACTCACGACTAATTGCTTAATTGTTTTGATGAACTTATACCTGTCTTAATCATACTATATTGTAGCAGTGGGTTGTGAACACACAGGTTACAAGTCTCTTATGGCGGGACTTGTAACTGAGTGGATTCATGATGCCTTTGCTGTGTGAACATTCTTTTAAGGCTTTTCAACTGTTTTAAGACAAACTCTATGAACTCACCAACCCTTGTGTTGACACTTTAGCATGTTTATCTCAGGTTAGTAAGGCGATAGCTAGTACGTGGAACTTAGAGTCAAGCTGCATATTCTGAAGACTTACGCTTTTATCATTTACCATTCAAAACATTTTGTATACATTTATGTATCATACTTTGGAATCTCATGTTTGTAACTTTGAATTCATTAATCGAATGGTAACTTTTCAAAACGTCTCATTTAGAGTTCGTTTTCTATAACTTGTACTTTGTATTATGAAGTAGCACCCCTATGACACAGTCTTTCGCTGCGGTATTTTGGGGGTGTTACAATTGTTTTGAATGCAGTGTGAAGAAAAGTGGATCTGTAATAGCCAACGGCAAAACCTTTATCGTGTCTTGGTTTTAAAGTAAACTTTTGAATGGTCGTTATAGATTCTCCATGTTTATAAATGATATTTTGAAAAGCTTTAATTTGACGTTCGAGAGTGATATTTTCTTCAATTAAAGAATTTTCTTTTTCTCGTTTTTGCACTTTATGTTCATAAAATTCCTGTTTGCAAGTTATCACCTCAGTTTGTGTTTTTGAAAGTTCCTTTTGAAGTTGTACAACTTGTTTTTGAAGATCATGTTTTTCATTTTCAAGTTTGGAAACCAATTTACCGTTTGACTCAATTATGTCATATATTTGTTTTTGAAGATTTTGTTTTTGACATACGATTCCTGAAATGACTTTTCAAAGCACTTTTCACGGTGAACTGCATTTTGAAAATGTGAAAGTTGTATTTTATAACATTCAATGTCCTTTTTCAAAATGGCATTAGTTTCGTTCAAAACTGTATTTTCCTCTTCCTTATCTTGAAGTTGGTTGGCTATGACAGTATAGTTGGGATCTGGATCAGAAGAAGGTTCATGTTGTTCAATATGGTTATTTTTGTCTTGCTCAATAGGATCATCAAATGAAACGACAGTGTCATCATCAAATATAACAACTGTGTCTAATTGTTCATCCTCTTGAGAAGATAAAAATGATTCAGATGGAACAACTTGCGCCGTATCTGATTCAGAAGCAGAGGGTGATGCATTAAATTGTATGGAGCATGATGTTAGGTCATGTACCTGAGACAAACCATCAGTGGTGAACACTGGGCCTGAATCATTCAATTGATGTTCCTGCATGTTGGCCATAAGCATCACAGCTGCATTGGCTTCAAGATCTTCCATATCAACATCATTGTAAGCATTAGCGAAGAAACTGTTCTCTTGTTCATTGAAAGTTCCTTCCTTTTCATCTTTGAGAACCATTAGTAATGCCTGCTTGTGAAACTGACTGCCGCGGGTTCTCGGTTTTGGACATGCTGTTGCAATATGACCTTTTTCGTTGTAGTTGTAGCACCATATCGCATTCCCAGATTCTGTATTGCCATTTGCCACATTGTCATTTCTTCTCTGAGGAGTGCCTGAATTGTTTCTGAATCCCCCACTGTTGTTGAACCTTTGTCCATACCCAGAATTTCCTGAATACCCTCCTGAACCTGAACGTCCAGTATTACAGTTCTGAATCTCAACCCGACCATCTTGAATGACAGCTTGATTACTTGTATTTGATGAAGAACGAAGACAGTTGTTAGTCTTGTTTGAGAATTTGCTGAAAGCACGAGCGATAAGAGCAAGTCCTTGATTCAATGTATTGACGTCTTCATCATCATCTTCTACCTGATTAGAATAATACATGCTATCATGGTTGTCATATGGAGCAAGTTGAGGAGAAGCCTGTTCATAAGGGACCATTTTTTGTGAGGTTGCAGGTTGTTGGTAACTGAAGTAATTCTGTTCCTGAACATAGGCAGGATTAGACATCGAAGGATGTGCAGCGTGAGATTGAGCAACAAGTGCTAGGGGATTAGAAGTAGGTGGTGGTGTATATCCTCCTCGTGCGGCTCTATCTTTTTCAACTTCAGATTCATGGTGCTTGAGATAGTCATACAATAAACCATATGGAGCATTATGAAGATTCTTAGCTTGTCTCACGAATGTCACATACTTTTGCCAGTCATGACCCAGACTACTAACAAACTTAGTATTGACAGCGATCCTTGGAAGGTGTACTTCATGTCTCTCTAAGTCGTTGACGACATTGGTGAAACGATGAAAGTAGGATTCAAGTGATTCCCCTAGTTCGATCATGAAATTAGTGTATTCCAAGTAAAGTTTAGATTCCATGTCTTCTTTGTTCAGTTGTGTGCCTTCCATATGTAGATGGACGTGTTCCCACATGGCTTTTGCAGTTGTCTGAGCATCAACACTTCTGAATATGATATTTGGTATTCCCTGAAGTATGTAAGACATAGCATACTCATCTGCTTCACGATGATGGTGTTGTTCAGCAGTAAGTGAAGACTTAGGAACTTGCACAGCAGTTGGAGCTACTGGGGGATTAGCAGATGGGTCACCTCCAATGTAGTTAACAGGTCACCGAAACGGTCCTTAAAGGATAACTTGTTTCATGTACTTACCATTGGGTTTCTTGAGTTCTATAAACCTTAAGAATCGACTTGCCCACTGAACATAGTTACCCGGTGTTAGCATTGGTGGGGTGTCAATAGATCCTGCTTCATGTCTGGATTGTTGAGTTGAAATGACTTCATACATCCTGTCAAACCAGTGAGTCGGTTTTGATGGGAGTTGGCCTTGTTGTTGTGACATTGGATAGGATTGTTGCATTGGAACCATCTGATGTTGTTGCATGAGAAGATGTTGTTGTGAGTAAACGGGTTGTTGATAATATTGTGGTGATTGTTGATACTGTTGCTGTTGCTGATGATACTGTTGATTCTGATGTTGCTGAGGATGGTTAAAGTTGTAGTACGGTGGTTGAGACATATTGAAACACTTGTGTTAAAAGATGGATCTTAGTAGAAGATTGAAATGTACGTTCCTTTGGTAAAGTTCAAAATCCTTGGGCAAAGTTGAACTCTTACGCGTAACAAAAAACTTATGCGTAGACTTAAAGTTTGGCGTAGAAAGGTGATGTTATGCGTAAACACAAGGTTTATGCTAGAAGAGAGAACCTGAGAAGAGACTTATGCGTAGATATCAGGAACTTACACGTAAGAAGAATCTTATGTGTAAGAAATGTCTTCAGTGTAGAACTTTGGCGTAGAAAGTAGCTTCTGCGTAGAACTTAGGCGTAGATTGCTCTCTTACGCGTAGGAATGGGGTTTTATACCAAAACTCACGCGTAATAAGTTGTCTTATGCGTAGGGAGACCAAAAGTACTGTTGACAGCTTTCAAAATGTACTGTTCCACTAATTCTTATGCGTAGAGTGACCAGAAACAATTAAAAATCACTAATTTTTGAAGAAAAATGCTTAGAAATGAGTAACTTTTGATCAAATAACTTCTCCAACACTTAGAAAACACTAAATATGAAAGTTTTAGGTACCAAAGACTAGTTTTCTAATATCAAAGAAGCTACAAAACTTAAGAAACAATGATAAAAGGTACTAAAAACTATGAAAGATCAAAACTTTATGCAAAATCTAAGCTTCTAATCACTATATCAACCTTGAAACTTGTCCAAGCTTCAAGATTAAGTGATAGAAACAAAGAAAAAGCAAAAATATAAGGAAAAATACACCTAAATCCCACGTAAACCAAATAAACAACACTTCAATCTCTATTAGGCGAATGATACCACTTGTTAGGTGCCCATATTGATATCACACAAGTAAAGAATGAGATAGATATAAGGATTGGTTGATTATAAGATATGAGAGAATTATAAAAGCAAGAGTTTCATTAGAATGTCAAAATAACCAACAAAGTTTAAGGCTACATAAGCCTTGTATTTATAGGAGGGAAGCTAGGGCAACATTCCCTAGTCCATTTCACCATGTAAACGTGAGCTTGTAAGCCTTTTGGGCTTTTACATCTTGCCCATTAACTAAAACATGAACATAAATAATACTTAAGCAACCTATTACAAAATGTAATGACCGAGACTTGACTAAATACTAAAGTATGTTCCCAACAGGTGGTAATGCAAACACTGTTAAGGGTGGTAAAACGCCTTAGGCTAGTACGTCTAATCTATTGAAGGTTGCTCTATCTAATAATCCTTATGAGTTACTTTAAGGAATTTGATACAACTTTTGAAGAAACATCAAAGAATTATGTGTTGAAGGAAGGTACGGGAATGTCGAAAGTGGTCAATGATGATGCTAGTGATGAAGAGGATGAAGTCCAACATGTTTATGACGATACATCTACTTTTTTGGCGTCATCATCCAAAAGTACTTAGTTAGCTAGTTTAGTCTTCGTGTTCTATGGCATCATCATACAGACTTGTGCTTTTTACCACTGTCGTTTTAATTGATTGTTAAACATTTCTTAAAACCTTTTCCGGATATGAAAGCAACTTTTTCATTTTAGTATCACTAAACACCAAGTCTTTGGCATAAAAACACCCACCATTCTGCAGAAAGCCATTAAAGTTGACGGGTAAAATATTCTCATGCTGATGACCATGCTCTGGAATGTACTCATGAACGGGTGCAAGTGGAAGTTTTGGAATGTCACTGGCAGCTGCAGAGCCATGAAAGATATTTCTGCAGTATGGAAAAAAGGAGTTTGAGTGAAGTTTTATTGGTATGTAGAACTCAGTCAGCCATGAAAGATGGGGCTACTTCATTTCTGCAGGAGCGATAAGGAGATGGAATGGAATGTTAGATGAGAGGTATATTAGAGCTAATAGATGGCACTTCATCCTAATGGAAGCGGAGATAATTACAAGAATTTAACAACTAGAATTTGTTGTAAGTGCATAGTTTTTGGCACTTAATTGTTTGTAGATGTGTGCTCTATTTGTAAAGGCTCGCCTACTCTTGCCGTGGCTGCAATGGTTTAACTATGTAAAAAACTTTATGGTTTAATATTCACGTTATGTTCAAAACAAATTAAGGGATGCTTGGAATTGCATACTTTTTTCACTTATGCTTCTAAGGTTTTGGATAACACAAAACTGCTTCTGCTTAAAAATATGCAGATAAGCTCAAAATTAAGCATGGAAAAAACCCTCAAAAAATCCTGTATCCAATAAAGCAGGTCTTGTTACAAGTTTCCATTGCAGTTTCCCTTACCATGCGCCAAAATGTTGTTTTATTTCATGTTTAATGTAGAGTAGGTGTTCTCTTGAAATTAGGATAGATTGATAATTATAGTGTAAGTAAACCTCAGGGGGTTAAGTGTCATGCTTGTTAAATTTGGGACCTCTAATATATTCATGCTATTCAAGCAAACATTACATTAAAATGTTTGAGTCGAGTTATTTAAAAAACCAAATATTCCTCACATACCAAGAGACTCATCCCAACCATTCATCTAAAACGAAATCAATGGTTTATATTAAAAGCATTTTAATATTTCATCAATTTTTTATAATTTAAATATCTCTTAAACCGTTAATCGTTAAGCGAAAATAATTACATAATCGCGATGAGCATTTAATTATCTTTCTATAGATAGGCTATTTGATATATTTTCGACAATTTTTTTTTTTCATTTTTTCACATTTTTTTTTCGTGGCCGAAATTTTTTTTTCAGCCAAGAAAAAAACGTGAAAAAAAGAAAAAAAATTGTCGAAAATATATCAAATTGCCTATCTATAAAAAGATAATTAAATACTCGTCGTAACGGTATATTTTTTTCGTTTAACGATTAACGGTTTGAAAGATATTAATATTTGAAAAAAAGGATGAAAGTGGGGTTTTTTAATTGTTGGGATTAATCTCATCAATTAGATAAAATAAAGATGCAGCGAAGATGAAGATTGGAAACTAGTCTTTGATATGTAAAAAAAGTTTGGTCATGTTATATCAAAATGTTTAGATAACAAGAATCATTCCGCTAGTTGAAAAGTAAACCAATAAAGCTAAACTAACTCTAAGTCAACTATGTTGAACCTTCAACAACTCTGGACCACATACCATTTTCCAAATGGAATTTTCTGATAACTTTCTTAAGTTTCTGCTGTAATTTGTGTTGCAAAGTTTTTCATCCTATCAGCTATCATATACTCATTATTTTCAAATGCTGTATTTCCATCACTATGTTGTTGTATAGCAAATATGTGTTCTGAATTGTTGTAGATACGTATACACTAGATTATTGGCTGTAAATTTTTGTAACATGAAACTGTGGAATGGCAGCTGATTTGATTATTTCTATTGGTGTAAAAATAGGAGAAGTTTTATTTGAACCAGTTGGGAGATCATTTAGTTACCTTTATAACTATGGCGATAACATTACTTCTTATCAAACTTGTGTTCCAACATTGGAGAATAGTAGAATTGAGATCCAAGGTCTAGTTGATGCAGCAAAGAGAAATGGAGAAAATATTCTACCTCAAGTTGCGGAATGGATATCAACTGCAGATGGGTTTGTTGAAGAATCAAGAAAGGTTCTTGATGGTCATCAAGTTAGCCCGTCATGTACTGGTCTTATTTCACGCTACAGAGTTAATAAGAAAGTGAAAAAGATGGAGTTGGCTGTTAATAAGCTTCTACAAGGAGGTAAGTTTTACTGTGTTTCTAGACATGTTCCTCCACCACTGTGGTCTGCCTCAACAGGGGATATGGAAATCTTTGACTCGAGGAACTCAACATTTACAGAGATTATGGAAGCACTCAAAGATGATAACGTCAATATAATTGAGGTGTATGGTATGGGCGGTGTTCGTAAGACCACTCCATGTGAAAGAAGTTGCTAAGCAAGCTGGTGAACAAATGCTCTTTGATGAAATGGTGATTTCAGTCATCACCCAAACCACGAATGTCAGGAATATCCAAGGTGAGATTGCTGACAAGTTAGGACTGAAACTTGAGTAGGAAAGCGAATCCGGAAGAGCAGCTCGATTATGTGAAAGATTAAAGCAATCAACAAGGGTACTTTTAATACTAGATGATGTTTGGAGACTACTAGATCTGGAGTCTATCGGCATACCACACACTGATGTCCACAAGGCCTGCAAATTGTTGTTGACATCACGTAGCAAAGACGTGTGTAATGTGATGAATGCTCAAGTATGTGTCCATGTAAATGTCTTATCTAAATTGGATGCTTGGAACTTATTTAGCAAGATGGCAGGCATTACCCATGATAGTTCTCATATACATCTAATAACTAAGTGTCTAAGGTAGCTGAACGATGTGCAGGTCTACCGGTTGCAATTATAACAGTTGCACGAGCTCTTAGAGGCAAGAGTAGACATGCTTGGAGTGATGCACTTCGTCAGTTGCAAAACCCTCCTCCGAGAAACATTAAGGCATGTAGAAATATGTATACTCGTCACTTGAATTGAGTTACAGCTATCTTGAAACAGTTGAACTTAAGTCATGCTTCTTGCTTTGTAGTTTATTCAAAGAAGATTTTGAGATTCCTATTGAAAGTTTGGTTCGATATGGGATGGGGTTAAGGTTGTTTCAGAATGTTTGTCATTTGGAAGCTTCAAGAGACAGGACATATGCCTTAGTTGAGGGTCTCAAAGCTTGTTGCTTGCTATTGGATGGTAAAACAGAGGAGTATGTTAGGATGCATGATGTCGTTCAGGATTTTGCTATCTTGGTTGCATCTAGTGATCAAAATATGTCTTCGGTAAGACATGATGGAAAATCGTTCTGGAATCCTGAAGGTGTGCCTCTCAACCCTTTTACTGCAATCTCACTTACATTGACTAACATTACCAAACTTCCGAGTGGCTTGTGTTGATATAAATAATGTATAAAAACGTTATTAATATCTTTCGATATCCTTAAGTTTTGACGATCACAAAATATAAGAACATTAAACGCAAAGTTAATACGTAAACAAGTTTTAAGCAAGTTTATATCATCTCATCCAACATAATCACTTTAGGTATGAATAAACAAGTGACTAATACATTTTATGATCAAAGGGATGTTTATTTAAATAATACAAAATTTACAAAATTAAATAAACTTATTATATATTTTTTTTTTGAAAAACATTTTTGGTAATAAAGGAAAATGTTTTATTCATAATAAATATATGAATTCAAAATTTTAACCAAAATCAGTTAGTTTTTCACAAAATAAACTTTCCCCAGAAAAAGACAAGAAAACTGCAGTTTTCGTCTGGGCGGCCCCCTTAATTTTATGGGGGCCGGCACACAATTAAGGGGATCGGCCACGCTCCCCTGTCAGATTCTGTCATAAATTTTTCCCTATAAATACCACCTTAAATCTGGAATTTTTCCTATCTTTTCCACGAAAATTTTCAGATCCAAATCTCTCTAAACATCCTCCTAAAAACCCTTTGATCATATAATTGTTAATCCTTGTTTCAAGTGATTCATTCACTCACCTCTCATCTCTCAAAGTGCAAGAAAAGAATACTCCTTCAACATCAAGTTGTGAAGTATTGTAGATTTGTGTATATAGTCTAGTTGTTGTGTACATTCATTGTAAAGGTGTGATAGTATTCTAACTAGATAGATCTAGGAGTAGAAGTTGTGAATAGAAGTAGTGAGATATAACTAGTTTGTTGTGAAGAAGAAGAGCTAGGAAGTAGATAGTTGTGAAGAAGATTGTTGTGAAGTAGATAGTTGTGAAGCTAGATAGGTGTGAAGAAGTAGTGTTGTGATTAAGTAGTGACTAGGTGTGAAGAAGGTGTGTAGAAGGTGTGAATAAGTTGTGACGAAGTTGTGGTGTGTATATTGGTGTGTAAGGTTTTCTCCGCCATAAGGGAGCTTGTTGACATAGTGAAGAAAACTCTCGAGTAGGTGACTCGAGGAGTGGAGTAGGGTAAGGAAGGTGTCCTTGTAGCCGAACCGCTATAAATCCTTTGTCTCGCGGTTAGATCTTTCCATATCTTACTTATTATCTTGTTTATATCGTTAATACTTTTGTAGACATAGACGTTTATATATGTAGTTGCTCATATAGTGCTAGTATTGATTTTACTTAATGATCAAACAAAAGTTTCATTCACAAAACAAAGTTTTTACAATCAAACTAAAAAAAGTAACATACATATAATTGATCATTTCGATCAAGTATAGTTTTCATACAAAATATAATATATAGCTATAATTGTTTATATTATGCATGTGTTGATTCCACATACTTAGCTTACATTATTATTATTGTTCATACTTAGATATAGTTGTTCATATTGTTCAAGATTTGAGTTCACATAAGATAGAATCAAAGTTTTTAAAAGCAAACAAACCTTTAAAACTAAACTAAGTTTTCATAATAAAATTAAAAAGATGTAAAACTATTCAACCCCCCTTCTAGTTTTCCACAATTGGCATCAGAGCTACGTTAAACAAGATTTTTAAAATATACTGTATTTTAAAACTTGTATCGATCTATGGAATCGGAAAAATATTTAGAAGGGCAATTTATGCAAAGAACACCACTATTTGAAAGTGATGGATTTTTATATTGGAAAAGTAGATTCGAAACTTATGTGAAATTGAAAGATCTTGATGTTTGGCATGTCATTACCTTTGGTGATTTTCCCCCTATTCAATATAATTTTGAAACTAAAATGGATGAAATTGTATATTTTGAAAAACAAAATGATGATTTGAAAAGGAAACTAGGAAAAAATAATGAGGCTAAAATGGTTATTTATAATGCGTTACCACGCAAAGAATATGATAGAATTTTTATGTGTAAAACCGCAAAAGAAATTTTGGATTCTTTACTAATCACTCACCAAAGTAATAGTCAAGTTAAAGATAATAAAATAGATCTTCTTGTTCAACAATATGAACAATTTACGATTCCGGAGGAGGAATCAATAGATAATGCTTTTGCTAGGTTTAACACTATCATCACAAGTTTAAAAGAACTTGATGAGAATTTTTCTAGTAAGAATTTTGTTATGAAATTTCTTATGGCTCTTCATCCAAAATGGCGAGCTAAAGTTACGTCGATTGAAGAATCGAAGAACTTGTCAACTCTTCAACTTGATGAGTTGATCGGCAACCTGAAAGCCTACGAAGCAATAATAAAGAAAGACTCCGAGATGGTCAATGGAAAAAGAGAGCAAAGCAAGTCAATTGCGTTGAAAGCTAGGAAGGAATCTAGTAACGAGGATAGCTCAACCTCCGAAAGTGATGACGAAGAATATGCGATGGCCGTAAGAGACTTCAAGAAATTCTTCAAAAGGCGAGGAAGATTCGTTAGACAACCGCATGATGAAAGGAAAGCAAACCAAAGAAATAAAGATGACAAAAATGGCAAAAGTGATAGGAAGTGCTTCAAACGTGGTGATCCAAATCATCTCATCGGAAAATGTCCAATGATGTCAAGAAATCAAAATCAAAAGGCGTTTGTTGGAGGAGCTTGGAGTGATAGCGATGACGATGAGAAAGAAATCACAAATGAGGAGAAATGTCTTATGGCTAAGACATCAAGCGAGGTACGTTCTAAAACCGAATACTTTAGTGACGAAAATTTATCATTAGACGAAAAAGACCTAGATATTGAATATAATAGGTTATGCAAATTAGGTCAAAAGGTTATAGCTAAAAATGAGTCACTAAAACATATTAATAATCTATTAGAAAATGAAGTACTCAAATTAAAAATTAGACTACAACATTTGGAAAAAGGAAAAGAAGTTTTTATAGAATGTAAAACATGCATAGAGGTTAAAAATGAAAACGAAAAATATAAAGATGAAATTTTCAAACTTGACAAGTTTAAAAATAGTAGTAACCCACTTAAGAAAATAATAAGTGTTCAAGAAACTTCGGGAGATAAAACCGGTCTAGGATTAACCTCAACTAATGTTTCAACTAGTGAAAATAAAAGTATAAAGTTTGAATGTGAATCTAGTAAACAAAAATCATTAGAATCAAAACCTAAGTATATACTTACAAAAGATAGAAAAATACCCATTGCGAATGATGAAAAAATAAAAACTTTTTATAAACAATCCTTAAAGACCAAAGTAGGATCCTCTAAATCTAAATTAAGATCTAAAACTCCACCACCGAGAAAATCAAATAATCTTCATACTCGATCTAAAACACCTCAACCTAGAAGAAACCAAAATAGACAAAACTACAATAATACTAGTCATCAAATGTGGAATTAGCAACCAAGTTACAATCCTTGGGGAATACTACACCATACATGCATCCTAGCCAAATGTTGAATATGTTTAGACTAAACAACTTTGGACCAATGAGACAATGGGGACCAAGTGGCTAAGCTGTCAATCTTGAAAGAAGTTGGAATATCATCTACAAATGTCTTCTATAAGTCAACATGGTCACTTGAAGTGCTTGAAAATATTCCATTGAAGACTAAAAGGTACGCGTTTCTTTTAAGTTCATCGCTATAATTTGCATGCTTAGATATATGATTAGTTAGATTAATGCTTAGCAATACATATATGTGTACATAATAGTTTATATTCTTATAACCTAGAAACATCATTGATTGACTCTCCTAGGAATAAGATAAAATTGTTCATTGCCGAACAAAATAGAAAATGGAAATCTTCTATATCCACTATTAGCAAACTCATGGTGATGAAGTGAAATGAGTTAAGTAGATCGATCGTTAATATAGAAGTAGGATTAGATAACTATGGATGAAACAAGCTCTCGTAGACTATGGCATTGAGTTAGATAAGCGTGCGAAAACATAGGATCTATAGATGTTAGGTTATACCCCATTCAATACTCTCGCATCTAACATATAAATTATCGTCTTCATTTCCTTTAGGATCATAGGATATGTAGAAACGATAGCATGAGATAATAATAGGCTTAACCAATCCTCTTGAGCATGAGATCTTTAATAAACATTTTTTAAATATTTGATTTATGATATTTGTTGTCAAAAATCTAATATCTCTTAAAATATGCAAAAACCTCACATTTTGGAAAATAGTTTTTCAAATAACTATCCCACTTTTAAATAACATGTTTTCATTATCAATATCCACAATTTTGTTTTGATCAAAACTAAAGATTGGGAAAATATTCTTTACCGTTCATTCACACATTTTGAAGTAAAAACCTAATCTATCTTATTCAAATAACTCTCACATCTAAGTGAAAACTTACTTTCAAAAATTGTTGAATAATGCTAAAAATGTCTCTTATAAAATCATGCATGGTGATCTCATATTTGTCATCTATATTTATATAAATGACACTTATAAGTGAACTAAATCAAATCAAGAGGACCATGGTTTGTTCATTAAGACTTTGTTTGTAACAAGTCTAGAAATCCATGCTATCATACCTACCCACTTATTGCACATTGATACACATTAGGATTAATCCTCCTAGTTATGTAGTTATGAAATACTTGATGTTGCTTAATGTTTCCTAGCACTTATATTTTACTTGCTTGATGAGTATGTTTGCATGCTAGATGAAATTACTTGTTCACTTAATCTCTTTGATTAACATGCTTTGGCTTCATAATTGCCTATATAATTAGTATATGCTTAATTGCCTCAAAGAGTTGGACTTGTTTGAAACCAAAAACACAACTTTTCTGCAATTCACTACCAAGTACCCTTTTCTGGCAATCTGGGAATCACCAGATGGGCGGCCCCCTTAAATGATAAGGTGGCCCCCTTAATTATTAAGGGGACCAGCCTCCAATTAAGGGGACCGGCCATCTGATGGTCGAAGGTGTTGTTTCCTTTTTCTACTTTTTAGCCCATTTCATACTACACTTCTCAAAATTCACAAACCTATTTTATCCTAAACCTTCTATCAAAGTTTATCCATCCTTAATCCCACCTATCCTACACTATAAACACTCCCATTATTCATAATCTTCATTCATCTCTTCATGTCCTCTCCCATCAAACCAAAACCACCAAGAAACCCCGTTTGGAGAAGAAAGCCTTACTTTGATTTAAAGCCCATCAAACCAAATGATGTTGTCAAACATACAACACCAAAATTCTCCTATGTCTTCAACATTACATATCAACAACCTTTACTCACCCATATCCTTCTACATTACACTCAAACCTCATAACCTTTACACACTCAAACCTCATAACCTTTACTCACCCAACCTCAAATTTCATCTCCTAGTGCACCTAATGCACCACCTATAACACCCTCCTACCAAGAAATCCCTTTCATGAACATCGCTCTTTCACTCTAACCTGTCACATCACCTGATACTCATTTACCATCTTCACCAATAACTCAACCTAGTCATCCTCACAAAAGATTAAACCATATACCCATTTCCTACACTCTACAAAGTGTGTCATCACCACTACAACTTAACCCATGAAGGTCAAACCATATTTCATGATACAAAAACCTCATGTTCACTCAAATGAACCCTTTCACAAACCTCATCATAATAACCAAACATCCATCCTTGTTCCCAAAAATACACCTTCATCTTACCAACATAAGCCAAATGAAGAGCATGTTCAATCTCAAAACAACAAGCCCAATCTCATTCCTAACACCTCACATTTTTTTCAACCTACCAATCCACCATCCAAAACATCCTCCACTCATGATACATCCTCCACAACTTCATTCTCATCCATTCATGATTACCCAAACTCACAAATATCTCCACCACCAAGAGTATCACCACCACCTTCTACCAACACACGTGTTATCCCTATGTTGCATGGCCTATCACCTTCCTCCGAACACTTGAAGTTCATTGAGGAACTCAAGGAAGCCCATGAGCTTTGTACTCTTCTTGCCTTACACCTTGCTCAATGCAACTTGGAACAACTTTCCTCTAGCTCTCCTTTCATTACCCCACAACTTGAATCAAGTTGAAAAACATGTCAACAATTGACCTTGTTACATCTTTCTCCTAAAAACCATTGCATTCAATGAACACTTCACTTGGATTGAATATCTTCTCACTAGATCACATCCAATACCCTCACTTGAAAAACATCCAAAACCTTAATCAACCTCTTCCGCTACAAACTCTCCACCACCAAACTCTCCAACATTCATGACCCAAACATATACCTCCATTAATCCAACAACCTTACCCTAACTCAACCATCTTCATTCCAAACACTTCATCATCAACCATCTAATCATACCATATGCTTATGATTTTCACTTTCAAATACGAATCAACCAACCTTTTGTTACAAGCAAGTCCGATGGCTCTCTTTGGCATATTAGGATCTTTAACATAATCACTTTGAATTAATTGTTATGCATCCTTAATATTTGTTTGCTATGCTTGTTATTTGTATATTGCATATTCTTCTATATATGCTTGTGCTTCTATTATTTTTCTTGCGAGCATTCCATATCTCGATCTCTTATGACCTCAAAATGAGGGGGAGTATACTTCAAGGAGAAGCTATACATTCGTCAGGATAACCATTTTGATGTTAACAAAAAGGGAGAGAAGTGATATAAACTCACACTAAAAAACTTGCATATATATTAATTTTTAGTTTAATGAGTTTAGATTTTGTAATCATCAAAAAGGGGGAGATTGTTGATATAAATAATGTATAAAAACGTTATTAATATCTTTCGATATCCTTAAGTTTTGACGATCACAAAATATAAGAACATTAAATGCAAAGTTAATACGTAAACAAGTTTTAAGCAAGTTTATATCATCTCATCCAACATAATCACTTAAGGTATGAATAAACAAGTGACTAATACATTTTATGATCAAAGAGATGTTTACTTAAATAATACAAAATTTACAAAATTAAATAAACTTATTATATATTTTTTTTTTTGAAAAACATTTTTGCTAATAAAGGAAAATGTTTTATTCATAATAAATATATGAATTCAAAATTTTAAACAAAATCAGTTAGTTTTTCGCCAAATAAACTTTCCCCAGAAAAAGACAAGAAAACTGCAGTTTTCATCTGGACGTCCCCCTTAATTTTAAGGGGGCCGGCACACAATTAAGGGGACCGGCCACGCTCCCCTGTCAGATTCTATCAGAAATTTTTCCCTATAAATACCACCTTAAATCTGGAATTTTTCCTACCTCTTGAACGAAAATTTTCAGATCCAAATCTCTCTAAACATCCTCCTAAAAACCCTTTGATCATATAATTGTTAATCCTTGTTTCAAGTGATTCCTTCCCTCACCTCTCATCTCTCAAAGTGCAAGAGAAGAATACTCCTTCAACATCAAGTTGTGAAGTATTGTAGATTTGTGTATATAGTCTAGTTGTTGTGTACATTCATTGTAAAGGTGTTATAGTATTGTAACTATATAGATCTAGGAGTAGAAGTTGCGAATGGAAGTAGTGAGATATAACTAGTTTGTTGTGAAGAAGAAGAGCTAGGAAGTAGATAGTTGTGAAGAAGATTGTTGTGAAGTAGATAGTTGTGAAGCTAGATAGGTGTGAAGAAGTAGTGTTGTGATTAAGTAGTGACTAGGTGTGAAGAAGGTGTGTAGAAGGTGTGAATAAGTTGTGACGAAGTTGTGGTGTGTATATTGGTGTGTAAGGTTTTCTCCGCCATAAGGGAGCTTGTTGACATAGTGAAGAAAACTCTCGAGTAGGTGACTCGAGGAGTGGAGGAGGGCAAGGAAGGTGTCCTTGTAGCCGAACCACTATAAATCCTTTGTCCCGCGGTTAGATCTTTCCATATCTTACTTATTATCTTGTTTATATCGTTATTACTTTTATAGACGTAGACGTTTATATATGTAGTTGCTCATATAGTGCTAGTATTGATTTTACTTAAAGATCAAACAAAAGTTTCATTCACAAAACAAAGTTTTTACAATCAAACTAAAAAAAGTAACATACATATAATTGATCATTTCGATCAAGTATAGTTTTCATACAAAATATAATATATAACTATAATTGTTTATATTATGCATGTGTTGATTTCACATACTTAGCTTACATTATTATTATTGTTCATACTTAGATATAGTTGTTCATATTTTTCAAGATTTGAGTTCACATAAGATAGAATCAAAGTTTTTAAAAGCAAACAAAACTTTAAAACAAAACTAAGTTTTCATAATAAAATTAAAAAGACGTAAAACTATTCAACCCCCCTTCTAGTTTTCCGTAGCTTGGATTGTCCAAAGCTTGAGATTCTTCTGTTACAGTTGCACTCTGATTCAGTTCAAGTTCATGTGAATTTCTTTGAACGAATGAAAGAACTTAAAGTTCTAACCTTGAGTGACGTGCCCATTCTGTCACTACCTTCATCAATTAGATCCTTATGGAAAATGAGGACATTGTGCCTTGAGCACTGCAAGCGACAAGACATCTCATCAATCGGAGGGATGAAAAGCCTTGAAATTTTAAGTTTTGTTGGATCTAATGTGAAGCGGTTGCCCGAGGAAATCAGACTACTAACACGGTTGAGACTCCTAGATCTGACAGATTGTGAAGAGTTGGCGATAATTCCACCCAAGATGTTATCAAGGTTATCTTCATTGGAAAGCTTGAATATGATGAACAGTTTTGTGAATTGGAGTGAAGATACAGATATGCAAGGAAATAGCCCATCTCTTAATGAGTTGAGAATGTTTTCTAGCTTAAGATCCTTAGAGTTGAACATTATCAACGTCAATTGCATACCCAAAGATCTGCTTCTAGAAAATTTGATCAAATTCAAAATTTACGTTAGAAGCTATCGGTTGGTTAGCCTTGCACATAGATACTCAACCACTTTGAAATTCACAGTGGATGAAGGTATTGGTTTACCTGAGGGTCTCAGGCTGCTGCTGAAACAGGCTCAATACTTGATTTTAGAATATTGTCCCCATGTCCTAAAGAATATGCTATACGACCTGAGAAGGGAAGGATTCCAAAACCTCAGTGGGTTAGAGCTGTATGGTAATTGTGACATTGAATATGTAGTTGACACGATAGGATGTAAACCAGGTGCTGTTTTTCCTACATTGGAGAAATTGGAATTAGTTTCCATGGAAAACCTAAAAGAAATATGTCATGGCCATCTCCCTGCTAGAGCGTTCTCGACACTGCATAAATTGGATCTAAAATACTTGCCTGAGTTCGTTCATTTGTGGAAGGAGGACACTCTGGGTCAGGGACACACCTGCCTTGTCAACCTAAGGGATGTCTGTGTACACACTTGTTATAAATTGGAAATTCTTTTCTCACTATATACAGCCACAAATCTAGGGTTGCTTCGTGATATGTATATATTCAACACTAGATCCCTTGCAAAGGAGGCTAAAATTAAAAAGTCTAAAAAGAGTTGTGGTGATGCCACGTGTCCCCCATACTAAATATTCAAAAAATCACGTCAGGGGCAAAGTCGTAATTTTATTCGCTTTTTACTTTTCTACCTCAATTTTCAAACGCACATATCTCTTAAACGAAAAACTTTTAGAAAAAACCGATTTTACCATAATTTTTAAAATTTAATCCTCTTTAATTTGGTTTAAATATTGTTAAATATTTCAAACTTTTTTTTTACATATCAAATAGGTCTTGATTTTCTTTATTTTTTTGTCATTTTCGGCTCTATTTTGTACCCTCATAAATGCCGAATCGTGAAAATTTTAAAACATAAAAGTGTTAGATTTTTATTCACTCTTTACACATGTTTTTGAATCAATCAAATCCGATATCATATGAATAAGATATCACACGTTAAAGTTGACGTTTTTTAAACAATGAATGATGAACAAAATGACCTAATACTGAAACAATAATTGATGATCAAAATTTGATGATATAAAAACAAGATGAACAACTGACACTAACCGATGAACCAATAAATACCTCATGAACAAAACAACCTGATACTGAACAATAACTGATGAACATAATTTGATGATAAAAAACAACATGAACAATTGACACTAACTGATGAACAAATCAATAACTGATGAAAAATAAGTTAAGAATCATAACTTATACTAACTGATGAACAAAATTAGTGATGAAAAATAACTGATAAACATATTTCTCCAACATTCTGTATTTCTTCTCCAACATCCTATATTTCTTCTTATTCAGCATTCTGCTTTTCTTCTTCTTCAACCTCCTGTTTTTCTTCTTCTCCAACATCTTCTTCTTCTTCTTCTTCTTCTTCTTCTTCTTCTTCTTCTTCAACATCATCTTTTTGTACCTAAGTTTTAGATAAGCTACAAAAATTGAGCTTATAAAACATAAGCCCAAAACTAAGTAAGCCCCAAGCCAACTAAATACGTTGAAACAAACAACCCCTAACATGTTATTAACTTACTCAAAGCTTAAAAAAAAAGCTCATTTTTTTATTTCTTTTAAAGACATGATCACATAAGCTCTTAATGATAAGCTATAAAGTATGTTAACAAACATCAATCACATATCATAAGTTTATACGTCATCGTATTCCTTCTTCTTAGTTTTTGGTGTCTTTAAAGGCTTAGCTTTTCCGCCTATTAAAAAGACCCAAAAATTAATCACTAATGAACCTACTGAAACCAAAATAAACACCAAACCAAAATAAAACATAAAAGCAAACCAAAACCAAATTGAATCCAATATAAACACAAACGCACTAGCAATAACTGGTGAACCTACTTTCAAAATGACAAATGAACCTATTTCCAATAAACACTAGCAAATAACTGATGATCAAACCCACTAGCAATAACTGATGAACCTACTTTCAATTAACTATTGAACTAACCACTAGCAATAACTGATGAACCTACTTTCAAATAACTGATGATCAAATGCACTATCAATAATTGATGAACCTACTTTCAAATAATTGATTATCAACGTACTAGAAATAACTGATGAACCTATTTTCAAATAACTGATGATCAAACGCATTAGCAATAACTGATGAACCTATTTTCAAATAATTAATGATCAAACACACTAGCGATAACTGATGAACCTATATTCAAATAACTGATGATCAAATGCACTAGCAATAACTGATGAACCTATTTTCAAATAACTGATGATCAAACCCATTGGCAATAACTGATGAACCTATTTTGAAATAACTTATGATCAAACCCACTAGCAATAACTGATGAACCTATTTTCAAATAACTGATGATTAAACCCATTAGCAATAACTGATGAACCTATTTTTAAATAACTGACGATCAAACCCACTAGCAATAATTGATGAACCTATTTTTCAAATAACTGGTGATCAAACGCATTAGCAATAACTGATGAACCTAATTTTCAAATAACTGATGATCAAACGCACTAGAAATAACTTATATATAGCCAACAGACTTTGAAAAACAACCGATGCTAACTGATGAACAAAAAAACCCAAAATTTATAACATCATCCGCATGACAACACGCAAAATAAAATGATCACTTTAAATACCCTTAATTAAATCACAAAAAATATAATTAAATCAAATTCAATCCCAAAAATACAACATACATCGGTAACTCAAAAAACCCATATAAGAAAAAATTTCACAAAATTCTATAAAATAGTAAAATTTGGGGGAAAATTAAATAAGAAAAATTAGATAAATTAAAAACCTGGATAATGAAATTAGATGTATCAATTGATAAACTTACGATTAGGATTCATCTTTTCGAGTAGATTATTGGAGATTTTGATCAGAAATATGAGAATCAAAACCCTAATTTTTTCCCCGATTTTTTAGTGAGAGAATTGAGAGAGAATAGAGAGTGAAATGAATGTGAGTGAGAAGATGGACTAATGGAGGAAGATAGATATGACGGGTTTTGTTTGTTAAATGACTATTTTATCCTTTTAAATAGAATGGAGCGTCATTTTTTTCTCTCAATTAAATTGGACGGTGCAATGGAATAATTAGATGATCAGACGGTGGAAAAGTCATTTTAGACTTTTTAATTTATATCCCCTTTGCAAGGGATCGCAACTCTTCAATTGTGACCTCCAGGGAATATTTTCATATAATATTGCAGTCGCAAGTAAGGAAATGGATGAGATTGTACTCCCGATGTTGAATATCTTGGAACTTTCTCTGTTGCCACAGTTAAAAAGTTTCTGCCACAAAATGAATGTGATATCAACTTCAAATGACATGCTTGATGTACGTCTCTTTGGTAGTAATGTATGTGACACTGAGCTGTGAACCTAATAATCTTGTTCGATACTTCTTATGTATTATTATAAAGACGAAAGACGAATATTGTTATTTAGATAGATAATAACCAAAAGTTAGCTAATTCGGTTATGGCAGTTAGTTAGTTATTCGGTTATAAACTGAAAAGACACAATGGTTCATCATGTCGATTGGAACCATATATATTAATAACTTGTATCGATTTAATGGTTAGACAATATACTTACTCATGTTACTTTGCAACTTATACATTCGACTAGAAATTGGGACAACATTTGGCATCAAGAGCAAGTGGTTTACGCGACTTCGTTTCTGGATACAAAGAACATATTTAACGAGAAGGTCATAAGAGGGAATACACTGAAAACATCCTTGGTTTTCGGAAGGAACGCCTTGTTTTTACATCAAATGTCATTGGTGGGACAAAACTTCATTGGAGATATCGAAGGGAAGGAAGGAAACTCTTTATCGTATACAAGGAAACGTGGAACAAAGAGTAAGAAGCGCTGAAGTTTTCTTTTGTGTTTGCTTTTAACGCGACACAGGAAAGGAAAACATATACATATCGTTTAGTCATAAAACGAGTGGGAGAGAAAAAGCTTTGTGAAACCGGTTAAAACAAAACCCAAAGTAGAAGAAAATGCGGCGTATAACGCGGGGAACGTTGTTGTTGAAAAGATTGAAATGTATACGTGTAATAAGAAGGACAAAGGAGTACTCAAGGAAAGTTTAGTGTGGAATACATGTCGGGTGACACAAGGGAAAAGCAACAACGAAAATCATAAACAATTGGAAAGTTTGTTTCGGTGTAGCTTACCAAGACTGGTGGCAAAGTTTGTATGTTGGAAGGTTTGTTGATTTCGGAATAAGAGAAAGAAAAAACAACGTTATACGAGACGTTGTGGAGAAGGAATCAAAAACAACACACAAGGAAGGAATATAGCAACGTGAGGGCGTGTGGTATACTAAGGAAAAGGAAGCAAGGAATTTAGTTTTTGGATTGTTGATACAAAATCATTTCAACAAAAAAAACAAAAAAGAGAACGTGGGTGATTGTTTCGGTTCGTTGGGAAGAAAAGCAATTCGACACAAGTAAAGAAAAAAAGGGGACTGTGGTCTCTTGTTCTGTGGTTCGAAGCAAAGACAACGAATTCGAGAAAAAAACAACGAGGGTCTTTGGATGTTCCTGCACATAAAATAAAGGAATTAGTTCCTTTTGGAGACCCAAGCCATTATTGACTTGGATCTGCCTCGTGTATCAATATAATTATATCTATCAAAGTTCATTGATACACCATTGGGAATGTTTGAGATGTTTATTCCTTTTGGTCTCTATTCCCAACATGCTGAGGCCTCCACAACATTTCCCAAATTTACCCTGTTTTTGTTTACATGACCAGCAATGGTAACTTTTCGCCTAGCAGTGGGAACTGCTGGCTCAGAAATTTTGGTTTTTGGTACCCACTTCTAATTGTAAACAACCATTTTCTCATAAAAGTCCTTTTACCTATTTGTGCTGATTTAACAAAAGTTGTAATTGGTTTTACACTTGAAACAGATGGTTTTGGGTAAGCAGTCTTAGCTAAAGGTCTAATGCCAGATTTTAGTTGAACGGCTCGGGGAATCATGTTGTTGTGAGTATTTGGGTGAGAATGAATTTGAAAAGTGTTTTCATTCATGTCACACCCCCAAAATCGGGTCCAGCGGAAGCATACGTGTAATCGGGGTGTAACTCAATTGGTATTACAACACTAGTTCAAAAATGGTTTTCACTTCAATCATTTAGAATAAAATAGTTAAATCAAAAATATTGAATTTACATCGTTAAAAGTAGTGCGGAAGTAGGCCCTTAAAATAGTTTTAAAACGGTCCCCATATAAATAATCAGAGTCTTCTATGACCATGCCATGCCCTGCCAAAACCTCCAGTAGCGTGCCATTGGTTAAAACCTGAAAATACATGCTAAAGTGTCAACACGAGGTTGGTGAGTTCATAGAGTTTGTTTAACAAATAAAGTTTATAGAAAAAAAATGGTCACACAGCAAAGGCATCGTAAATCCACTCAGTTACAATTCCCGCCATAAGAGACTTGTAACCTGTGTGTTCACAACCCACTGCTAATATATATATAGTAAGATTAAACATGTATAAGTTCATCACAACAGTTAAGCAATTAGTCGTGAGTCTACACTTCATCTCCGAAGACCTCACGTTTGTATGTATGTCTCAATGGTTGTGTCCAACAACTTAATCTGGGGCCATTGGAAGTCTCAGTAGCCATCCAGCAACTTAATCTGGAGCCACTGGAAGTATGTATGTATGTATGATTACTGGGTTCCATTTCCCAAAGTATCAGTTGCTCAAGAATACACAATCACAGTTTAGTATAACACAGTTAAGTATAGCACAATCACGTATGTATGAAATCAAGTATAAATGTAATCAAGTATAAGACAATCAAGTATAAATGTTTTGTGTATCAAAAAAAATATGTTTTTAGTATTTATACAAGTAAGCAAGTAGTTGAGCATGTATCTCCCCCGAAGAGTTAAAACAAGTATAAAGAGTAAAAGTGGGGCTATGACTCACCTGGTGCGAATAGCTACGATGACAAGAGTGGATACTCAGAAACGAGGTTCGATCTCTAACCGCAACCTAATATGAATGATAGTGATCTACTTAGATCATGAAGTGATGAAGAGAATGCACATGCACATGATACCTATACCACTCGTAACTTGAAAATACTTGTTATTGCCAAAGTAAAGTATTTTCCATACTAGAATAATAAAAACTTGTCGTAATATATCGTATATAAAAACGTTAGTGTTATATTCCTCGTTTTGAAAACCTTAAGATATCGTCTAGTAGTCGCATAAATAAACCTTGGGTCGTACGTATTTCGTTAGTTAAAAATAAACTCCTTGAATAAGAAATCTAGAAAATATGTCATTATTTTCTAGTAGTGACTAAATATATATATATATATATATATATATATATATATATATATATATATATATATATATATATATATATAGTTGTGACGATTTTAAAACGTGTATCACTTGGTCGTTTTAAGCTCATTTTACTCGTTCTTTATATCCACGGATTCGTTTTAGTATATACTAATATATTTTTGATAACTCGGCTTCACTAGGTTACGTCTAACACCTCTATTTGCCCGTCGAAAACTGTCAAACAGCATGCAGTTTTCAGAAAAATAGTTTTCGTCGTTAAATTTACAAAAATCATATCTCCTTCGTTATAAGCTCTTTTTAATCCGTTCTTTCGCCAAAAGCTTCGTTTTTAAATGTATTTTCTAAATCTCTAGCCCAATGTTACTCGGAAACCTCTGAGTTTTCTGGATTGGTCGATTTGGGACAGTAGGTAAATATATATGTTTAAAATCCATTTCTAGTGTTTCAAACTAGTTTCTAATCCAACCAAACCACTTTCAATCACCACAAATCTAGTCTAATCTTACCATACACCTTCTTAGGGTGTCATGGGTTCCTAAACATCATAAATCAAGTGGATCTAACAAGGATCTAACTATAATCCATTTCTAGGGATCAAAAGTTATATATATATATATATATATATATATATATATATATATATATATATATATATATATATATATATATATATATATATATATATATATATATATATATATATATATATATATAAATGAGTGGTATAACTAACATATGCATGTAGATCTTGAATGGAAATCATATGACCATAAAAAAAACATGAAGAAATTATGAACAAGAGTTTGACAACTTACCTAGAAAGATTATAGAGCTTGGATGAGTAAAACCTAAGAAACCTTGAGTTTTTATTTCAAAACTCAAACAAGGACAACAAAAGGAACTAGACAATGACTTGATCTTGGAAAAATGATGGATTCTTGCTTTTGTTGTGTTCTTGGCCGTGTACCATATAGAGAGAAAAGAAAGAGATGAGAACTTGTAGATTTGGTGAGAATGAGATAGGAAATGAATGAGTTTTTAGTATAAGTAATATATATAGGAAATATCTAGGGAACTAGATCCATAAATTAAGGAAGGATACATAGGGGGGGGGGGGGGGGGGCGGCATTTTCAATGGGTAGGAAGAAAATGGAAGATATTGTGTAAGATAGTTGGTGATTTGGTAGTATATTAGTGTTTTTAGGTAATACCGGGTACCGAGTTAAGTAGAAATAAATTATAACGAGATAAAATAAAATATAATGAAGTTGTAAAAATTGTAAAATAATATTCCTGATGAGAATCGGAAGTTAAAATAATGATCGGGTTGAAATATCGCAAACCGACGTAGTTATAAGCTTTGACCGGAAAACGTAACAGTTGATTTGAAAACACCGGGTAAATTAATAATATAATTTTTATATTATTATTATGAGTATAAAAATGTGTTAGGACCATAGTTGGGATTGTCGGATCAATTATTCAAAATAATAGCTCATAAGATAACGTTTATTAGGTAGATAATCGTATGTATATAGAAATGATGCATCTTACGCATAAATGACAAATTTTCTCCGGAGGTGAATAGTGTTTTATGAATAGTAAAATTTTTGAACGCTTCTCAGAATATCAAACTGACTCCGAAAAAGATGAATAGTAAAATGATGAATAGTGATCGATGAATAGTAACTGATGAATAGTAATTGTGAAAGTTCGAGAAAAGACCAGAATTTACGAGTTGTGACAATTCACCCTTTTGTTCCTAAAAATTTCCCTTCTTCCCTTGTCGTAGTTACAATTAGCATGTAAGTGATCAAAACTTCCACAAATATGGCATGCTTTATTATTCATCACAAAATCACTACCAAGTTGTTGAGACTTAAGGTTATTCCAGTTCCTCTGGTTACCTCTAGTAGCTGGTGAATTGTTCCTATACATCTCAGCATATTTTACAGTTGGCCTAGATTGATTAACATGTTTTCTAGGTGTCACTGTATCATCTTTAACTACTTTGGGAACAGTAGCTTCTACATTAACCTCAACACTCTCATCCACTAGAGATAAATCACTAGCACTCTCAAAGGCATCAGTCTCTACCTTAACCTGTTCATCATTAGCACTTTTCACAAATTTTGGGCCATAATCAAAAGTTGGTTCTTGAAACTCTTCTAACCCAGTATGTGCTAGATTTATACCTGGAGGTGATGGAACACCTCTTAATGGTGGAGGAACTAACTTGTAACCTACACCTGACTTAGCCTTATTAACAACCTGTGCTTCCCAAATTTTATCTATACTTTTAGACTGATAAGCAAGTGTATCACAAGTTAGTTTAACATTTTCATTACACTTCTTATGTTTTTCAATCTCTTCTTTAAGGGCCTCATTAACAGCAATCTTATAGTCTAAATCCTTTTTTAACACAGCAATATCATCATTATATTTAGACTGATTTGCTCTAAAATGTTCTAACTGTGTTTCTAAAACAGACAAACCTCTTTTATAGTTAGACAAAGTATAGTTAGAATCCATTAACTCTGTTGTTTGTTTTCTAAAAGTTGCCTAAGTCTTTCACACTCTTTTAAAGCTTTACAAGATTTAGAAATACTTTTAGTTGAATGTACCTCAGAGTCAGAGAAAGCCATTAGAGCAATTTTAGTTGCTACCATTGCAGATTCTGAAGGTGCTTCTTCTTCATCATCCATGTAACTCCAATCATAGCTAACACCATTGTTAGTGCAAACGTTACGACGTTTAATCTATACAATGTCTTTGTGTTTTAATGATGACAAACACGTAACTTGTAATACATAACGTAAAGTGCACAAGTTACTCATTCACACATCAACGTCTCTCGACATCACTTCAGGTATATACAAACACACTTTACCAACTTTGTTAAGTGATCAAAGAAAATGTTTTTGCCCTTAAACCTTACATTTTATAAAGACAAACTTACATGGATGGTCCCTGTGGTTTACACGGACTGCAAGTTTAGTCCCTAAGTCAAAATAAGTACATCAGACATCCCTAATTTTGAAACCTGTCACCCTTTTAGTCCCTAATTTGGATGGGCCGTTAGTTTATCCGTTAAGTTATTTGCACCGTTAGTCCTTCATTAATATTTTTTGCATCGTTAGTCCTCATTTTAAAAAAAAGTCCTCATTTTTTGCACCGCTAGTCCCTCCGTTAATTTTTTGCACTGTTGTCAATCTTTTTATGTTTTCGTCTATTTTTTACGTTTTTGTCAATCATTTTACATTTTCGTCCATTTTTTATGTTCTCGTCCGTTCTTTTAACGTTTTCGTTCATTTTTTACGTTTTTGTCAATGTTTTTACATTTTCGTCCATTTTTTTACGTTCTCGTCCGTTTTTAACGTTTTCATCCATTTTTTACATTTTCGTCCACTTTTTTACATTTTTGTCTGTGTTCTTATGTTTTTAAACGTTTTCGTCCATTTTTTTACGTTTTCGCTCGTTTTTTTTGTGATTAGGTAAATATACTAAAAGAAAACTTGACATTTGATAAAAATATTTCTGTATCGATTATAAATCATGATTTTGTCCCCTTTCTGGTCCAAATCATCGAAAGTGTAAAACACGAAACTTGTCTGGAATGATGTTTTACATTACGACTCATGGGATTTTAACCTGAAAAATGCAAAACAAGGGCTATTTACTACCAAAACTTAAGCCATTTTCGTTCGTTATCATTCGTTAGTTATATATCAAATCGGACTCACCGGCTAGTGTATATGTCTTAGAGGAGAAAACTATATGAATATCTTTACGTTTTCGTTTGTTTTTCTCACGTTTTTAAATGTTTTTGTCCATTTTTACATGTTTCGTCAGTTTTTTTTTCACATTTTCATACATTTTAATCCGTTTTTATCTTGTCCGTTTTTTCAAATAAGTTTGATGATTTACACAAGTACAAAAATTTACAAGAGTTTATAAGTATGAATTTGGTAAAAAATGGCTTAAATTTTGGTAGTAGACAGCCCATGTTTTGCATTTTCGGGTTAAAATCACGCGTGTCTTGATGTAAAACATCATTCTGGACAACTTTCGTGTTTTAGACTTTTGATGATTTAGGCCAGAAAAGGGTTAAAATCGTGATTTAAAATTAACACACAAACATTTTTCTCAAATGTCAAATTTTCTTTTAGTGTACTTACCTAATCACAAAAAAATGAGCGAAAACGTAAAAAAAGGCGAAAACAGATAAAAATATAAGAAAACAGATAAAAACGTAAAAAACAGACGAAAACGTAATAAAACGGATAAAATATAAGAAAATAGACTAATACGTAAAAAAGCGGACAAAAACATTAAAAAATGAACGAAATGTTAAAAAAACGGACAAGAACGTAAAAAATGGACGAAAACGTAAAAAGATTGACAAAAACGTAAAAATAATGAACGAAAACGTTAAAAAAACGCGCGAGAACGTATGAAAATGGACGAAAACGTAAAAAGATTGACAAAAAAGTAAAAGAATGGACGAAAACGTTAAAAAAACGGAGGAGAACCTTAGAAAATGGACATAAACGTAAAAAGATTGATAACGGTACAAAATATTAATGGAGGGACTAACGGTGCAAAAAAATGGGGACTTTTTTAGAAAATGCGGACTAACAGTGCAAAAAATATTAACGAAGGACTAATGGAGCAAATAACTTAACGGATAAACTAGCGGACCATCCAAATTAGGGACTAAAAGGGTGACAGGTTTCAAAATTAGGGATGTCTGGTGTACTTATTTTGCTTTAGGGACTAAACTTGCAATTCGTGTAAACCACAGGGACCGTCCGTGTAATTTTGTCTTTTATAAATGTGACAAAACATTTTTTACAAAAATAAACTAGACAAATTATTTTTGTATTTATAAAGAAATGTTTAATTAGAAAAATAAATTTGTCCAAACGTCCTTATTTCCCGCCCAAATCAGATAAAATTTCACCAGGTAACATTTCACCACAAAAGGACAAAAACTGTCGGGAAGGTCCCTTAAATAGGTGACGGTCCCTTATTGATAAGGGACCGTGCAAGGTTTAAGGGGCCGTCCCTGGTATCTCGATCTGGCTATAAATACTGACCCATTTTCACTAGAAAACTGATCTTATTTGCACAAAAATTTTCTGGTCTTTCCTTTTCATTCTTTCATCACTATAACTCTTTGGTATGTGTTTATAAGTGATCACGTCATCCACTACATCATGTGCAAGAGATGAACACTTGAAGTCATCAAGAATCGAAGTGTTATTGAGTCCACACACACAACTAGTCTTATGATTTTCTTTTTCCTCTTCCGTCAAGTGCAAGACAAGAACTCTCGACAACTATGAAGATTCGAGATATTATAGGTGTCAACACACAAACGTAACATGTGTTACGTGATAGGATTTGTATCATGTCATTATTTTTCGACTTGTGTGTGAGTCGAGGATGGGATATAAACTTGGATGGTGATGTAGTTCCAAGTATTGTATTTATGTGAGCTTGGATGGTGATGTAGTTCCAAGAAGTCTTGTAACTAGATTAGTTCATGTATTTGTTGTGAGGAGAGTGATGTCCTAAAGTGTATGTAAAACCCTAAATTCCGTAATCCTAAATTTTCGTATAATTTTAAAATTTCTATATAATGATACAATTAATTTAAACGCGAATACAATTTAGACAATCAACCGTAAACTCATAAAAAGTATAACAAAACGTCATTTTAGAAATCTTTGAATATTTTAGAACTCCAAAATAATTGTATGACTTAAATATAATTATTAAAACCCATTAAACTAAAAAAAAATCAGGTTGTTTTTCCCCCTCCCATACACGAAATTCAGAAAAAAAAGGAAAACCCTAGCCTCCATAATTTCTTGTCATCAAGAACTCAAGATCAAGATTCGTGATAATCCCGTGAAGGTTTGGTACGATTAATCACCTATTTTCTTTAACATCTTTTGTTTTTAAATTTTTTTATATAACTATAATTGATGGATATGATTAGGGTTTATTAAAATTCAATAACTAAACATGTTTGATCATTAAAAACATAATTAGGGATGTGTTAGAGGTTTTATCAGGCGTTTGGTTAGGGTTAGGGTTTTGTTTGTGATGCTGACAGAAATTTGTGTCGGATTGATTAGAGTGTATCTTGATGATCTTAACGTGTTTGTACTTAATTCTTGAGTCTAAAATTAAGTACTACTTGTCTACGTTCTGGAAATATATGTTTCATGGTGATTGGAGGTCGGGAGGTAATCTTTTTGATTTTTACAACATAAGTTGTCAAAGCTGAGAAATCGAGCCTGAAATTCAGATGGTGTTTTTGATTTTTCATTTCCAAACCATACGGAGTTAGGAGCTATCCTTTAATAGGGGTTAAATATAGGATATGTGTAACTTCCTATAATTTTCGTAAATTTTTCTGAAGTGTATAAATGGGATCACTAAAAGCAAACTTTCTGCATGTATGTGCAGTTAATTTTCTGGGCAGGTCTGGAAATACGAATTTTTAAACCATACTTATGCTTTGAAATAAAATCTGAAATTTTTTTTGAACTTACCTAACTGATATGGGAACACTTGAAAATTTTCTCATAATTATCTGAGCTATTTTGATATGCCTTTGAATTAATAAGAAACTGAACTTGAACATGATAAAAATCTGAAATACAACTTAAGTTAAGGTTTTGGTTTAGTGTAACGCTACTAATGTGTTTTGGCTTTAATTACTTTTGAAACATTAGTGTAGATACTTTTAGACATATGTTAACCTAATACCAATTTTGAACCCTAAGTCGGTTATTTAATCATTGTGAACCGAACTTATAAATTTCTGGTAACCTACTAAATATGGAAACTTACTACTTTTGGAAAACTGCTAAAAAAGGAAAGTTACTAAAAAATGGAAAGCTGGCTAAATTGAGTAATCTGATTAAAAAAAGTATTTGAATAATAAACCGATCATTAATCCGTGTAGATTCGCTGAAGAAGGATGTGACTTCCTATTCGTATGTTATGGTTTCGTTGGCGGGTTAAGGTACAAATATTCTAACCTTTCAGTAAGGTTTCTTATGACTCATGATCCGTTCCATTGCCACTATTATGATTTCTGATCTTTATACGTCTGATATCTTTGGTTCATTTGTTAGTATGATTTCGTATGAAGACCCTTTTAAAAATATAACCTGATGACTTTTGAGAAAAACTATTTTTGAAATGATTTATGTGATTACGATACGATGCCAGTTTTATATGAAGGTTTTAAGACTTTTATAAAATGTGTGTTTAAAGAAATACTTTTATGATAAAAAGGTTTTAAATAATTTTTAAAAGTCCTTATTCTGTTTTATTCTCTAAGATTTCTCATTACTTTCTTTAACATCTTTTGATTATTTAACTTCAAATTTTGAACCTTTGCTATGAACCCTATTGCTATTATGAACCTTTGATTTGAACCTTTGACTTGAGCCATTACTATGTTCCCTTCGTATGATTCCTATTTGTTGACCCTTGTGATTTGATATGAGTTGATATTCATTTGCATGCTATAGTTTCTTTCCTTGTAGCATTTCCTATTTATATTCCCATTATATGTTTTGCCTATATGTGTTAGACTTATTAGCCAGTCATGGGGAGTCCATGGCCTTGCCACTGATACACCAGTGGTATTGACACTATCTGTGGTGGTGGGTTTTAGTCCACAGCGTTCCCTTTAAGCTAGCTATTCAGGCCTATATTTATTATTGTATATGTTTACTTAGCCTAAAGCTTTGTGCATATATATTTGTTTTGCAGGGGGCGTATGGATGCATCCTAGGTACTTTGTTTCTTTTTTAATTTGGTGAATGGGTATGTGTGTGCGATACACTCCATTTCACATTTGGTACATCGAGCTAGCTACTCTATGTACAATTTGATATATGACTATTGGGCATTTCTGTTAGTTATACTTTTATATGATCCTTATTATCTTGTCTTCTCCATTGTTATTGACTTATGTTTGCCTTATTTCAATTGCTTACACTTATGATCCGTTTCATTTTTTTTATTCGTTTGACATTCCATATTCGTATTTCCTTTGATTATATTCTGTTAGTCCTACTATATGTTCCACATTCCTTGACCTTTGTCTCAGCAGGTTTGCTTAGATTCATTTCGCATTCGGTTGCATTTTCCTTTGTTTATTAGTCTTCATTTGTTTATATCTGTTCACTGGGCTATTTAAGCTCAGCCGCATTTCTTTTCCTGCGGCAGGTTTTGTGAACCTTGTATTACTAATGTTTAGAATTAGTCCTTTATCTTTTCTTTAGAATTGTTTTGTGAACCTTGTATTACTAATGTTTTCCGCTTGCTTATGTTCTGATTTGACCCCATAATGTTACACTTTAGCCCTTTTCGGGTTGGGGTGTTACAGTGTAGGTTAGGATTTGTTGAGTCATTATGTAAAGACTTGGATCAGGGATGATAAAGTGTGTCAAGTGTGTAAAGACTTGATTCGGGTGAAGAATCAAGTACGTCCTGTGTGTGGACTCGGATTGCATGAAGATTCAAATTTATCTAAGTGTGAAGATTCAAGTGAATGGGAGTGCTCGTTCATGTGAAGGCTTAGATCGTGTGTCGATCTAAGTGGGACAAAAGTGCTTGTTCGTGTGGCCATGTGGGCCTTTGTGTAGATTGGTTCTAGCTAGGATTAGGACTCGACATTCTGCATAGTGTCGCTAAACTTGGTGTAAGCTTGTGTATGGTTTGTTCCACCATAAAGAAGCGTGTTGATTAGTGAAGTAACTCTCGAGTGTGGGACTCGGGGAGTGGAGTAGGACGAAGAGGTGCTTCGTGCTAAACCACTATAAATCATCATGTCCGGTTTGCGTTTTCTCTTACTTGCTCTTTACTTTCTATGTTTGTATTGCATTTATGCTTTTGTGACTTGGTGTGTATATGCTTGTGATATCAACTAGTTAACTTAGAAACATAAAACATAAGAAAACTTAATCAGATGAAATGGACACCCCCACTGGTGGTGGTCCCTTAAACAGGGACGGTTCCCACACATTTAAGGGACCGTCGGTGTATTTAAAGGACCGTCGATAGTGAAATCAAAACTGGATAAAAACGTTTAAACCTCACATTATGTTCAAGTCTATGTGATTGCTTGCATCCTTGTTATTAAGTGAAATATATGTTTGTTATGAATGACGTACCACTATTCATATTTAGTCACACTTGATCGGGAATTTGATACGAAACATTTTACGTTTTAAAGAGGAACGTATTCACCCCGCCCCTCTACGTTTCTACAATTGGTATCAGAGCCTCGTCGCACTAGTTTAAAAAAAATGGTTTTTAAAATAGAGTACGGTCCACGTATCAAATTTCTCATTGAGAGGGATTAAATATGAAAAGTGTTTAGTTGCTAAACATGTGGTTTGTTGTTTAATTCGTATTAGTTTTGTTGGTTTAATGCACTTCATATACTTGCTTGAAGGAAATAATCTTTTACACTAAAAATGTGTTTTACCTTACTGGCGGCGGTCCCTTATCTCTAGGTTGTCCTTTATCACTAAGGGACCGTCTGATATTTAAGGGACCTCCACCAAAACAGTGTCAAACTTTGAAAATTCATATAAAATCAACCGTAAGTCTGTAGGAGTCGTGCCACCCGCCATTTTAAAGGTAATTGAATGTATTTTCATTTAAAAATAATTAAAAGGATTGATTCCGAACTTAATTAAGTCATTAATACAAAATACTTCATACTAGTCAAAATCGTATGCCACGTTTTAATATAAAACTACCTTTTTGCTAAAGCTCTCGAGTCGGACATTTTAAGTAAATGAATTTTTGAAAAATGGTTACATTGACTTGATACTAATTAATTATTGAATTGGGGAGGAAAATTATTTAAACAAAAAAAAAAAAAAAAAAAAAAAAAAAAAAAAAAAAAAAAACCAAAACAAAACAAAAAACAAAATCGAGCAAGTATATGTTGTTGTATCTAACATGCTAAACTACTACGAATAACGTTGTGAGTAATATGCTAAATGATTATTTGATTTTTATTGTTTGCTTATGTTATAATGTTTTAGTAACTCACTTAGATATGTAGACTAAGTTGATTAATCATGTGTGACGAAAACAATTGCTTTAAACAATTATCCTTCCAACGGTTCTAGTGTTAAAATACGCCACCTTAAAATATGTAACACTTCTTCAACATGATTTCTAAAACATTGTATTCACTTATCTTGGTTGGCCAGGGGTTATCTAACCAAGATAAAGGTTTATAACAATACATAAGTATTTAAGTAAAAGAAAATGTATTCTTGAACCTTGCATGTATTTGAATACACACTAACTGTTTCAAACATGTAGTCATAAACTACACTTTTTCATAAGTTATGTATTATATAAAAATTGTTAGGATAATTATTTTTATACTTATGAAATGTCAAAAATTGCGCATATTATATGTAATAATAAATAGTTTTTGCACACAAAAATAAATGGCAAACTTAAATCATTAAGTTAACATGTGATTGTTATTAACCTCACACATACAACAAGCATTAAATTTGATGGAGCACATTCCATAAATCTTTACTAATTTTCTTTATTAAAAGGAGTGATTGTGAGGGTCAAGAAAGATTTCGAACTCATATCGATTCATTATTCAAATTATGATTGATATAATTATCGAATCTAATTGACAAGATTTTAAGTGTTGACATGAAATTGGATTCATTATTTGTTTAGCTTCAAGATATAACAAAACATATCATCTTGAACCTACATACTCAATCACACTCGATTGGTATGAAAATAATGACATCTTGGATCATAACTCACACTTGTGTTGATGGTGTCATATTGAGTCTAATTGTCCAATTGTTGTGTTCCAAACATTAAACTAATATGTTTAAAAGATGATTAAAAGACACAACGAATTAGGGTTGATGACTTGGATGTTTCATCTGAAATATTCAAGCAATTTACATTGCAACAAAATTCGTAAATGTGTCATTTCTGAAAACCCAAACACGAGCAAAAAAACAACATATGTAGACTTTGCTCATGAATGAGTCAAGACTCAAAATCACATGTCAAGTAAAAATATTACATATAATACATCATCAATCTTCAAGAAGATAACCTGTATCTAAAAAGGATAATTTATACAATGTGTGTCAATACATAAACAAGTAAAATTTGTAAATCACATTATAACTAAAAACACTTTTTTTCATTAGTAACTCATAAGAGTTAAAATGTTTTTTCTTTTAAATAAGCATGTTTGTCAAATGATACAATATATTTTCTGTCAATAATACAAAGTAAATGGTTACACGATCAATTTAGGTAAGTAATCTTTATTAGATTTTCTTTCTCAAGATTTACTATGGGGTATTCTTGAAACCAAAAACACGTGATTTAAATACCGCACTTGCCTTTGTTACGATGTTGTGTAAGACATGTCGTTTTCATTAACCAACTTTTAATATATTGATAGTTAAGTTATATTAGGATATGTTCAAGCGGTATTGGCCATTATCATCTTTGAAAAACGTCGATGGGAAAGTATAGGGATTTTTTTCTAATATGAGAATGGCTACTGGAGAACCTATTGCACTAGAAACTCAATTTGACCTAACGGTTGAATTGCTTCCGGAGAGAAGTTGGGTTTGTGGTAAACCCGTAAAAATGGTCGTGTTTAGGCTTAATTGAGCACCGCTAGTAACAGTCTCATACCCATTCTCTAACATGAAAAATTGTCATTCCTACATTTGACTAAAGACATTTTACATCGATGATCTTCGTCTCCCGTTAGGATTAGACCTTAAACAAGTAATTGATCAGCTACAAACGGTCAACCAAAGTCAACCATGGACGTGGTCAATATGGTGAAACTTCTTGTGCCGATTCTCCTTGGAAGTACAGTGTTTCCCCAGGTCGTTATGTCCCGACGAGGTGTGATGGTATCAAAACGGGTTTGTGATCGGGTGAATTTGGACAGAAAAGGGTTGTGATTGATTACACTAAGGAATTTTGAAAGGAAATAGCTTAAATAATCTATATTAACAAGATCGTGAAATCAGATAACACAGAAATGTGTAAAACCTAAAAACGCGTACGTTTGATTTAAATTTACGTAAATGTACGAAATAAAACGCGAGTTTTAAGAAATAAAATACCTACGGATATGAAAATTATATTTTTACAATCCTAATGATATAAGAAAATTTTAGGGAAAAGAAAAATAATTTTTACACTATTTAGTTAATTATTATTAATTAATTACTAATTACTAATTACTTTTTAATTATTTAAATTACACTAAAATACAAATAATTAGGATTTTAGCTTAGAAAAATAAAATTTAAATTTGGAAAAATCTAAAATAATATAAAACTAATTTTAAAACAGAAAATATATTTTTTAGACTTTTTAAATAACTATTACTAATTAAAAAATAATTATTAATTAATTTAAACTAATTTAAATTAAGAAATATAGCAAATGAACAGTGAAAAATATGAAACTTTTTCTAAAATTATTTTATAAATAAAAATGAGACTTGCTTTTGGAAAAAGCTGAAAATAAGCTAAAAAACTTAAATAGAAGGTATCGCTTTATTAAATTTTGTATTTTCTGGAATTTCGTTTTACAAAACTACTCAAATACTTAAAATAATAAACTTTAATGAAGAGACTTTGGTTGTGGATCAAAAATAAGCACTTGCGAAGCACAAGTGCTTAACAGATTTGAATGTTCAAGCTTATTAGGACTTGTGATTGTTTGAAAAAGCTACACAACAGTCTACAAATGATATCACAAAGGTAAATCAGACAGAGACCAACTTGAAATGAGCAAACACAAAGAGATAAGCATAATTGATAAGCTAAAAACTAGGAATAAGCACTTCCAAATCCTGATTACCAACACAGGCCAAAAGCGCTACCTGCAGGCCAATGTGGGGTCCACTAAACTTGAACCCTCAAGATGGACAGGAGGTCTTTATAATAAGCAAAGAATCATACACTGGGCCCTACTAATAAGCCCTAGGGGAGGGCTTGAACTTGGGTGAGTGAGACTGAGTATTGTGGTGTAGGGCATGCACCTACCCTGCAGCCTGAATTAAGCTAGCAAATAAGCCTGAAAGAAAAATGCTAAAGTTCAGCTGGTAGATATCAACTTGTGAAAATCTCAAAGCGTAATTCCAAACACAAAATTCATGAAAATTCCTACAAGATTTGGAAAAAACTAAGAACATGCAACTTTTGACTTTTTACGATGAACTCTAAGGTTCACTTTAATGGATTTAAATATGTCTAAATTTACTACATAGGATGTTTTAAGCTAAAATATGACCTAATTATGCTAGGTTAACAACTAATGCTCATAGATGATGAATTATACTATCTAAAAATCCTAACAGTATGCATAAGTAAGAAGCAAAAGTTTATTTTGACTTTTTTATAAAAAAACTATTGATTTTTTGGTAAGAATGACCTATAAGGATCTAATGCAACATGATCTAACCACTTGTAACAACAAAATATCACTGGAACACAGTGAATGATGTTGTGCCAAACACCCCTATATTGAAGCTGTTTTGAAGATTTATGAAGCAAATGGTGTATTTAGGCTACAAAACAGATTTCCAAGGATTTAGATTGGTTAGGAACACTTAAATAAGCAAAGAAACCTGAGCTTGAACCACAAATACCAAACTTTCTCTATTGTACTAATTTGGGCAGTTGAATTAAGAGGTTAACCACAATGAAGTCTAATAAGCTAATAAACAATATTAAGCTACATTCTAACTGAAGTACACCTGATAAGCATAAAGAGATAGAAATAATCAGATATTAAGGGTATGAACAGTACAAAACAAAGATTTGGAGAAAAATGCTTACAAGGGCTGTGAGTGTACAAAACAGTGAACTAATGAACCAAATACACTATCCTAAGCCTCCCATGAGGTTCTAAACCATGAATATCCAAAGTACACCCTGCTTCAAACCTTCTTCCTCATTCTTTTCTACTTTTATTTTTACACTATTTTTTATGATTTTCTAGTATTTTAAATTAAACTGCTTTGAATGCTTTGGAAACTTTTAAAAAACTTACTTGTGTGGTTAATTGAGCTTATGATCAGGTTTAGAACACCAAATGATCATAAATGAGAATTTTGCTATAAACTCTGAATTTTCATGAAAACTGAAAATGGCAATTAACTTGAATTTAGAGAATGAAAACTTACATTGACTTAAAGATAACCAATTACAATCTAAGATTACTACTAAGAATGTAAAATTACATTAGTTTTACATAAGTGAAAAATAATCTAAAAACTACATTAACTACTGTTAACTACTCTCTAGCTTTCTCTGCTTCTTTCCTCTTTTATAATCTTCAAAATGGACCCATAGAACTTTCCCACTTCTCTTTAGGGCCATTGGATTACCAAAATCGATCTTGGCCGTTTATTTGGTTTTTGGCGCAAAAATTTTCCAAATGGCAGTTAAGGTTACTTGGAGTGGATTAAGGAGTATTTATTGTTTCTTAGATGTTGTGGTTGGAAGGGGAACAAGGGATGGGGAGGTTGAGTGTTGGTTGAGTTTTGCAGGCAAGTTGGGAGGTGGATGAAGATGGTCAAAGTGGGGTTTGACTAGGGAATAAATAAAACGGGGTGGAGTAAATATTATTAGTGGATTGGGCTTAGGTTGGTTTGGGCTTATGTTTTGTTTGGACTGGATTTTTGGATTTGGTTTATGATATAACATAAGGTTCGTTTGGTTGTAGTAACTAGTAACACAAGGACCAAAAGTGCAATAAGCCGAAACTCGAGGGACCTGATGTGTAAGTCTTCCAAAGTATTCCAAGGGGTCATTCTTGCCAAGTCTCAATAACCAAAGGACCCTTGTTGAATATTCTCTAAAGTTTACACCCAGGGACTATTTCTGCCAAGTGTGAAAGTTGAGGGACCAAACTTGTAAATTTTTGAAACTTTTGACCCAAGGACCAATTTTGATAACTTTTGACTTTTAAAGGACTTTGGTTGAGTTTTCTTCCAAAACAAATGCTCAGGGACTGATTTTGTCAAGTTTTGAATGTTGAGGGACTAAAACTGCCAATTATGCAAACTTTGTTCATTTTTTATCTGTTTTCAATCATTTTGCATCTGAAACATATAAAATACAATCCTGGGATATTTTCTGTATTTTGATGCATTTCTGAGTGTTTTTAAATGTTTTTGCATTTCAGATAAGACAAAAATGATGAGTATTTACACACTCATCAGTAATAATTAGGATACTTCTTGACAGCTTAGATTACTTGCATATATGTGTAAACAACATATTGCTCTTGTATAATATGATTAAATGTCTTCATGACTCCTTAAATGCTCAATGCCTACTTGCTTAATTATTGAATGCATGTTTATTAGAAAGATCTTGCTTTGAATTAGCTTTTCTAATGTCATATTCTTGATATATGTCCATGACTTACATGTTATTTGTGCACCTAAACTTTGTTGGACTAAGTATGCCTTACATGATACCTCCTAGATGTCATATAGTCTTACATGCCTATATCCATGCTTATTATGTGATGCATGATTAAATGGCTTACATGCTTAAATCTTTGATTACTATGCAATTAGGGTTATTTATCCTCACACTAGATCATAATCTTCCTTTAGGGTGTCTAGTGTCACAATCCTACCTTATTACCTAATCCATTCCTTAATCATTATTACCCAATTCTTCTCTTTCTTAATGGCAATATGATTTTCTCCTAATCAATCCTTTGATTATTCCTATCATCTTAATTATTATTGCCCAATTCTTTTCTTTCTTAAAGGAAATATGATTTTCCCATAATCAATCCTTTGATTATTACCATCATCATCATCATCATTGTTGCCCAATTCTTTTCTCTCTTAATGGCAAAATGATTCCTACATGATCATTCCTTTGATTATTCCTATCCTTTAATCTAGGAAAAATAGAAAACTAGAGAGCTCTGCACCTCACTGATGGCGGTCCCTTATTGCATTGCTGGTCCCTTATCTTTAAAGAACCGTCCCTAGATTTAAAGGACAGTCCCCAATAGTGGTGTCACGAACTGGTTCACTGATTTTCCTCTTCTGCAATACTTTGAACCATCCTACATCGTACCTTGTCAAAAACTCACAAAGAAGCATCTTCCTCATAACCTTTCATCACTCCTAACCTTAATCCTCAAGAACACTCATTGTCACCAACATATCCATCTCCAATGACATATCTACCCATGAGAATTCCTTCAAAAACTCCTTTGTAAGAGTCCTTAGTACCATCCCTCTTCCTTTGTCACACTCACCTCTTCAGGATTAAGTACCCAACAAAACTAGGATAGCTTGTATTCCGTCGTTCTCTTCGACGATGCCCAATTAAGGATGATTGTATTCCGTCGATCTCTTCTCTCCAACATCGATGATGCCCTTTTAAGGATGCTTGTATTTCGTTGAATCCTTTCCTCACTTATTGTAAGTGCAAACGTTCCTTTCACTATCCTCACACACACATCTATAACCACCAACTTCAATTATGGAGTCTCCCACCTTTCGTCTCATCCTCACACCATCCCTGCCAAACTTTGGCTCAAAACATCCTCTCTTTATTTCGGTCCATCCTTTCCCACTTCTCCACTTTAGAAATTCATCTTCATCGTCATCTAGGAGCATATCATCCTCACCCATATCACCTAGACACTAGACACTTATCTTGGAAGATGTTAGAGAATGGTGTGTTAATCAATGATCATATATGTTTAGTTTCAATCCCTTTCATGTATTAATCTTAATTGAGTCTTGCATGTATTAATCTTCGATAATGTCATCCTATATATATCATCATTATTATATATGTGCACTTGTCTACTAACTTTGTTTTGTAGCATTACTTCATTGCTTGATTCTTTTGTAGCCAAAACTAGTTTTGAGCATACACCAAGGGGGAGCATTTGCAAGTGTTGGCGCATCTACATACTTTCTTGCTTGAAACTAACCCTTGATGTAGGTTAAGAAGGATGCAATAAGCTAGGGGGAGCTCGAAAGTAGTTGGGTAAATGGTTCGGAGTTGGTTAAATCATGGCGGTAAGAGCAAGGCTTCACTAGGATGACGCATTCTCAATTCATTTAATAATGGGGTTTGGGATTTTCTAATACATTTGGGGATCATCTTTCAAGTTCATGCCGATCTTCTTCAACCTCAACATTGGCGAAACCTTTTTGCTTCGACAAAAGGGGGTGACAGGTAGTGTAAACTAGTAACTTTTACACTTTACTATAAGTTACGGTTTACATATTTGTCATCATCTAAAAGGGGGATATTGTTAGTGCAAACGTTATGACGTTTAATCTATACAATGTATTTGTGTTTTAATGATGACAAACACGTAACTTGTAATACATAACATAAAGTGCACAAGTTCACACATCAACGTCTCTCGACATCACTTCAGGTATGTACAAACACACTTACCAACTTTGTTAAGTGATCAAAGAAAATATTTTTGTCCTTAAACCTTACATTTTATAAATGTGACAAAACTTTTTTTACTAAAATAAACTAGACAAATTATTTTTGTATTTATAAAGAAATGTTTAATTAGAAAAATAAATATGAAATTTAAATTTCAAATTGTCTAAACGTTCTTATTTTCCGCCCAAATCAGATAAAATTTCACCAGGTAACATTTCACCACAAAGGGACAAAAACTGTCAGGAAGGTCCTTAAATAGGTGACGGTCCCTTATTGATAAGGGACTGTGGAAGGTTTTAGGGACCGTCTCTGGTATCTCGATCTGGCTATAAATACTGACCCATTTTCACCAGAAAAACTGATCCTCTTTGCACAAAAATTTCATGGTCTTTCCTTTTCATTCTTTGATCACTATAACTCTTTGGTATGTGTTCATAAGTGATCCCGTCATCCACTACATCATGTGCAAGAGATGAACACTCAATGTTGTCAAGAATCGAAGTGTTATTGAGTCCACACATACAATTAGTCTTATGATTTTCTTTTTCCTATTCCGTCAAGTGCAAGAGAAGAACTCTCGACAACTATGAAGATTCGAGATGTTATAGGTGTCCACACACAAACGTAACATGTGTTACATGATATGATTTGTATCATGTCATTGTTTTCCGACCTGTGTGTGAGTCGAGGATAGGATATAAACTTGGATGGTGATGTAGTTCCAAGTAATGTATTTATGTGAGCTTAGATGGTGATGTGGTCGAAGTCTTGTAACTAGATTAGTTCATATTTTTGTTAGGAGACTGATGTCCTAAAGTGTAGGTTAGGATTTGTTAAGTCATTATGTAAAGACTTGGACCGGGGATGATTAAGTGTGTCAAGTGTGTAAAGACTTGATTCGGGTGAAGAATCAAGTGTGTCCTGTGTGTGGACTCGGATTGCATGAAGATTCAAATGTATCTAAGTGTAAAGATTTAAGCGAACAGGAGTGCTCATTCATGTGAAGGCTTATATTGTGTGTCGATCTAAGTGGGACAAGAGTGCTTGTTCATGTGGCCATGTGGGCCTTTTTGTAGATTGGTTCTAGCTAGGATTATGACTCGACATTCCGCTTAGTGTCGCTAAACTTGGTGTAAGCTTGTGTATAGTTTGTTCCACCATAAAGGAGCGTGTTGATTAGTGAAGTAACTCTCGAGTGTGGGACTCGGGGAGTGGAGTAGGACGAAGAGGTGCTTCGTGCTGAACCACTATAAATCATCGTGTCCGGTTTGTGTTTTCTCTTCTTTGCTCTTTACTTTCTATGATTGCATTACATTTATGCTTGTGTGACTTGGTGTGTATATGCTTGTGATATCAACTAGTTAACTTAGAAACATAAGACATAAGAAAACTTAATCAGATGAAATGGACATGCCCACTGGTGGCGGTCCCTTATTGATGAGTATGTAAATACTCATAATTTTATACCCATTTAGACTGTGAAAACAACCAAAAACACACAGATATGTCATATAATACTGCAAATATCTTTGGATTGTGTTTTTATGTGTTACAAGTACAAAAGGATTGAAAACAGATGAGAAACGACCAAAGTTTGTAGAATTGGCAAAGTCAGTCCCTAAACTTTTAGAATTGTCAGAATTGGTCCCTGGATGATTTATTTTGAAGAAAAGTCAACAACAGTCCCCCAGGAATCAAGGAATGACAATTTCTTCCCTTGGAGTTCAATTATCATAAAATGGCAAAAACGGTCCCTCTAGTTTAAATCTTGGCAGTTTTGGTCCCTGGGTATATAAAATTGGAAAATTATTCAACAAGGGTACTTGGATTATGGAACTTGGCATGTTTAACCCTTGTGATAAATTTTGGAAAGTTACAAAACACACCCTTGAAAAATCAGTCAATTACAAAATTGGTATTCATGTTTTTGCTAACGAAAATCAAACGGACCCTTTACTTATTATTAACCCAAAATACAATTCCAAATCCAACCCACAAATATAAACCCAACCAAATCCCCTAAGCCCAAACTACCTGGTCCACTCCCCTTTTGATAATATAAACCTGGTCAAACCCGTTAACCCCCATCTTCCCTTTCCCTCCACCTGCTTCACTGATACTTCACTGCAACACTCGACACACCTTCACCAACTCTTCAAATCTACCCATTCCATGTCCCCCCAGCTCACCAATACATCCAAACTCCATTTAATGCTACGTTCCCTACTACAAGTTAACGAAAACAGTGGGAGCACTTTTGGCACCAAAATGGTTTTCAAAGGTGAGGATCAATAAAAGCCAATCCAATGGTTAGAAATTGCTGGGATATCCTGAGGAACCCCACCAAGTTTATGTAAGTTAAGAGAAGAGAGAGAAGAAGGAGTTAGTCAGTAGTATTAGTTATAGCTTAGTTTAGCTCATCATTTTAATGTAATTTCCTAGTTTAGTTAAGTAACTTAGCTTTTAAAGCTTGAATTTAGTTTAGCTCATCATTTTAAAATTCTTAAAATTTTAACGCCTTGTTTGACTTTCCGTTGGGTAGAGTAGGAATAGAATTTTGACTTGACCGGGCACATTGAGCCCTAGCTGTTCCCTTAACTCAGTGAGGCTAAGCGTCCGCGAATCTCATTTCTTGAGGTAGTGACCATCTGAGTACTATATTAATTGACTAATCGCGCTAGCGAGCTAGTGTATGACTTGGTGACAACGTGCCAGCTAGCTAAGAAGTGCACTAGTGACCATCCGTTAGTTGAAGCGTCGAAATATTCATGCCAGCGAGCTACTAATATAGAGTTTGTTTAGAAGTTAGATGCTAAACGTGGAGTAGTTGGTTCTCTTTAGAGCTCATCGTAGGTATGATGAGGCGAAGAATGAACCACTTTTAGGGGGTCATTTAAGCCCGGAATTGAATTTATTTGATCAAATATTGCCCTAAATCGTTCCTTTTGTGATTTTAGGTACTTTGGAAGAGAAATCTGGAAAAGGAAGCAATTCGGACGTTTTTGGAGCATAAAAGTGAAGAAAACGCCAAAGTCTTAATTTTCCTTGCTAGGAACAGTAGGTGACGGCGTCAAGAAGGAATTTCTGACGGCGTCAAGAGTAATTTCCATGACGACCCAGTACAGAATTGAAGGCGTCACGAAGAAGGGCATCAAGAATAAAATGCATGACGGCCTGGAAACACATAACACATGACGGCGTCAAAAGTAGATCAAGGCAGTCCGAGAAGTATTTTGGCGGCGAGATAACGGCGTCACCAAATTGGTCTTGACACCGTCAGACCTTATTTCCTATATATAGTTTTCTAATTTTTTTCACATAAGAAAGAGAAGTTTTGGAGAAACCCTAAGGCCGAACTTAGTACGAATTTTACAGGTTTTTCAAGGGTTCTAAGCCCTTGAACCCTTTCATGTGTAATTGAGATAAGTGTTCTTTTAATTCAATCAATATGTCTATGTGTTGGTTGTCTATATCTTGTTCTTGTCTTAATTCCATCATGCTAGGCTAGATCTATCTTGTGTTTGCTTGGATCTAATGAAACCTAGATGTTAATTATGTGTTGATTACTTGTTTATGATTGTATTGGATGAATGATTTCGATGTTAGGCTTAAGAAAACTGGCAGATCTCCATATGGTAACATGCTTGAACGTCTTAGGAAACATGAACTGACGTGCACTAGGTTTTATTGGTTGTATTTAATGCATGAGTAAATTCTAATGATCCCATGTTAGGAGCTTCTTAGCCGGCTCGACATAGGAGTGAAGTAGGCACTCATAGGATTGGGCAATTAAGTGCGCCACCCCATGAATGGTATTAAGGAATACAATCCGTTATCTACGCAACTATAACAAGTAATTAACGTGTAAAAGATATCTAGGGAGTAGTAAAATCTAAGTAAACACAACTTCTCCACTTATTGCTCACAACCTTAGTTTAATTTAGTTTATTTTCATTTCTAGTATTCTACTTTGATTGCATCTTTAGTATTGGGTTAGTTGACTAGAAACTAATTCCGCCCAAATCCTTTAAACCCGAGATTTTTACTTGCTTTCTAAAAAATATAAAAATACAAAAATAATCATCCCTCATCTTTAGAACTAGTATTTTGGTTTTCTAATCCTAGCGACACTATTCCTAGCTGAACGATCAATCCCCCGGTACTTGTCACTATACTATACTACAACGATCAGGTACACTGCCTGGTGGGGGTTGTAAGCTTCTCAAGATCCCTTGAGAGGTAAAGCCTGGTGCGATTCCCACGTATCAAGTTTTTGGCGCCGCAGCCCAGGGAATAGTTATTGTCTAGGTTAGAATCTCTTTTTATTAGGTCTACTTGCTAGATTCCTTTCTAGTAAGATTTTATTTTTATTTTTAGGTCTTCTTTAGTCTATCTTATTTCTTCGTGTTTTTGTTTGTACTAGTGTGGTCATTATGGAATCAGAGAGTCGCCGTTTAGAAATTAGCAAGAGGCTTATTGTGCATAAAAGAAGAAAGAGAGAAGCCTCTCCAAATGAAAATTGAGTTTACAGACTTCGCTCCAACCCCGGATGAGTTGAGTTTCCATAGGTTCCTTTTCCAACATCCTTGTCCCTCAAAATATAGAAAGACACCATGGATTAGGAGGTATAACTTCAGGAACATAAAAATTCCTTGCATGATTGGGTACATGTCTAGAGAGCATACATACATTGACTTAAAAGCACCCATGAATATCATGTCTTGGCTCTATTACAATTGGATAATGAACGAAAGGTTAAGCCCTAATAGGCTATGTAACTTTGTCAGGAGAGTAAAAGGGGTACACATCTTTATAGGAAATTTTACTTATCAATGCGACTTTGTAATCCTAGAAGATGTTAAGGGCATTATTGATCCACACCTTGGAGAAGTAGTTTTAGGACAACCTTTTGTTGAGAAGACTAGGATGTATCACGACCATGAGAAGGGGATAGCTCAGTTTACTGATGGGGTAGAGAAGGTCACTTTCATGATGCCTCAAATGAAGGAATAATTAAAGGGCATCAAAAATCTACAAATTGATGAAATTCGACCCTATGAGGTTAAGGAAGATGGAATTACTGATGAAGCCTATTATGAGAGGAGGAGAACATATTATTCGGGTTGCATGAATCTAGGCCCGGAATACAAGCGTGATGAGAATTGGGTGAGATGTTTTGAGTTAGCACAAAAGTGGGAAAGGAAAATGTAACCCATGACCTTGAGTCTAGCTACAAGACTCGTAAATAAAGAAAAGCACTTCTTGGGAGGCAACCCATGTTTTGTGTGATTTTGTTTTGTTTGTTTGTTATTTGCTTCCGTATGCATGCTTTATTTTTATTGTTGGTAGATCATGTTTCTCAATTAAATAGTGAAAATACTTTACTTCGTTGTTTTGGCCTAGTCTTAACTCCACCTAAAAGTATTTTTGCAAAAGATAAGTGTAAGGGGAAACCCCAAATATGTTTTCAAGAAACAAACCGATCATGATTCTCCACAATATTAAATGAACATGTATATTCGTATTTGTTAGAGTCAAATGCTTGTATCGAGTCATAATGAAGTTTTGCAGGATTTTCCAGGAAGTAGGACCAAGTTTTTCCAGAAATTTTCCGGAAACTTTACATAAGAATTTCAGCAGGTCACTTCTGACGGCGTCACGAGTTAACTCTTGACGGCGTCACGTGTAAAAATCTGGAAATTTTACCGGTTTTGTTTTTCTAACGGAGTCTTATGGTTTTGTGAATTATTAAGTTTTATAATCTCCAGGAAATCTGCAAACTTCATTCCACAAGCATTATATCTTATTTTGTTTTCTAGGATTTAATAACTTATATAGGTTGCCGCTGATTTTATGCGAGGTTGTCTAGTCTATTTTCTCAGGATTTACAGGTTATGTATGACAAGAAGATGATTATTATTCTGGAAGGGAAGCTTTTATTGTTCATTTTCTTGGAGGAAGATTTAACCTGGCCACCTTATTATCCATACCGAGCGAATAAGGGGAGTATTTGATTTCATTCTTTTTACTTTTTCACTTTTACATTCTTTACTTGAACATTGGGGACAATGTTCATCTTAAGTGTAAGGGGAGGGTAAAATGATGATACCTTACATGTACACTTTCGCTTGAGTTTGTTTGTTTGATAGTAGATGTGTAATAAAACTATGAGAAATACTTGTTAGTGCAATTTTAGCGCCAAATTTAAATTTTTTTACAACATTTAGGAGTGAAACTTTAGCCATAGCAAGCGTCTCATGGATAGGAGACTGTATGACTAGAACAAAACCGTACCATTCAGAAAAATTTTCCACCCAAATATGTGAGGTTCGCCTTTAGATTTGATAGGAAAAGCATTTACTATTAGTGCTTATGAGTGTACCGGTAGCATTTAGATTCTAGAACTTGTGTTAGTGATGCATCCCGAGACCGCTAGTGAGACTATATTCGTGTAGTAGGATTTACTACATGATAAGAGGCATTAGGATCACCCTTGTGTTAAACCCGTATCATAATTACTTGACCATTTAAGTCATATTACTTGGCTAGTTAAGTCAACTAATTTTTCCCACACCATTAGCGTTGTACTCATTTTTAGTACACGAAACCCCTAGTACACCCCTCCGAGCCTATCTTTTCGTTTCTAACTTTAAGCATCTTACTTAAAGGAAGAATTTGTTACACCCCACTTAAATGTACAACCAAATCGCCTTAGCCTTCCGTGTATGCGCTCATTTTTAGTGCATTATTGTTATTTGTTTAAACCCTATGTTAACTTTCTAATTGATTACATGGTTGCTAAGTCGAGTCATATCCTTGTACATATTGTTTTGGGACGATTGGGACTCATGGGTAAAGTAATTATTTTATGGAGTAATGGGGAAGAACATCATTTTATTACCCCCATATGTGCGTTAATCTTAAAAGTGCTCCAAGTGTTTTGATTTTCTTAATTCGAGTCATTAGAATAGTTTATTGTAAAGTATGTAAAAATTCAAGTGTAAGGGGAATGTTCATTCCCTACGATGTATTATTTTGGATGGTAGGGTAAGAGTGTATGCAAAAAAAAAAAAAAAAAAAAAAAAAAAAAAAAAAAAATAGAAAAATCAAAAAAATGAAAAAAAAATAGAAAAAGAAAAGAGAAAAAACATACGGACTACCATCCCGTTTCATTCTATGTTTGTTTTATGTTTTTGTTATTTCTAATTTGTTAGCTTAAGTCGAGTCTAGTCTTGGCTTAGCAACGCCATATTGTACATGTAATTAACCAAGATTGTTAACTCGCCACCAGTAAAAACTTCCTTTATCCAACAAAACCATGTATTTCATATCCCTACACCTAACATTACAACCCTTTAAAAGACCTCTTTGATAGTTTATCCTAGGTGCTTACGCCATGTGGTGGAGGTTTGATCCTTTCCCAAGCCGATGGTAATCTATTTTGCTATGACAGGTAGTGAGAGATATCTTTCGTTTCCATATTGTAATTTATACTTTATTACACCCGAGAGATGTGAGTATCTAAACACTATTTGTGAGGTGCTTGTGTATGACCTCCGTGCTTGTCTATTGGTCTTTAGTGGATTGATTATTTGTTGTAATTACTTTTATATTAGTGTTAAATGACCCCTAACTTGTATTTTGACTAGAATAAAAGCGCATTTGCTTGAGGACAAGCAAATCTCAAGTGTAAGAGTATATGATGAGGCAAAAAATGAACCACTTTTAGGGGGTCATTTAAGCCCGGAATTGAATTTATTTGATCAAATATTGCCCTAAATCGTTCCTTTTGTGATTTTAGGTACTTTGGGAGAGAAATCTGGAAAAGGAAGCAATTCGGACGTTTTTGGAGCATAAAAGTGAAGAAAACGCCAAAGTCTTGATTTTCCTTGCTGGGAACAGCAGGTGACGGCGTCAAGAAGGAATTTCTGACGGCGTCAAGAGTAATTTCCATGACGACCCAGTACAGAATTGAAGGCGTCACGAAGAAGGGCGTCAAGAGTAAAATGCATGACGGCCTGGAAACACATAACACATGACGGCGTCAAAAGTAGATCAAGGCAGTCCGAGAAGTATTTTGGCGGCGAGATGACGGCGTCACCAAATTGGTCTTGACGCCGTCAGACCCTATTTCCTATATATAGTTTTCTAATTTTTTCACATAAGAAAGAGAAGTTTTGGAGAAACCCTAAGGCCGAACTTAGTACGAATTTTACAGGTTTTTCAAGGATTCTCAGCCCTTGAACCCTTTCATGTGTAATTGAGATAAGTGTTCTCTTAATTCAATCAATATGTCTATGTGTTGGTTGTCTATATCTTGTTCTTGTTTTAATTCCATCATGCTAGGCTAGATCTATCTTGTGTTTGCTTGGATCTAATGAAACATAGATGTTAATTATGTGTTGATTACTTGTTTATGGTTGTATTGGATGAATGATTTCGATGTTAGGCTTAAGAAAACTGGCAGATCTCCATATGGTAACATGCTTGAACGTCTTAGGAAACATGAACTGACGTGCACTAGGTTTTATTGGTTGTATTTAATGCATGAGTAAATTCTAATGATCCCATGTTAGGAGCTTCTTAGCCGGCTCGACATAGGAGTGAAGTAGGCACTCATAGGATTGGGGAATTAAGTGTGCCACCCCATGAATGGTATTAAGGAATACAATCCGTCATCCATGCAACTATAACAAGTAATTAACGTGTAAAAGATATCTAGGGAGTAGTAAAATCTAAGTAAACACAACTTCTCCACTTATTGCTCACAACCTTAGTTTAATTTAGTTTATTTTCATTTCTAGTATTCTACTTTGATTGCATCTTTAGTATTGGGTTAGTTGACTAGCAACTAATTCCGCCCAAATCCTTTAAACCTGAGATTTTTACTTGCTTTCTAAAAAATATAAAAATACAAAAATAATCATCCCTCATCTTTAGAACTAGTATTTTGGTTTTCTAATCCTAGCGACACTATTCCTAGCTGAACGATCAATCCCCCGGTACTTGTCACTATACTATACTACAACGATCAGGTACAGTGCCTATTGGGGGTTGTAAGCTTCTCAAGATCCCTTGAGAGGTAAAGCCTGGTGCGATTCTCACGTATCAAGGTACTTCTGGCTTTTTGCTCCCACAAAATTGTCTCATCCTATATATCTGTGAAATAATAATTAGAGACATTATGTTCTGACAAAACTTAGTTCTTTAACTTCTTAAGAGAATCCTTGTTTTAAAGGTTAGGTACACATCAAGGTCATTCTACGAGCTTCAATTCTAAAAATGGGACTTTTGAACCTCTTTTCGGAAATAAGTGAGGTCTTGATCTAAAACCTTTGGGTCCTCATTTCAGGAACGTCTAGAGTGGTGATTGAGGCAAAAGCAGTCAACTAAAGTCAACCACGGATGTGGTCAATATAGTCAAACTCCTTAGGCTCAATGCTCCGTGGAATATAGGGTTTCCCCGGGTCGTTATGTTAGGACGAGGTGTGGATTGTATTCAAACGGGTTTGTGATCGGGTGAATTTGGACAGAAAGGGGGTTTGTGAATGTTTATACTAAGGGATCTACAAGGAAATAACTTAAATAAGCTATATAAACAAGACTGGAAGTTTAGAAAAACCAGAAACGTTTAAAACCTAAAACGCGTACGTTTACATTTAAAATAACGTAAACGTACAAAATAAAACGTGAAAACTGAAATCTGAAAACCCACAGGGGGTGAAAATGACTTTTTTACAAACTAAAAGATAAAAGAAAATTTTTAGAAAGAGAAAATAAATTTTTACACTAATTACTTATTTAATATTAATTAAATACTATTTAATACTAATTATTAATATTTAAAATACTTAAATACAATATAATATTAATTTAATACTAGAAAAATGAAAATTAAATTTCTAAAATTATAAAATAACTAAAAACAAATTTTAAAATTAAAAATATGTATTTTTGTCTTTTTGTGGTCTTTATATTAATTAATTACTAATTAAATATTAATTACCTAATTAAACTAATTTAAATTATTAAAAATATGAAACGGACTTAGAAAATTAAGAAAAATTTTGTAAATCTAATTAACCATCACAGGAATCCTAAAAAATTATAAAAAATTTATTTTATGTATTTTTACACTATTTTACTAATTATTATATTAAATATTAATTAATTACTAATTAAACTATTTAAATTATAAAAACTAGAATATGAATAGTAGAAATTCTAGAAAAAATACTAAAATTATATTATAGTATATAAAAGCTATAAAAAATATAAAAACTAGGTGTTGCTTTATAAAAACTAATTTTGCTATTTAAACTTAGCTATTAATTAATTATAAATAAAACTAATATTAAATATAATAATTACCAAATTGTAATATAAAAATCTTAAAAAATTACTAAAATTACTTTAACATAAAAGGAATTTAAGAAAAATATAAAAATGCCAAGTACTTAATAAAAATCTAAAAAGGAAAATAAAAAATTTAAATTACATTAAATAGAAACTATCACTTGAAATTAAATTTGTTTTTCTGGACTTTTCTTTTACAAAACTCTTAGAATACTAAAAACATGAAACTTTTGTGAAAACAAAATTTCCAAAGCTTAAAAATAAGCCAAATGCAAGCTAAAAAGCTTGACAGTTGACTAATGTTGACCAAAAGAGAAATTAAGCTCAAATGAGCTTAAGTTGGGTCCACAAGGGTAAAATCTGGTTCACTTAAGTTGTGTGGACATGTTTAAGTAAGAATCTACCAAATAAGCTAGTTGAATAAGCAAATAAGCTATAATAAGCAAGTTGAAATCTTGTTTCCAAATTGAAAGTGGGACAGACTTGAATGGAGGATTCAAGTGGGGTCCACTGAGCTTGAACTCAAAATATTGGTTGGAGTGGAGAGGGGGCCAGGAGGGGGTTGAGAGAAACCAAGTGGGGGCCTGTGGGACCACTGTGGTGGCCCGAAACCACCACCAAAGTGGTGGTGTTGGCTGGGTCTGTTCTGTGCAGCAAGGGCAGGGAATGCCCTTCAGCTGACTTTCGGTGAAGGTGGGGCCCACAGAAAAATTCACAAAAATAAGCTAGATGGTGGAATCTAGAGATTAGGTGGGGGGTTATGATTAGGAACAAGTTTCAACCCCTGAATCTAAGCAGAAAATTCACTAAAAATCCTTCAACATTTGGAAAACTTGAGAAAAGGAAAATTTGACTTTTTGAATAAACTCACAACTTTGACTTTATTGAACTTCTACAGGTCCTAAGTATCTTAATATGTTATGATAAGCTACAAGTAACTTAATTTAAGCTAAAAGACCTACTTATGCATTGTTATGGTGGAATATGGGTCAAAATCACCCAACAGTTAACTGTTGGGGAGAGTGGATGGTGATTTTGACTTTGTGCAAAATGGAACTTGGTTTTGAGACTTCACTAGACCTAAACTGAGTTAATGCAATCTACTAGTGCCAAACCACAACCAAAACAACAACAAAATCAAAAGGGACAGTACAATTTCAAACACCCCTTATTGTTGCTGATTTTCATGAATTTCAAAGGATTGGACAAAATCACATCATGAAACTGATTTGTAAGGACTTATGATGATAGATGATACTAATTAGAACTCAAAATCAACAATCTGAAGTACTACACCATTAAGTAATCACAATATACCCTTATGACAGTTATGTTTGTGCATATACATATATGGATCCTAATCATTAAACAACAACATCCTGTGTAGGACCGAAAAGTAATGATTTTTATGTGATTCGGGAGGTCTTGGTTGATGATTATATATGAAATCCATGTTTGGTTTTAGAGAGAGGGTGAAGAAAAAGGGTAATATTATTATCAAATGAAGGTAACACAATTTCCCATACCCCTCATGGAGAGTCATGAGGGGTATTTATTTGATTGGTTCTAAACAGTCAGATAATATCAACCAAGTAATGGTCAACAAGTCAGACAGCCTAAACCAATACTCCGGTGAGTTTAGTGTTTCCCCGGATCGTTAGATCCCAACGAGATGTGAAATCTGAAATAAAACGACTTTGAAATCAGGTGAATTGAACAGGAAAAGGGTTTAAGTGATTGTACTACTGAAAAATAAGAGTGAATAACTTTAATAAGCTATATCAACTAATACGTGAAATCAGATAAGTACAAGTGAAAAAGGGACTAAAAACGTAAACGTTTATTAATTAAACGTAAACAAAAACAAATTTAACTTATAGTAGGATTTTATAAGCCTTAGGGGCTTAAATGCAAATTAAATAAATTTAAAATATTTATTTATTAATTAAAAACTATTTAATTAATTATTTTTATTTAATTACTATTATTAATTATTTAATAATTAACTAATAATTAGGAAAATGTAAAATAAGTCTAGAAAATTAAAATTAAAATTTCTAAAAATCTAAAATATTATAAAACTTATTTTAAAATTAAAATTATATTTTTCACACTATTTATCTGTCTATTATTAATTATTTATTATTTATTTATTATTTAACTAATTATATTGATTAACTTATTTATAATTACTAAAAAGACTTAGATAATTATGAAAAATATTATATATCTAATTAACCATCATAGGAATCCTAAAAAATTATAAAAACTTTATATTATGTATTTTTAATCTAATCTACTAATTATTATTCTATTTATTAATTAATATCTAATTAAAATAATTAAATTATGAAAACTAGTAAATGAACAGTATAAATCACAATAAAATTTCTAAAATTATTTTATGACTTATAGAAGCTAGGAAAAATATAAAATATAGGTGTTACTATGTAAAAATTAATTATGCTATTTAAAATCTATTTATTGATTAATTATTAATAAAACTATTATTAATTATTATAAATACTAAATTACAAAATAAAAATCTGAGAAAATTATTAAAAATACTTTAACCTAAAAGGAAATTAATAAAAATATAAAATTACAAATTACTTAATAAAAATCTAAAAATGAAAATTAAAATTAAATTTAATTAAATAGAAACTATCACTTAATTTTATATTTGTTTTTCTTGAATTTTCTTTTACCAACCTATTTTATACCTAAAAATAACTAACTTTTGTAAAAGCAATAATTTTATAAACTATTAATAAGCTGTGTGTAAGCTTATTATTAAGACAGTTGACCAAAGTTTGACTATGACAAGAAATAAGCTCAACTGAGCTTGTGTGGGGTCCACAAGGGTGAAACCTGGTTCACTTAAGATATTTTAACTTAAATAAGCTAGATTTGATGATATAAGCTCAATGGATAAGCTAAAAAGCTGAAATAAGCAATTGCTTATATGGTGACTGAGACAGAAATGGGACAGATTTCCAAGATGATTTAAGGTGGGTCCCAGTGGTGTACAGGTCAACCAAAGGGTCAAGGGTTCAAGCCTGGTAGGAGGGGGGTTGGAAGAACCAAGATTTAGGGTGTGGGACCCACTGATAAGCTCAGAAAGAGCTTGGGAAGTGAGGGGTCCAAGTCTGATTCACTCAGTTGACTGAGTGAGTGAAAATGAGCTAGTAAGCTTGGTAAAAGCTTTAAAACAAGCTTAATAAAGAAAATAAAAAGATTAGTACTATGTATATATGGTATATTAATAATTATGAACAAGTATGTTCACTGGATTAAGCTAATAAGCTTGTGAAAAGCTTATAAGCACTTCCAATAAACTGAGATCCAAACACCCAAACAGACAACCAAAATGGTCAAATTTAGCTTATGTAATAAGCTCAAGAGAACTTATTGAATGCTGAACTATTGAGTTGGGTAGGTAAGGATTCCAAAATGCCAAAGCTTGACCAATGGGGACCACTGGGTAGCTTATTGAGGGCTTATGAAATTTGGTGGTTTGACTGAGTCACTCAGTTAATCTGAGTGAATGGACAAGCTTAAGCTGAGATGCAGCCCTAGTAAAAGGACTTGTAATGGTAAATTAAAGCTTGAACTTGATTAATGGACTGCTTAGCTTCTTAATGAGCCAAAGATCACAAGCCAAAGTGTTGGGAATTATTCTATCAGTTACCACGGCTAGTGAAGATATTACAACTGCAGAAGATTGTACTTGCAGTGGAAACTCATTACCACTGCAAGAACAAATATTACCACTGCTTGCATGATAACTGTTAGAGAAACGCGCTTAGATAAACATAGAAAAGATATTGTGTATATCTTATTCTATTAGTATTATACTTATCTTGTACAAGAGGACTCCTTGTTGTATAAAAGGAGATCCTAGGTTATAGTTAGAAAATATCTTTCTAATACGTTTTCTAGAGCTTCAAGGTGTAACCCCAGTGATATCTCAGATCACTCGTATTATTATTATTAATAATATTGGAGCTAGTTGTTTTGTTACATTCATTGTTCATACATAAAACTGTTTCACTTACAATCAATCTTCTAAGTATCATTAAGTAGATTCCGCATACTTAGTGATATCACTCAAAGTATCATTATCAACACAAGTTCAAGGTGTTCACGATCCAACAAGTGGTATCAGAGCAAGGCTTTGATATTTTGATTTAGAAGATCCTATGGCAGATTCAAAAGAAACAATGGAGACAGAAACAAGCCAATCAAACATTGCTGCAAAGCTTCCCAAGCTTAAAATTAATGACTTTGAGATGTGGAGGCTTATGATTGAACAATTCTTTATGGTTCAAGACTACACATTATGGGAGATAATAATGTGTGGAAATTCATTCAAACCTGGTACAACTGTAGAGATGGTTGGTGACAAGCCAGTAACAAAAGTAAACACTGGTCCTGTTACTAATGAAGAATGAAACCAATTAAAGAATGATTTGAAGGCTAGAGGTTTGTTATTGATGGCTCTACCCAGAGATCAAGTTCTGGCTTTTACCAAATACAAGTCTGCAAAGACCCTCTTTGATGAGATCTGTGAAGTGTTTGGTGGTAATGACTCTACCAAGAAGACTCAAAAGACTTTACTGAAGCAGACCTATGAGAATTTTGGTTCAACAGGCAATGAATCTCTTGATAGCATATTCACAAGGCTACAAAAGATTGTTACTCAGCTGACTGCTTTTGGAATTGAGGTGGAAAAAGAAGACCTCAATCTTAAATTTCTAAGAAGTTTACCTGCTGAGTTTGATACCAATGTTGCTGTATGGGAAGATAAGTCAGATCTTGAGACCATGAAGCTTAATGATGTGTACAATAACTTCAAAGTTATTGAACAAAGATTAAAGAAAGCTGGCAAGTTAAAAACAAGTTCTGCAAGTGTAGCACTCATATCATCATCAGGTAATGATAGTTCAGATGATGAAAGTGATAGTGATGATGACAGTGGTAACATGATTGTTTCCACTGGTAATGGAAATGTTTCCACTAAGAGCTCAAAGAAACAGATTGCAGGACTAAGTGATGCTACTTTCTATGCCTTTATATCAAGCCATGTGGGTGGTTCAATCCTCAATCATGAGGACTTGGATCAAATTGATGAAGATGATATGGAGGTGATGGACATCAAATGGCAGGTAGCTTTACTCAGCTTAAGATCAAAGAAGTTCTGGAAGAAGACAGGGAGAAAGATACATATAAGTGGTGATGAGACTGTAGGTTTTGATAAAAAGAAGGTGGAGTGCTATAATTGTCACAAGAAGGGGCACTTTGCAAGAGAATGCAGAAAACCAAGGAAATCTGACAATAAGTCAACTTGGTACAAGAAGAACAAAGAATCTACAACAGAAGAGCCAAAGGTGCTATTGGCTATTGATGGAGTGAGCTTTGATTGGAGCTTTATGTCTCAGAATGGAGAAGATGATTCAGAATCTGCAATGATAGCCACTGAGCATGCACTCATGGCTTTCTCTGACTCTGAGGTACATACTGATAATGCTTGTTCTAAAAACTGTAAGGCTGTAAAAGAGTTAGAGATCTCTAAAGCTAAATATGAAGAACTGATGATAGATCTACATCACACTAATTATAATTTAGCAAATCATAAAAGAGGTCTAGGTGTTTTAGAAAAACAGATAGAGCATTATAGGGCTAATGAATCTAAGTTCAGTGATGATATTGCTGTTTTAAAAAGAGACTTAGATTTTTATCTTGAAGTAAATAAAGCTCTTAGGGAAGAAATGGAAAAAGTTAAAAAGTCTAGTGAGAACATTCAGATAACTAAGCAAACACTAGACCATCAATCCAAGAGCATTGACAAAATTTGGGAAGCCCAAGTTGTGAGCAAACCTAAATCAGGTCTTGGATACAAATCTGTTCCACCACCTCTAAGAGGTGTTCCAGCACCACCTGGCATTGATCTAGCTCACACAGGCTTAGAAGAGTTTCAGGATCCACCCATGACCTATGGACCAAAATTTGTTAAACCAGTTGAAACTGAAAAGGTTCAGGTTGAGGTTGAGACTTTTGATAGTGCTAGTGACTCATCTCTTAAAGATGAATGTTTGAATGTTGAGTCTAAAACTAGTGTTACTGAAGATGTTAAAGTTGAGGAAAGAAAAAGTATTCCTGTAGAAGTCAAAGAGAAGCCTAGAACGCAGTCAAATTTCACTAGGTCTACTACTAGGTATGCAGAAATGTACAGGGATAGGCCTAAATCTCCTAGAGGGAACATGAGAAGTTGGAATCATGTTAAAACTAGGCAGTTTGGTAGTGACTTTGTGTTCAACAATAAGGCTTGACATATATGTGGTAGCTTTGACCATTTAGCTAAAGACTGTACCTACCACATGGGAAGAAGGGAAGTTTTTACAAGGGTGAATGGATCTAATTTTAATAAATTGACTCAACCAAACCCCCTAAGCAAGATGGTTCCCAGGTCTGTTATGCTTACCACTGGCATTAAACATGTTTCCACTGCTAGACCAGCAGTTACCACTGCCAGAAGTAATAACAGAGTTTATCCTAAGTCCCCTGTCACTTCTTTTGTTAAATCTTATCAAACACGGAAAAAGACTTATTTTGAAAAGAATGATCACAAGAATCACATGTGGAGACCTAACCTTTCTAATCCAGCAGTTTCCACTGCTAGGCATGCAGTTACCACTGCAAGACCAAATGTTTCCACTGATGTTCATAAGAAAAGGGTAAACTTGGGAAAAGCTGTTAAGGCCTCAGCTCGTTGGGAATGGAAACCAAAAGGAACAACAAACAATCCCAATGGTGTATCAATGACCTTTGATAGATACAATTATATTGATACACGAGGCAGATCCAAGTCATTTGTGGCTTGGGTCCCCAAAAGGTACTAATTCCTTTATGTTGTGTGCAGGGACAGTCAAAGATTACAACTGATTATGAATGACTTGATGATATTTTCTGTGATTAACTAATATGTTTTCAAGTTGTTTGGTATATGTCTGTTCTGCAAATGTTAATGAAATTGCAAGAAGTGTGTTGCAGTCATCAAGAGGTGTAGCCAAGGAATGTGATCTAATAAGCTGAATTTAGTCTCTATTGCATACATAGTAATGCTGAAGGTCTTACATATTAAGCAAATTAAGAAGATCTTTTCATTCATTTCAAGACATAAGTTACAGCTTACATTCAAGGTTCCAAATGGATTACAAAGATCATTCCTAATACATTTGGCTAATTGTGTACTACTAGCTTCTATCAATTATTACATAATACTTGAGGCTATGACAAGTACAATGAAGAAGCTGGAGATGAAAATGGAAAAAGAAGAGAAGGAAGACTGTGAAGATGCTCAAGTACCAAAGTCAAGAAAATACTCACAAACTTTGGTCCTTGGCAACATTCATCAATCATTTATTTCTGCTTCTCCTTTCCCTTATGTGTGATTTGAGCTTTATTGCTCTGTCCAATATGTTCTTGATGCAGAAGACAAGGTTCTGGAGCAGGAAGATCCACCATCATGTTTGATGATGTTGGGAGAGATGGATCCTTCTTACTTGATCTTGGTTGGGATCTCTCTGGTGTGGAAGGAGGAAGAAAGGTTGGATCTTCATTCTCTTCCTCTGAAGATTCTTCATCAGATGTCCAGATGAAGGGAGAGACAAGCTCAGCAGGATTTGTATTACGGCTTGATTTACCCTCTATGTATGCATTCCAATTTTTGTCTTCCACATCCCATCGTTTCTTTATCCCCCTTTCAAAATCAGAACCTTCAAGTCCCCATGGATATGGTGGTACCTCTTCTTCTGATGTTGGAACAGAAGAGTGTTGATCAGAGGACTCAGGGTTTGATGACATGATTTTTGAAGATAATTGGTTTTAAAATTTTGTTATGGGATATTAGGGTTTGAAAGATTGTTGATGACTGAAATGTGGTGTTATGGAGGAGGTTATATAAGCAAAGATTAGGTGTTATGCTAATTAATGAAGGATATTTACTTCCATCTGTTTTGGTTGGTTTGAGAAGTAACTGTGGTTTGACTTTTGGGAAGATATTTTTGTGTATAGTAACTTGGTTAAAAAGTTACTTGGGCTAATATTTGTGAGTTAAGATGAGACTTATTTTGTGATGTTATATCTCATTGGAGTTATAAGATGTGTATCTTAAGACACATAACAAATGGTTATTGATTCACCATGTCTAATCCACATAAGAATCAACTAGTCCTGAGCAAACGGCTACAGGTAAAGACACATCAAATCCGTTCATGGTTGATAGTTTACCAGAAACTAGGTTATCAACTCACCATACATCCTTGTGATCAAGAGTTGGCTAGTCCATAGCAAACGGCTCATGGTAAAGACATATCAAATCCGTTGATAGCTGATAGTTTGCTAAAAACTATGATTAGAGCAGAACATTTTACATGTTTTACTTACCACTGCTCTTTGAAATTTTGTTGATTTTTACCACTGCAAGTTAATTGTTTCCACTGAAAGTGTAAATTTTACCACTGATGAACTAGCCGTTACAACTGTGTGTCAGTAATCTTATTTTTTACTAGCCGTTACCAAAATAACTGTCTTTCCTTATTAATAGGGTTAATATTTTTGGGAATTATCTACTTACCAAATTGTATTTCTTAAAGATACATCTTTCTATAGATAATTCTTCATCCGCGTTTTTCTCAAAACCCTATTAGTATAAATTGATGTTATACGGCTTGCTTCTTATTCACGATTACTAACACTTTTCTCTCTCAAATCACAAAATCATGGTGTCTCTCAAATTTGCAGATGAACACAATCAAGTGGCTTACCTTCAAAAGTCAAACGACAAGAGTGGACCTATTTTTCATCAGATTGTGGACTTCCTAAACACAACTCATATAAGGTATGCTTCAACTATGAATCCCACAATCTTTGTTTCTCAAATCAAACAGTTCTGGAACTCTGTGGAGTCCATTACCCTTGAACAGGGAGACATACATGAATCTGTGGAAGCTCTTAGAGCCACAGTGGATGGGGTAACTATTGATGTTACTGAGTCATCTTTAAGGAGAATTCTCCAATTAGATGATCTCAATGGTATCATCACATTACCTAATTCAGACATATTCAAATACATTGCTTTGATGGGGTATGATACATCTGACCAAAAAGTAACTTTTAAGAAAGCATGTTTTTGTCCCCATTGGAGATTTTTAATACACACTCTGTTGCATTGCCTAAGTCCTAAGAAAACTTCTTATGAACAATTTGGATCAACCATGGCTTACCCTTTAGTTTGCTTGGTTTCTGATAGGACTTTCAATTTTTCAAGGTTTATCTTTAATAACATGAAAGGCAATGTAACAAATTCATACAAATTTTTTATGTATCCAAGGTTTGTGCAAGCAGTGTTACATGAATTTCAACTGCAAAATCATGATAGGATTTATGAAACTCCATGTCTTAAGCCAAAAGTATTTCAAAACATGTGTAAGGCTTCAGATTTTTGGAATGGAGTGACTCATCCTCTTTTACCAAACATGCTTGCAAAGATTTCACAGGTACAGGGTGAAGATGCAACAATCCCAGTTGTATCCCATCACACACCCACTATTATTGTTCCACAAATTCAACATATCCCTGCTGTAACTCACACTTATGAGAGAAGGTCTAAACAGCCAACTTCTTTCATCTCAACATTGCATGTTGCTGAGCCTTTTGGTGTAGGCACAAGCAGTGGTGGTTCAAGGCTTCAATCTAGTCCAACTAGAGAAGAGCATGAATCAATGCCTTATGATTCACCTCTCCCAACAGGTAACACAGTTGGAAGTGTTGAAGGCAGTGTGACACTACCTGAATTGATGGAATTATGTACCAAATTAGCCAAACAGGTTCAAACTCTGGAGAAAGATCTGGCACAGACCAAAGTACAACATGCCACAGAGTTGAATCTATTGAAGACTGAGATCCAAAAATTGCAGGCTGAAGTTGTAGATCTCAAGAAGAAAAGACATGTTCAAGTTGTGGTTTCTTCCCCATCATCATCACATGATGGTCTTTCTGCAAGTTCTAGTAAAAATTTAGGAGATTCTTCCAAACAGGGGAGGAATATTGATGCAGAGCTTAAGGGGAGGAGTAAAAATTTTGATAAAGAGTTTTCTGAGCTTTCTGATGCTGAGACTGAGGGGAGGAAATTGGATTTTGAAGATATGGATGCTTATGCAGGTTTTAACTTTGATGATTTAGTTGGAACTGCTCAACCAATTTCCACTGAAGCAGGACAAGTTCCCACTGAACAACCAATTACCACTGCAAGTGAAAAAGTTACCACTGATGTTCCATTACTTACCACTGCAGAGGAAGATGCTGCCAGAAAAAGATCAGTTAAAGGTAAAGCAATGGTACTTGATGCAGAACAAGTTCTTACAAGGAAGATTTCTAAGAAAGATCAAGCTCAAATTGATTTTGATGCAAGATTAGCAGAACAATTTGAAGCTGCAGAAAGAGAAAATATGAAGAAGCAAAAGGAGATGGATGTTGCTAGTTTTATGGAAGCACAGAGACTAGGTAAACTTGAAGAAGTAATGGCACAACCACTCTCAGTTATTCCACCAACTATCTTATATGAGAAACCCCCTATGTTCTCATATGTGCTATCAGATGAAGAAATTGAGCATATGATTAAGCATGATCCAGTTGTCAAGAAGAAAGCTATTGAGCTTGTTGCTAACAAGTCTTTAACTGAAGAACAAAGAACAGCTCAGTTGATTGATTTCATTCAAATGAAGAATCAACAAGCACTGGATGAAATTATTGGAAACTTCAGAAAAGGTCAAAAGAAACAAAGACAACCTACAAAGGCACAGATCATTCATGAGATGAAAGTATATTGCTGCCATGTTGGAACTTGGAAGATGGCTGACTTCAAAGGTATGTCTCATGAAAGAATTGAAGGTATCTACTACAGAGTTAAAAGGCAAGATAGTACCTTCAAACCTATTGATTTTGAAGAAGTTGAAAGATTTAAACTAAATAAAAGGAAAGCTTCAATAGTTGAAGATCATGTCACTAAAAGAATGAAAGCTCCTCAAGAGAAAGAATCTCAATCTGAAAAATGTGCAGAAGATCCACTGAGTGAAATTATCATTGTTGAAGAAGATGATTTCTATCCTGATCATTCACAATCAAAACATCAAATTATTGATTGGGAAGTATACACAGCAAAGAATTTTGCTCCCACTTGGAAAATTATCAGACTAGGAGGAGAATCTTCATCATTCATTCAGTTTGAAGATTTACTTAAAGCATGTGACAGAGATGATCTTGATACCCTTTGGATGCTTGTAAATGAAAGATTCAAGGCTGATACTCTCAAGGATATGAAAGAAATGCAGCTCTGGGTTGACTTGAGAAGATTATATGAACCAGATCTTAATGATAAGTATTGGAAGTTTATTTCATCAAACTTGAATACTACATGGACATATTTTGATAAATGTGAGGTTCATCATGTTTCTACAACAAATAAAGTGGATGTGTTTATGTTTGCTGAGAAGGAATATCCACTTAAAGCTACAACTTTGTCTGCTATGTTGAAGTCAAAGTTAAGAGTTTATGCAGATAGTGAGAAGGTTAGAGCTTTGATTCAGAAGATTAAAGATCAATATGCAAGAGCTGATAAAGGATTAAGAAAAACAAGATAAGTGTTTGGAAGAATTCCCATATCCTCAGGTTTATTGTATACTTGAAGAAACTTATTGATTTACACATAAATCATAAGTTTAGGGGAGGATTGTTGGGAATTATTCTATCAGTTACCACGGCTAGTGAAGATATTACAACTGCAGAAGATTGTACTTGCAGTGGAAACTCATTACCACTGCAAGAACAAATATTACCACTGCTTGCATGATAACTGTTAGAGAAACGCGCTTAGATAAACATAGAAAAGATATTGTGTATATCTTATTCTATTAGTATTATACTTATCTTGTACAAGAGGACTCCTTGTTGTATAAAAGGAGATCCTAGGTTATAGTTAGAAAATATCTTTCTAATACGTTTTCTAGAGCTTCAAGGTGTAACCCTAGTGATATCTCAGATCACTCGTATTATTATTATTAATAATATTGGAGCTAGTTGTTTTGTTACATTCATTGTTCATACATAAAACTGTTTCACTTACAATCAATCTTCTAAGTATCATTAAGTAGATTCCGCATACTTAGTGATATCACTCAAAGTATCATTATCAACACAAGTTCAAGGTGTTCACGATCCAACACAAAGCTTATTGATGAGCTTATGGTGGGCTTGTGGTTTTGCTTGTTTACACTGAGTGATCAGTGTAGTGTTTATTTGATAGTACAAGATTAAGCAATTTAAGCAGACCAAATAAGCAATTAAAGGACAAATAAGCACTTACTCAAGTAACTAGCCACATGGGCATCACAAAGATCCAAAATACACAGACTAGCACTCACTACACAAGCTTGTGCAAGCTTATGAAAGTAGGTGGTTTGACTGAGTACAGGGGAGGTATATGAAGAATCACTTAAAATTAAGCACTAATTAAGCACTCTAATCAGCTAGCATAAAAATTATAAAAAATAGTAACATGGATATCAGCAACAAGACTATATTATCCTATAAGCTCTAGTCCTAATATCAAATAACAAGCTCACACCAAAAATCCCAAATTAATTCAAAAATTAGTTAGGCTGCAATTTGACTTTTTAAGTTAAACTAATATGTTGACTTAAGTGAGCTTAGATCTAAATTTACTGATTACTTAAGTTATATTAAGCTATGATATGGTGAAATTAAGCTAGGTTATTAACTTTTAAGCTAATATGATGATTATGGACTAAATATTCCTAACAGTTAAACAGCTAGATGGAATTACAACTAATTTTGACTTTTTAACTACTGAGACCTAATTATTATGACAGATATGGACTATATAAACCTAAACAAACATGCAGTATCAAGAATAAAGCACAATAGCAAGTCTAAACCTAGTATGGCAGCTTGATTCAAACACCCCTAGACAGGACTGTTTTCTAGATTAGTGTTACTCAATACAGATTTAAACCATGAAACTGATTTCTAACACTTGACTATGATGTAATAAGATTAAATTAACATAAAGAACACAGGTTTAACAACAACAAACAACTAGAACCTATTTATCACTACTAAGCTAATTTATACTGTCTAACTTATAACAATTAACAACTATGATTTTCAACTAACAACCTACTAATTTAACACTAGATTATCACTAAGCAATATCAAATAAGCAGGAAACAAGAGAAATTATACTAGATTAACAACTAAAAAGTAAATGGCAAAAATCAAGAGATAAGCTTACAACTTGAGTTAAAGCCAAAATCTGAGAACCAAGAACTGAGTACCAAACCTATATGCTCTCCATAGAGCTCTAATACCAAAGCAATCCAGAATACACTTTGCTCCATGCTTTGATCATCATTGCACAATAATTTTTATTTTTACCCTTATTTATTTTGATTTTTTTAGTATTTTTATTTATTAACTATCAATTGATTTTTAAAGTTTCTAATAGCTTACACAAGCTATGTGAGGAGCTTATGTGAGTTTACTTGTCCATAACAACAACAACTAACAATTTTTAAATACACATGGAAATTTAGTACAAATTTCTCATAACATAAAATTGATACTTGGAACTGAAATTGGAAATTGAAAAAGGTTTATTTATTACTGAGAATACAAAATACAGAACCTGGAAGCTTAAAACAACATTGGAAATTAAAAACTTAATTAGTCGACATACATAATTGAAAATAATACTAGATATATTCCACATTGCTTCCCTTCTCTGTATTTATCACCAAATATCTTCCCACTAGCCCAAAATATCTTTTCCCACTTCATTTGAGACCCTTAGATGAGTCAAAGTTGATTCAACCGTTTGGATGGATTTGGCGGGAAAAGTGGTTTAGGTTGCTTGCAGCCTCTATAAACCAATTAAGGGTTTTTGTTGGTTTGTATGAGGTGTATGATAACTTTTGGGAGATTTTTATGCAAGTTGGGGTACTATAAAGAAAAACAGAGGAATGAAACTAGTTTGGAGGGAAAATTGGGTGGAAAGTGCATTTAATGGTGATGTGGGGTGTACAGAGGTGGTGGGAGTAGGTTTAGTGAGGTGGATGTGATAAAGTGGAGGTGATAGGTGGCAGGAATACCACCTGGTATTGGTGACTAGGGTGGTTTGGGAGACGATGAACAGTAGAAGGGCGGGGAGATGGTATATTGACCGTTTGACCCGGTTTTATTTAAGTGTGGACTGGGCTAGGTAGTGGTGGGCTTGGGTAAAAAGAAATGGATCAGGGGTGGGCTGGTGTGTATGGTTTTGGATTTGGTTTATTTTGGGTTTAATATAACTTAGGGTCCGGTTGGTTTTTAGCTTAGAAAATCACAAGGACCAAATGTGTAATATAGGTAAAGTTGAGGGGCTGTTTGTGATTTTTCCAAACTTCAAATAAGGACTGAACCTGCAATTAACCATTAGTACAAGGACCACAAGTATAAATTTTATTATTTTAAACCTCAGGGACCAAATCTGCCAATTCCACAAACTCCAGGGACCAAACCTGTAATTTTCTGATTTTTGAAAGGTTGAATTTGTATCTTCTCAAAAGTTATCATAAAGACCAATTTTGTCAATTTAGAATAGTATAAGGTTTATTTTTATTATTTTCTTATTTTTAAAACCTTAGGGACTATTTTTGACACTTTTCAAAGTTGAGGGACCAAAGTTGTCATTTTGCCATTTTTAAACTTTAAAGGACTTTTCTTGACAACTTATGAATCCCAAAGACCTTTTATGACATTTGTACAAGTTTTGATTTACCAGGGACTAGTTTTGTCAATTTTCCAAAGTTCAGGGACTGAAACTGTAAATTATGTGAAATGTTTTGTTTTTCATCAGTTTTCAATCCTTATGCATAAAAACACAATCCAGAGATAATTTTATGTATTTCAAGGCATTCCTGTGTGTTTTCATATGTTTTTGCAGTTTAAATGTAACAGAAATGATGAGTATTTACACACTCATCAGTATTTATAGGCTCATTACAACATTACTTTGCCTTTTGTACAATAGTAGTCCCTAAAGGCACAACTAACTACGAATCTAGTCCAATTCACGTATGTGACGTTATCTTTATAAAAGAGCGAGGCTAACAATCTCCCTCCAAGATATCGTCACACGTGAATGGTTACAATGAGACCTATAAATACATAAGCAATGTAAATTACAACAATAGTAAACTATGTTGACGTTGTTGAAGCGCAGAGTTTCTGTAGTCTAGATACTGAGGCAGACTTGAAGTTCTCTCTTCCGACGATCTCGGCGTATGATCTTTGACACTGACGACAAAGGTCTTTGTAGCTCTGAACTTCAACTGTAATGGTCTAGTTAGGTTATTACTCCCTCCTAACTAGTGAGCCTTTATTCTTTTTCCTGCTCCCTCCTGAACCGACACCTCTCATTTCATTACGCAGCGGATAAAGTAGATTCAAAAGTGTAGGCACATGGTTGTCGTTCAGGGAGCATCATGACAATATACCTCACATAGTATTGCACAGAAGGTTGGTAATATGCTCCGATGTACACATCATTAGTACTTCTTCGGTTCTAGTGTAAGCACAATTCCCTCGAACAACCAACGTACTAGAGATGAAACACTACTTCTTTTGGCATGTTCTTCTTCTCCCTCCTGATGGTTGCGATTTGTCGAAATCGTCATACTATTTTGTGTCCATACCATAATTACCCGTTCTTTACACTTCTGATGCAATATAGATAGACCGTGTAAGCATAATTTGTGAGTATATGTCGCAAAAATACTCTCAATACTTTTCTCTAAAATCAACCTGTAATCGAACCTCCTTTGAATTCACTGGCTAATAGTAAAGACCACATATGGAGACAGCCCGATTTGACCAACTTGAAAATGAAGTAAACATTCCATCTTGTCACTTAATGCTTGTATGATAGATGTGACTTGATACCTATACTGAGCACTACAATGTAACTCCTTTAAGTCTGAGGTTGCATGAAATATTCGCCGCTTGAACAATCCACTGCTTCGCGTGACACTGGGTACTACAACGTAACTTCTTAAAGTGATAGCTATACGGTGAGCACTACAACGTAACTCCTTACATCAGTAATAACTAGATTGTCAAGACTGAATTTTTTAATTTGCGCAAACAAGTTATCTTCAAAAGTCATGCATCCAACCACCCCTAGACTTTGAGATAAATAAGTACACTTGTTGTGCCACTTCAAAGTCAAATTAATTATACCGTACACGAACTCCGTAGTCATTTTCTTGTCAAACCATAACAATTCTAGCCGTGAATATATGTATCCTCGTAAAATTTAAATCCAAAATACCACACATTCACCAAAGATAATCAAAACTTATGTAATCCAAAATAAATTCGATTCACATAGTTTTTATTGTCTATTTAGTTCCAGACAATTAATACTCAACAGCCCATATTGAAATCAACAAGCCTAGTCCAAGTTTGAATTTGCAGCCCAAATGCAATTAGTGAGATAACTCATTTAAGGCCTAGTCAGACTACAAATCGTTTATGCCCAATCAAATAATAAGACCCGGTCCAGTCATAAATCAAGTGCTCGATCCAATCACAGAAGATATAACATTATAACCTCATGTACTTGTTATATGTGAAACCCTAAACACATATTGTTGTTATATTCGCCTACCATCTCTAAAAGCTCTCACCTAACTCATCTCTTCCTTACCAAAGCAGTTAACCCATCCATCTTCATCAAACTTATCACCTCTCAAATCCAATCTAATCATATACGCTCCTTTTCACCATCTCAATTTTGCAATCACCAAACAATCTCCTTTCATCATCACAATAACATCAAATCGATCTCTCCTATTATCTGCATCAAACGGATCAAACAAATACAATCACACTACTTATCTCATCTCATCAGCCTCCTTATATTTCACTTCAGTTCGAAAGAGAACTCACGGATGCGGCAACAAGAAGACGGGTAGGTAATTTTTTCGATTTGACTGAACACGAGGAAGAATGAAACGGAAACGTTTTGTTCTTTCTCAATATGTTCGGATATTAAATCAAGGAGTTTATGCTTCATATTAATCGATGATGAGCATGGTTCAACCGAAAAATCTTTAAAAGGTTAAAAAAAATCGAACCGATCTGAGATTGATTTGCTTATATTCTTGTTGATGTTGGAGATGTTTTTGTCGAGAGTAGGAGATGGTTTAGGATAGTGGGAGTTGAAGTTGGTTTTGGTTGCTGTTGGCTAATAATTCTCGATCTGGTCTACCTTCTTTTTATTTTTTATTATTTTTTTTTCGTTTGTTATTTCTTCTTGAACTGATCTGAGGTTAACGAGTTTGGTATTATGGTTTGTGGTCAAATGTCTTTCTTTTGCTTCATTTTACTCTTCACTTTTTCTTTTTACTTTTGACCCATTTACGCATAACATTATGCGTAGACCTGTTGGAAATCTTTTGCGTAGAAATCTTACGCGTAGAAATCTTACGCGTAGAAAACTTTTGCGTAGGAATCTTACGTGTAAACGTATCTTTTGCGTAGACCTTAGCATTTTGCGTAGGACTAGGGTTTTACGCCTAAGATGAACCTTACGCATAACTTGTCCAAGTTATGCGTAGAAAATTGAAGTTTCGCGTAGGAACAGGGTTTTCTGTATAACTTTTCGCATAGACAGTTTTCCGGCGTCCTTTTCTGTTCAGATTCAGCCAAAAAAATTAGCAGCAAAGAAACCATGTTATAATAACCAGAAATGTTATTATTGACCATGTTGACCAAATTTAAGACCACCTTTTCACGGTATGGTACAAAATAAAATAGTCACAATATGATATAAAAAAGCTGTTTGGACATAAAGATGACACACAACAGATTTTTTTGAAAAACTGATATTGCAAACTGAGTATTTTGACCATGGATACAAAAGAAAAAATGTTTAGAAACTGTTATAAAGTTGTACCCACAAAAAGATAAGAAAAAATTTCATATCCGAAAAAAATGGGAACAAAACAGCTTAAAACATAATCGAACCACAAAAAAAATCATCAAAACAACACAACGAGGCTCTGATGCCAATTCTAGGACCGAAAAGTAATGATTTTTATGTGATTCGGGAGGTCTTGGTTGATGATTATAGATGAAATCCATGTTTAGTTTTAGAGAGATAAAGTAGAGAGAGGGTGAAGAAAAAGGGTAATATTATTATCAGATGAAAGTAACACAATTTCCCACACCCCTCATGGAGAGTCATGAGGGGTATTTATAGGCTCATTACAACATTACTTTGCCTTTTGTACAATAGTAGTCCCTAAAGGCATAACTAATTACGTATCTAGTCCAATTCACGTATGTGACGTTATCTTTATAAAAGAGCGAGGCTAACATCCTGGCATTAATATAGTTCAAATACATCTAATAAACAAAGAAATTCCAGAATTACACAGAATTAACTAATGCTACAGTAATTAGCAAAATGTGAGAAAAACTTACAAATGATAATTTCAAACTGAGAACAGTGTACCAAGGACTTTCATCACACCCTAATGTCTCCCATGAGACTCTAAAACCATGGAATTCCAACACAAACACTGCTCACTTGCTTTCATCTTCTTTTGTGATGATTTTTATTATTTATTTTATTTTATTTTTATTTTTATGATTTTCTGGATTTTTTTGACTAAAACTATTCCTTCAGCCACAATAGCTTATAAAAGCTTATTAGTGCCTTATGTGAGCTTGAATGAACACTTAACAACTATTTTTTACAACATTTGAATTAAAATGAAATTTTAACTATAAAATGGAACTTTGGAAATTTTCAGAATGAAACATGAAATTAAGCTTACATTAACTTAAAAATACATTGAAAATGTTGGTTCAATCTTTTTAAACTAGGAATTACAACTGATAATGAAATTAAACTAAATACGACATTAAAATTAACTAACTACACTATATTATCTAACTGACTCCTTCTTCATCTCTTTTTTCTTGATTTATATGGGTCCTCCTCAGTTTCTTTGACTTTACCACCTCTTTTTGAAACCATTGGATGGCCTTGAATCATCTGAGCCGTTGAATTTCTTTTTGGCGGGAAAAGTCCATTTGGCAGGTGTGGATTGCTTGGAGGGATTCAAGGGTAATCAATGCTTTTTGTTTGTAGCATTTGGAAGAGGGGACATGGAGTGGGTTTGCTGAGGTGGAGGAGGGGGGAGGTGAAGTGTTGGGTGAGTTTAACAAGTGCAAGTGGTGGGGATAATGGTGGAGGGTCAAAGTTTGACTTGGGGTGGTGATTTATTTAAACGGAGGGAGTTAATATTATTAGGGAGTGGGCCGGTTTGTGGTTAGGCTTAGGATTAGGATGTGGGTTGGATTAGGTGTTGGTGTTGGGGTGGATTAATATTTGGATTGGGTTGTTTGGTTTAAGTAACAACATCACAAGGACCATGCATGTAATTATCCGAAAATCCAAGGGCTGAAACTGTAAATTTCCAAAGTAGCCATAAGGATAAAAATTGCCATCTTTTATTTACCCAAGGTCTAAAAATGTGATTTTCCAATATTAAATTTCCCGGGGACCAATTTTGCAAAATTCCAAATTACGGGGACCAAACATGTAAATTCCCAAACTTTCATCCCAAGGACAAAAATTGTTATTTGTGATTTCCCAAGGACCAAAATTCATTTTTCTTCCAAAAATTCCCACCGGGGACTAAATCTGCCAAAAATAAACTCTAGGGACTGAAAATGTAAATTCCCAAAACTTTTGAGATTTTTCACCAAAGGATTAAATATGACAACTTATGATTTTAAAAGGACCTTTGATGATAATTTTCCATATTTTGAATGACCAAGGACTAGTTTTGACATTTTAAGAAAGTTGGGGGACTGAAACTGCCAATTTTGTAAAATTTGTACGTTTTTCATTTGTTTTTACTCATTTTGCATCTAAAACATCTAAAACACAATTTTGAAACATTTTTTGTATTTTGATGCATTTCTGAGTGTTTTTGTATGTTTTGCAGTTCAGATTTGACCAAAAATGATGAGTGTTTGAGCACTCATGAATCCCCCACACTAAACTATTGCTAGTCCCTAGCAATAAACTGTTTTGAAAACTTAATGGATTTGAAACTCTTTACCAAAAGTCATTACTTCTGGAGTAGCCAAATGTATCATTTCAAGTAAGAACTATGGTCCACTTGATAACCATGTGATTTTGAGCAAACCACCAGCTGTCAACGGATTTGATTTGTCTTTACCAAAAGCCGTTTGCTTCTGGACTAGCCAACTCTTGATGGAATAGTCAACATCTTGGTGAGCTGATTACCAATTATGTTTTTCCACTGCCTTTACCACAAGCCACAATTATGCGGGCTAGCCAACTCATTCACTTTTGTGGATATGGCGAGTTGATATACCATACAATTTTGGGCAAATTGCAAGCCATCAATGGATTTGATATATCTTTACCAAGAGCCGTTTGCTCCTGGATTAGCCAATCCTTTTGTGGTTTATACATGGCGGACTGATAACCACAAAAATTTTGAAGCACAAGTGAAAATTTTTTTAAAATTTTTGAAATTTTGGTCAAAACGGGGGTACTAGATAGTAAAATATGATAAAATTCTCTAGAATACCCCCCACACTTAGAATGAATATTGTCCTAAATATTCAAAGTCCCAGCTATTATGCCGACTCTTGGAACGTAAAAGGGCAACATCACAAGCTAAATGTGGAAAACACCATTTTGTATTTTCACTTTATAAGTAACCACAGTAGGGGTAACTCCCCCACACTTAGGGTGAAAACCCTATAAGCATGCTACTGTTTTTGGTTACCGAGTCGCTAGCTTGACTCGAACCGAATTCATTGGTTCTTGGGGAAGCATGATGTGGAAGAGATAATCTCCATCAGAATTTCATTCAAGATGTTTGGACAAACATTTGAAGCACGTGAAAGTTCCACACCGATGAGATATACAGACCCTGGCTTTAAATAGTATAAACTATAAGCGGTGATGCCGGGGTCAAAGATAATGTCTTCATTCCCTAAGGAATGAAGAACAGGAGAAGTCACCTGGTAGGTGAAGAAGGGAAGAAAGATCTTGATGACAATCAAGATTGACTCATCATCATCAGAAAGAGAATTCATAATTGGTATATCATGAATCTCATCATTTAAGCTCATATGATCTTGACATATTATGGGTGGGAGGGTTGGGATTTTGATATCAATCAAATTCTCAAGGTTGAGAATATTTCCCTCTGGAACACAAAGATCATCTTTGTCTAGATCAAAGTAAAAGTTATCATACTCCGGTGGAGATATGATATGAGTGAGTTCACCGGAGAACTCCTCAAAGGTGAATGAATCATATTCGGGGAGAGAAATTTGAGAATGAGAAGTGGTACTGCCACTAATCTTCTCTCCCATATGATCAAAAGTAAAGGCTTCAAACTCCGGAATAGGATCATCGGAGAAAATGTCACTATCCTTAATGGGGATAGGAGATGAAATAGGTTTCTCTTTGAAAGCCTCGATTTTAGAAATGAGGAGATTGACATTCAATAATGTTGCACGAAGTGCTTCATCCTTGATTTCAGTGTCAATCTCATCATTCTCTTCTTCTAAGCTAACTAGCTTAGAAGGTAATTCTTCCATAAAAACGATGTCTCCACAAGATAACAAATCGTCATCAGTAGAATCGGAGAACATCTCATCATGATGAGTTGCGAAGAATAGAGGAGGAGGGATATCACACATCTGATCAAAAGTTCCCTGTGACTCTCCTGGGATTGGGACAAGGTTCTCAGTACTAGACTTTATGAATTCGTCCGATTCCCTTTCAGGAACAGTGTCAAGATGCTCGTCCCCCATGCTCAAAGAGTGAGTGGGAACCTCGGGTGTGATAAGAGTGGGTTGAGACTTGAGATGAATCTCAACTGATGGAATTTCATCTGATGAACCTGATGAATCTTTATAAAATTGAAGAATATCGAGTGTATCTTCATCATCACTATCATCAGGAATGAAACGGAATCGAGAGCTAGATCTGGCTGCTTTTTCTTTTGCAATTGATTCCCTAATAGATCTTTCATAAGCATCTTGGGAATTTATTTTAGCAGCCTATTCTTCAGCTAACAATTCTTCCATCGATTTTTGATTTGGACTATCTGGGGTGTGTGTTATTCCTTTCAAGTCTTTCACTAAATCCAAAAGATCAAGGAGAAGACTTTGAGGAATTGGCAGAGGTGGAGGTTCATCATAATACGATGTGTCACAATTGTTACAAGAAAATGGATTCCTTGTTTGACAATCGGAGCTGAAGTGTGGACCTCCACAGTAATCACAAGAGTAAAACTGATGTGGCTGTGAGTCGTATGTGCTAGAGTTATAATCGTTATCAGGAAACTGCTCATAGACAAGCGTGTTTCCCGATTGACAATCAGAACTGTAGTGTGAACCACCACAGTACTCACAACAGTAAAACTGCTGAGTCTCATGGTGTGGTAGCTGATGGAATAAATCAGTCGTGTCATGGTAGGAATAGGGATCTTGGTTATAGACAGACCCGTTTCCTGACTCTACCATGCCACAACCGGGGCAATTACCACCATTATAAGAACTACCACACCACTGGCAAATTAGAAGGTGTGGATGAGACATAGAAAGAATCAAAAGGTTTGGGAGGGTAAGGAATGAAGAATCAAAAGGGTAGGAGGGTAAAGATAAATATTTTTGGTTTTTTGGAAACACATTTTATATACAAATAAGAAGGAAATTCTATTTGGGTTTTTTGTGTTCGTTGAAAACTGATTTTAAAATGTTTTCGTGAACTGTTTTGTTTTTATGAAAATATACACAAGGATGGTGAATTTACAAAGAAGTGAATTACAAAATCACTAATCTGCAAAACCGTTTAGAATAACGCGCACAACCTCCCCGGCAGCGGCGCCAAATTTTGATTGAGGCAAAAGCAGTCAACTAAAGTCAACCACGGATGTGGTCAATATAGTCAAACTCCTTAGGCTCAATGCTCCGCGGAATATAGGGTTTCCCCGGGTCGTTATGTCCCGACGAGGTGTGGATTGTATTCAAACGAGTTTGTGATTGGGTGAATTTGGACAGAAAGGTGGTTTGTTAATGTTTATACTAAGGAATCTACAAGAAAATAGCTTAAATAAGCTATATAAACAAGACTGGAAGTTTAGAAAAACCAGAAACATTTAAAACCTAAAACGCTTACGTTTACATTTAAAATAACGTAAACGTACAAAATAAAACGTGAAAACTGAAATCTGAAAACCCACAGGGGGTGAAAATGACTTTTTTACAAACTAAAAGATAAAAGAAATTTTTTAGAAAAAGAAAATAAATTTTTACACTAATTACTTATTTAATATTAATTAAATACTATTTAATACTAATTATTAATATTTAAAATACTTAAATACAATATAATATTAATTTAATACTAGAAAAATGAAAATTAAATTTCTAAAATTATAAAATAACTAAAAACAAATTTTAAAATTAAAAATAGGTATTTTTTTTCTTTTTGTTGTTTTTATATTAATTAATTACTAATTAAATATTAATTACCTAATTAAACTAATTTAAATTATTAAAAATACTAAAGAGACTTTGAAAATTAAGAAAATTTTTGTAAATCTAATTAACCATCACAGGAATCCTAAAAAATTATAAAAAGTTTTTTTTATGTATTTTTACACTATTTTACTAATTATTATATTAAATATTAATTAATTACTAATTAAACTATTTAAATTATAAAAACTAGAATATTAACAGTAGAAATTCTAGAAAAATTACTAAAATTATATTATATTATATAAAAGCTAGGAAAAATATAAAAACTAGGTGTTGCGTTAAAAAAACTAATTTTGCTATTTAAACTTAATTATTAATTAATTACAAATAAAACTAATATTAAATCTAATAATTACCAAATTGTAATATAAAAATCTGAGAAAATTACTAAAATTACTTTAACATAAAAGGAATTTAATAAAAATATAAAAATGTCAAGTGCTTAATAAAAATCTAAAAAGGAAAATTAAAAATTTAAATTACACTAAATAGAAACTATCACTTGAAATCAAGGTTGCAAAAATCGCGAATCGGTGGTAAGGCGGTCGACCACCTTGTAGCTTGTAATCAGTCTAGGCGGGATTAATCGGTGATTAATCGGATTAGCATTTCTAGCAAATTTTGGGTATTTTTGGAAAGTTTTGGGTATTTTTGGCGAGTTTTAGGTATTTCCGGCAATATTTTTGCTAAAAAACATGTAATAGATTTAAACAATTACTATAAGTGATCAAAATAAGTTTACGGTGAGTTTTGGGTACTTCCGGCAAGATTTTTAGGTTTCCGGTAAGTTTGACCACCATTGACCGCCATCGATCACCATTGAAAGTGGGTCAAACTTGAATGGAGGATTCAAGTGGGGTCCACTGAGCTTGAACTAAAAATACTGGTTGGAGTGGAGAGGGGGCCAGGAGGGGGGTTGAGAGAAACCAAGTGGGGGCCTGTGGGACCACTGTGGTGGCCAGAAACCACCACCAAAGTGGTGGTGTTGGCTGGGTCTGTTCTGTGCAGCAAGGGCAGGGAATGCCCTGCAGCTGACTTTGAGTGAAGGTGGGGCCCACAGCAAAATTCACAAAAATAAGCTAGATGGTGGAATCCAGAGATTAGGTGGGGGTTATGATTAGGAACAAGTTTCAATCCCTGAATCTAAGCAGAAAATTCACTAAAAATCCTTCAACATTTGGAAAACTTGAGAAAAGGAAAATTTGACTTTTTGAATAAACTCACAACTTTGACTTTATTGAACTTCTACAGGTCCTAAGTATCTTAATATGTTATGATAAGCTACAAGTAATTTAATTTAAGCTAAAAGACCTACTTATGCATTGTTATGGTGGAATATGGGTCAAAATCTCCCAACAGTTAACTGTTGGTTTTGAGACTTCACTAGACCTAAACTGAGGTAATGCAATCTACTAGTGCCAAACCACAACCAAAACAACAACAAAATCACAAGGGACAGTACAATTCCAAACCACATCATGAAACTGATTTGTAAGGACTTATGATTATATATGATACTAATTAGAACTCAAAATCAACAATCTGAACCACTACACCATTAAGTAATCACAATATACCCTTATGACAGTTAAGTTTGTGCATATACATATATGGATCCTAATCATTAAACAACAACATCCTGGCATTAATATAGTTCAAATACATCTAATAAACAAAGAAATTCCATAATTACACAGAATTAACTAATGCTACAATAATTAGCAAAATGTGAGAAAAACTTACAAATGGTAATTTCAAACTGAGAACAGTGTACCAAGGACTTTCATCACACCCTAATGTCTCCCATGAGACTCTAAAACCATGGAATTCCAACGCAAACACTGCTCACTTGCTTTCATCTTCTTCTGTGATGATTTTAATTATTTATTTTATTTTATTTTTATTTTTATGATTTTCTGGATTTTTTTGACTAAAACTATTCCTTTAGCCACAATAGTTTATAAAAGCTTATTAGTGCCTTGTGTGAGCTTGAATGAACACTTAACAACTATTTTTAACAACATTTGAAATAAAATGAAATTTTAACTATAAAATGGCACTTTGGAAATTTTCAGAATGAAACATGAAATTAAGCTTACATTAACTTAAAAATACCCTGAAAATGTTGGTTACAATCTTTTTAAACTAGGAATTACAACTGATAATGAAATTAAACTAAATACGACACTAAAATTAACTAACTACACTATATTATCTAATTGACTCCTTCTTCTTCTCTTTTTTCTTGATTTATATGGGTCCTCCTCAGTTTCTTTGACTTTCCCACCTCTTTTTGAAACCATTGGATGGCTTTGAATCATCTGAGCCGTTGAATTTCTTTTTGGCGGGAAAAGTCCATTTGGCAGGTGTGGATTGCTTGGAGGGATTCAAGGGTGATCAATGCTTTTTGTTTGTAGCATTTGGAAGAGGGGACATGGAGTGGGTTTACTGAGGTAGAGAAGGTGGGGAGGTGAAGTGTTGGGTAAGTTTTACAGGTGTAAGTGGTGGGGATAATGGTGGAGGATCAAAGTTTGACTTGGGTTGGTGATTTATTTAAACGGAGGGAGTAAATATTATTAGGGAGTGGGCCGGTTTGTGGTTGGGCTTAGGATTAGGATGTGGGCTGGATCAGGTGTTGGTGTTGGGGTGGATTAATATTTGGATTGGGTTGTTTGGTTTAAGTAACAATATCACAAGGACCATGCATGTAATTATCCGAAAATCCAAGGGCTGAAACTGTAAATTTCCAAAGTAGCCATAAGGATAAAAATTGCCATCTTTTATTTACCCAAGGTCCAAAAATGTGATTTTCCAATATTAAATTTCCCGGGGACCAATTTTGCAAAATTCCAAATTACGGGGACCAAACATGTAAATTCCCCAAAATTTCATCCCAAGGACTAAAATTGTTATTTGTGATTTCCCAAGGACCAAAATTCGTTTTTCTTCCAAAAATTCCCACCAGGGACTAAATCTGCCAAAAGTGAAACTCCAGGGACTGAAAATGTAAATTTCCAAAACTTTTGAGATTTTTCACCAAAGGATTAAATATGACAACTTATGATTTTAAAAGGACCTTTGGTGATAATTTTCCATATTTTGAATGACCAGGGACTAGTTTTGACATTTTATGAAAGTTGGGGGACTGAAACTGCCAATTTTGCATCTAAAACATATAAAACACAATTTTGAAACATTTTTAGTATTTTGATGCATTTCTGAGTGTTTTTGTATGTTTTGCAGTTCAGATTTGACCAAAAATGATGAGTGTTTGAGCACTCATCAAGTGGAAATACCCCATCTTATGTAGGAAAAGTTATGTCAAAAAAATGAATAAGAGTGATTAGTGCTTAAGTGTTAGACAAAAGTTGATGGCGCGTGAGGTGCATGTGCAGGGTCCTAGACCAGATACATGAGGTGCACGTGTATTTCTCCTCAACTAATGTCTATGAGTCTGTACGAACCCAATCCCTTGATGCGGACCTCATTTTTAAAGCAGCGATTCTCGAAAAAAGATAGAAAACTACTTAGCGTCTTAATATGGTATCTTTATCGGAATAAAAATTATCGAAACGAGAAACTATCAAGAAATTCATATCTCAACAAAAATAAAATAAATAGAGGAACCGGTGATAACATGTACCTTGTGATCATGTAACTTCCATGAGTAGTGTTAGCATGTACCTTGTGATCAAGCTATGACTTCGTTTTTACGTTTAGCATGGGAACTGGTGAAAAATCAGAAATAATGAATTCTATCTGTATGGACATTTTTCTCTGAGCTGTGTTTCCTGCTCTGTGACCCTAAAAGTTATTGAAAAATTATGAAAGTCAAACATCCTGTCACAAGAATAAAATGGAAAAATACAAAAACAGCAGTGTAGATAATAAAGCTAAAATGGGATAGTCTTGGTATTTTGGTATCCTTTCATTACTTTATATAATTGGATTGCTAGGGACTAGCAATAGTTTAGTGTGGGGGATTGATGAGTGTGTAAATACTCATCATTTTATACCCATTTAGACTGCGAAAACAACCAAAAACACACAAATATGTCATATAATACTGCAAATATCCTTGGATTGTGTTTTTATGTGTTACAGGTACAAAAGGATTGAAAACAGATGAGAAACGAGCAAAGTTTGCAGAATTGGCAAAGTCAGTCCCTAAACTTTCAGAATTGTTAGAATTGGTCCCTGGACGATTTACTCTAAAGAAAAGTCAACAAAAGTCCCCCAGGAATCAAGGAATGACAATTTCTACCCTTGGAGTTCAATTTTCATAAAATGGCAAAAATGGTCCCTCTAGTTTGAATCTTGGCAGTTTTGGTCCCTGGATATATAAATTGGAAAATTGTTCGACAAGGGTACTTGGATTATGGAACTTGGCATGTTTAACCCTTGTGATAAATTTTGGAAAGTTACAAAACACACCCTTGAAAAATCAGTCAATTACAAAATTAGTCCTTGTGTTTTTGCTAACTAAAATCAAACGGACCCTTTACTTATTATTAACCCAAAATACAATTCCAAATCTAACCCACAAATATAAATCCAACCAAATCCCCTAAGCCCAAACCACCCGGCCCACTCCCCTTTTGATAATAAAAACCGGGTCAAACCCGTTGACCCCCTATCTTCCCTTTCCCTCCACCTGCTTCACTGATACTTCACTGCCACACTCCACACAGCTTCACCAACTCTTCAAATCTACCCATTCCATGTCCTCCCAGCTCACCAATACATCCAAACTTCATTTAATGCTACTTTCCCTACTACAAGTTAACAAAAACAGTGGGAGCACTTTTGGCACCAAAATGGTTTACAAAGGTCAGGATCAATAAAAGCCAATCCAATGGTTAGAAATTTCTGGGATATGCTGAGGAACCCCACCAAGTCTATATAAGTCAAGAAAAGAGAGAGAAGAAGGAATTAGTCAGTAGTATTAGTTTTAGCTTAGTTTAGCTAATCATTTTAATGTAATTTCATAGTTTAGTTAAGTAACTTAGCTTTTAAAGCTTGAATTCAGTATTCTCATTGTACTTTTAGTGTTTTCTAATATAAATCTTGAACTTTACAGTCACAAATCAGAATTTGCACTTTTTACTTTGAAATCTCATTTCATCTCTGATGGTATTAAAAGTTGTGTTTTATTGTTTCTGTTGACATAAATAATGTATGAAAACGTTATTTATATTTTTTGATACCTCTATATTTTGACGATCACACAATGTAAACTCATCAAATGAAAGATTACTACGTAAACAAGTATTAAGCTAGTTTATATCACTAAAACACAAGTTTTCTGGCCGTTACAGCTGGGCGGCCCCCTTAATTATAAGGGGCGGTCCCCTTAATTTTAAGGGGGGGCGACCATGATTTAAGGGGACCGGCCAGGCTCCTGTGTCAGAAATTGTCAGAATTCTTCTTCTATAAATACCACCTTAATTCTGGAATTTTGCCCTACCTTTTGCCTGAAATTTTCATATCTCAAACTCTCTAAACATCCACCAAAACCCTTTGATAATTAGTATATTAATCCTTGTTTCAAGTGATTCAATCCCTTCTCATCCATCCTCATACAAGGTGCAAAAGAAGAACACTCCTTCTACAACTATGTTCAAGAAGTATTGAAGAGTAGTTGTGCATTGTGTATATATATTATTTGTGAAGTTGTGTTGTGTCTGTAATAAGTAGTTTAGAAGAAATAGAAGTTGTGTAGGAAGTAGAAGTTGGTTAGTAGTGAAGTAGTGTAGTTGTGAAGAAGATAGGTGTGAAGTAGATTGAAGTGAAGAAGTTAGTTGTGAAGAAGAAAGGTGTGAAGAAGATAGTTGTAAAGAAGAAAGGTGTGTAGAAGATAGGTATGAAGTAGATAGGTGTGAAGAAGTTGTGTAGAAGTTGTGATCAAGTTGTGACGTAGTTGTGTTGTGTAAATTGGTGTGTAAGGTTTTCTCCGCCATAAGGGAGTTTGTTGACATAGTGAAGAAAACTCTCGAGTAGGTGACTCGGGGAGTGGAGTAGGAACAAGGAAGGTGACCTTGTAGCCGAACCACTATAAATCCTTGTGTTGTGGTTTGATCTCTCCAACTCTTTTCATTACTTACTTATTTACCTATACTATAGTAGCTTAGTTAGTTAGTTACTATATAATTGTTCATATAGTGCAAGTATTGAGATCACATAAACTAGAATCGAAGTTTTTAAAACAAACTTGTTTTCATAAATTTTAAAAGGACGTAAAACTATTCAACCCCCCCTTCTAGTTTTCCACAATTGGTATCAGGAGCCACGTCTTGCAAGATCTCTAAAATATATTGTATTTTAAAACTTGTAACGATCTATGGAATCTGAAAAATATTTAGAAGGGCAATCTATGCAAAGACCACCACTATTTGAAAGTGATGGATTTTTATATTTGAAAAATCGATTCGAAACTTATGTGAAATCAAAAGATCTAAATCTTTGGCATATTATTACCAATGGTGATTTTTTACCTATTCAAAATAACCCCGAAACAAAGAAAGATGAAATCGTACCTTTTGAAAAACAAAATGATGATTTAAAAAGAAAACTTGCAAAAAATAATAAAGCAAAAATGGTTATTTATAATGCGCTACCACGTAAAGAGTACGAAAGGATCTTTATGTGTGAAACCGCAAAAGAAATTTAGAACTCTTTATTAATAACTCACCAAGGTAATAATCAAGTCAAAGATAATAAAATAGATCTACTTGTTCAACAATATGAGCAATTCACGATTTCATAAGAGGAATCAATTGATAATGCTTTCGCTAGATTTAACACTATCATCACAAGTTTAAAAGAACTTGATGAGAATTTTTCTAGTAAGAATTTTGTTAGGAAGTTTCTTAGGGCTCTTCACCCAAAATGGTGAGCTAAAGTGACGGCTATTGAAGAATCAAAGAATTTGTCAACGTTACAACTTGATGATTAATTGGATATTTGAAAGTCTACGAAGCAATTATAAAGAAGGACTCCGAAATGGTTAAAGGAAAACGACAGCAAAGCAAGTCAATCGCCTTGAAAGCTAGAAAGGAATCCAAAAACGAAGATAGCTCATCTTCCGAAAGCGATGACGAAGAATATGCCATGGCCGTAAGAGATTTCAAGAAATTCTTCAAAAGGTGAGGAAGATTCGTTAGACAACCACACGATGAAAGGAGAGCACCTCAAAAGAATAATGATGACAAGTATGGCAAGAATGAGAGAAAATGTTTCAAGTGTGGTGATCCGAATCACCTCATTGAAAAATGTCCAATGATGACAAGAGATCAAAATCAAAGAGCATTTGTTGGAGGAGCTTAGAGTGATAGCGATGAAGATGAGAAAGAAACAACAAAGGAAGAAAAGTGTCTCATGGCTAAGACATCAAGTGAGGTACGTTCCGAAACCGAATACTTTAGAAATGATAATTTATCATTAGATGAAAAAGATTTAGATAGTGAATACAATAGATTATGCAAACTAGGACAACAAGTAATGGCTAAAAACAAATCACTAAAATACATAAACAACCAACTAGAAAATGAAGTACTAGAGAGATGAGTCGAAAAATCTATGGATGAAACAAACTCCTGGCTTCCGTTGCATGCGTCTCCTTCCTATATTCTCGTCTAATAAGCCCATACTATATATATATATATATATATATATATATATATATATATATATATATATATATATATATATATACTTATGAACCTTCCACAACTCTCTCGTCCACTTGACAACTTGATGAATTTCATCCGAAATGATCAAGAAAATTTAATTAACGAAATGTTAAGTAAAAATGTCAAGTAAAAATGTCAAGCAATCCCTTTCGTGCGAATACTCTCCAGCGTATTTTTGATTAAAAATAAATCTAGTATATATGTATAAATATTTTCTTGTTCGTTCCAGAAACCAAAACACGAAAAATAAAAATTTTGGAGGGCGGCTGATGCGTGGGAATCACACCTTGCTTTACCTCTCGAGGGATCTCAAGAAGCTTACAACCCCCACCAGGCAGTGTACCTGATCGTTGTAGTATAGTATAGTGACAAGTACCGGGGGATTGATCGTTCAGCTTAGGAATAGTGTCGCTAGGATTAGAAAACCTAATTAATAGTTCTAAAGGTGAGGGATGATTATTTTTGTATTTTTATATTTTTATGAAAGCAAGTAAAATCTCGGTTTTTGAAGGAGTAGGCGGAATTAGTTGCTATTCAACTAACCCAAAACTAATATATATTCAAAATAAAATAATAAAAATGAAAACAAACTAATTATACTAAGGTTGCGAGAAGTAATTGGAGAAATTGTGTTTACTTAGACTTCACTACTCCCTAGATATCTTTTACACGTTAATTACTTGTTATACTTGTATGGATGACGGATTGTATTCCTTAATACCATTCGTGGGGTGGCATACATAACTCCCCAACTCTATGAGCTCTTATCTCCTCCTACACCATGACCCAGCACAACTATAGGGATTGTAAACAGTGGCTCATGCATTAAATACAACAAATAAAGACCTAGTACGCCTCGGTTCATGTTTCTTAAGATGTTCAAGCATGTTACCATTTGGAGATCTGCCAGTTTTCTTAAGCCTAACATATAAATCATTCATCCAAGAACAAGAATAAACAAGTAATCAACATATAATCAACATCTAGGTTTCATTAGATCTAAGCAAACACAAGAGAGATCTAGCCTAGCATAATTGAATTGAGACAAGAACAAGATATAAACAACCAACACATAGAAATATTGATTGAATTAGAAGAACACTTATCTCAATTACAATGCAAGGTATCAAGGGTTTGGAACCCTTGAAAAACCTGTAAAAGAGGCACCAAATTCGTCTTTAGGGTTTCACCAAAACTTTTCTCTTTTAATATGTAAAAACTAGAAAACTATATATAGGAAAACTGGGCTGACGGCGTCAAGACAAACATGTGACGCCATCACCTCGCCGCCAAATACTTCCTCGGACGGCCTTGATCTACTTATGACGGCCTATGTGACGCCGTCACCACCTACGGTATTTTATTCTTGGGACTTTGACGCCGTCAGGATGGATTTTGACGCCGTCATCAACTACGGTGTTTTATTCTTGATGTCTGACGCCGTCAGGGTGTAACTCTTGACGCCGTCACCTAGTGTCTTCAGCATGGAAAATTGATACTTTGCCGTTTTCTTCACTTTTATGCTCCAAAAACGTCCAAAATGGCTTCTTTTCCAGAATTCACTCTCCAAACACCTAAAATCACAAAAGGAACGATTTAGGGCAATATTTGATCAAATAAAGTAGGATTCGGGCTTAAATGACCCCCTAAAAACGGATCATTTTTCGCCTCATCAGCGGCCCCCTTAATGCTTAAGGGGACCGGCAGCCAAATGAAGGGCAACCCCCTTAATGTTTAAGGGGGCCGGCCATCTGATTGCTCCAACCCATTTTTCCTCTTGTTCCTCTTGCCAAACACTCCACTTTTTCATACATCCCTTCCTCTGCTACTGCTGTGACGAAAACCAAAACCCAAAAACACCTTAAACCACTTCCAAATCACATAATTCGGGTTAATTCGCAAAGGGCAAATTCATCTAACACATTCACTATTACGTATTGTATGTTTTCATAACACATTTCATCAAATTCCATCTAATTTGGTCAAATTCATGACTATGCATGTTTTATTAATTTTTTTTTCAAATTCACAATTTCTTTCGAATTGGGTCTAAAATCTCCATAACTAAATGCTTCCCTTAGGATTAGAATGATTAATCAACACTAAAAACTAGTAATTATAAACCCTCTTGTCGAAAATTTTTGAAAAATTTCGTACACTCCTTTTCAAAATTTTTGGTAAACACATTGTTGAATAATGCTTTGAAAACTTGTTAAAACTAATCACATTATACTTTTATAACTTGTAAAACTTGAAATTATATTTTTCGACAAAGTAAAAATATTTTTGTTTACAATAAGAGGGTATTTGGATTATGTCCAAATAATGTCGAAACTAAGTCATTATGATTTTTATAAAACGTTGTTATGATTGTAAACCTAAAACATGCAAATCGGGCTTGTCAAGATATATAATTCATATATATATATATATATATATATATATATATATATATATATATATATATATATATATATATATATATATATATATATATATATATTGACATACTAGTAGTGTAAGTGGCTAGTTAAGGAAGCGTTTGGTTTAATACTAAATATGACATTTTTGAGTCAAAACATAAAATATCCTTTTCGAAAACAAATCACATGCATAAGAAACTCGTAAGAAATGGCAAGTTATATAATCTAAAGTTAATCTAGCATATTTCATGATATATTTAGATGTTTAAAAGGGTGTTTGGATTTGTCCATAAATACTTACTAAACATCGTAAAATATATCTAGAACGAGTTAAAATTAAAAATAAGGAACATGGTAAACTACTTCTTAGGATTATCGTCTTAGAGTCGAAGTAAGTTTACGTTCCAACATAAGTCTTAAAAATTATATATACATTTTTTTACTTTATATTTATTTTGGTCTTTTGTTTTGTTGATGTGTTTAGGTGAAAATGCCAAAAGCGACTACCGAAGATCTTTCCCACACTAAAAACTACATTCCCAAAGTTTCCCAACTCCCTACTACATCTCCTTCCATTGGACGTATATATCGTGAAATTGAAGATAGAAACGTTCATGAGGGACGTGTAGTAGATCTAGCCTTTGCTCAATCCGACTACATTAATCGCTTGTTTTCAAGCCTCAACCTCAATTGCCTTTATGAAATTCATGAACCAATCGTTCCTCATTTCATAGTCGATTTCTATAGCCAAGTCATCGTCCAAACCAATGATCTTGGTGTCATCACCATCTCCTTCATGATTCAAAATGAATTCATCACCTTAACTCTCGAACAATTTGGTCAAATCCTCCAAAATTCCGTTTAGAGGTCAAGCCGTTTTCACAAACGAGTGGGACCTCGAAACTCTTCATCGTTGTCGACCAACCTTTGGTCCTTATCTCTCTGACATCCCTCATCCCGAAGAAATTCATCAAATCCTTGGTGTGGAGCGTGCCACCACAACCCGAAAAATAAAATCCAAAAACGTTCAAATCTCTTCATACCAACTTCTCCTCAAGGAATTAGGCCCCCACATGAAGCGTTGGGAAGAACTCATTCGCGAGAATGCGTTTGGTACTGGAGGTCACCGAGACCATCTCCCGGCGTGCCTTGCTCACATGTTGTATTGTATAGCTGTCGAAAAGCCGTATAATTTGGCCTACTTCTTTATCAAACGGATTGAGTGTGCTAGAAAAACTCCCAAAGAAAATCTTCCATATGGAATGTTTCTTACTCGTCTCTATCGTCATGTTATCGAGTACTACCCCGATCTTGACAATAGCATCTATGAGTCCATCTATCCCGCCTTACGTCCTGTCGCTCTAAAACAAGCTCGACGAACTCTAAGTGACAAGGGAAAATCTCGTCGTCATAGCTTTCATGGATCATCCTCTAGTCAAGACGATGACGATGAGGAGGAAAACATCTATGATGCTAGTACCCCTTCGTTTTCTGAGTTCGTTGACAATTTAGAGGATCTTGACTATCCCAAGTATTCTACCCCAACTCCTAGCGATCAAACTAAAGAAGTACTTCGTGAGCGAACAAACGAAATGCTTAGACGACAAAAGAGTTTGCATGAAGAAGTTAGAGGAGGCTTCAAATCCATCGGGAAAACGTTGAAGGGTATCTTCGGGAAGAAAAAGAGATGATGTGCTTAGATTATGTTTGTTAAACAATATTTACTTTTATTTCTTGTGTGCTATTCATCCGAAATTTATTCGGAAGTACTTGTTATTTTCTTGGACAATTTTTTGAATATTTGATTAGGATGTTAACTTATTTATTTATGTTTTATATATGCTTATGAATGCATGCTTTATCTCTTAATCTATATATATGCTTGCATGATTAGTTTATGTATATATATATATATATATATATATATATATATATATATATATATATATATACATATGACATGTATGCTTTCCAATAGACCAAAACAAATGTGAAATGTAAAAATAGAGCTTGCTGCAAAAACAAAACAGAATATAACATTTTTCCAGAAATTTTTTGAAAAATTTTGATTTCTGGGTCGTCAGATGGGCGGCCCCCTTAATTCATAAGGGGCGGCCCCCTTAAATTTAAGGGGACCGGCCATCTCGAACAGTTTTTACACTGTTTTCTTTTGCACCTTGTGATCTCTTTTGCTAGTCCCAGCTACCATTTCCCTTAAAAACTAAACTAATTTTGGAATCTAACATTACAATTTCAAATTAATTCCACTTGAAAACATGTTTTCATACTATATAATTCCCATGCATGTTTAATTCACATTCCATCATCCTCAACCTTCATTAATCATCATCTTTTTATCATGTCATCACCAAGAACCACCTATTCAAACAATGCCAAGAAACAAAAACTTGTCATTATTCCACCAAAACAACTATTCATTGATCTGACAAATGAAGACAACACCACCCCATCACCACCACCTCAATGCCCATCTCCTAGTGCACCAAATGCACCCTCCAAAACACCATCAACAAATAGAGCCTCTACTTCCTCCATACCATCCACTTCATCCATAAATGACTACATAAACACCCACTTATCTCCTCCAATAATTGATCAACCATCACAACCTACCAATGAAAACACAACTCTTGCACTCACTCTCTCATTATCACCATTAACACCTCTTGATGCACACTTCTCATCATCCCCTATCAATCCACCAACCTATAACCCCGTCCCATGGAGCTTACTTGAAGCTCATGGAGACACTTGCCTTTGTTGCATCCACAACCGAACAATTGTGTTCGGACTGAGAGATCAAATGCAATACATGTTTTCTCACATTGAAAACTTGTTGCATCAACCACCAACAACAAACACAACTCCTCCACCACCATCAACAAACACTCCTCCACCATTACCATCTCCATGTTCACCATCCATTCCTCCCAATTAAACATGCTTGGTGTATTACAAATAATATTATCTTAAACCATTTTGGATGGCAAGCTCTAGAGAGGACTCTCATGTTTGAGCTTTGGTTTATTACTTAAGTGATGATTGTAAGCCTTTAAGGCTTTTGTTAGTTGCATTACTTGTTATGTTCGTTAATGTAATGCTTGTTGTATCTATTTAACTTTATCAATGTTATGGTTATGTTTAGTCTCTACTCTTGCATGCTATATACACATATATGTTGCTTGTTCACTAAATACTCTTGCAAGAATTCTATATCTCGATTTCTTTTTGACCTCAATACGAGGGGGAGTATACTTCAAGGGGGAGCTCCAATAAAATCGGGATAACCTTTTTGATGCTAACAAAAAGGGGGAGAATTGATATAAACTCACAATAATACTTGTATATATACTAATTTTCGATTAATAAGTTTAAATTTTGTAATCATCAAAAAGGGGGAGATTGTTGACATAAATAATGTATGAAAACGTTATTTATATTTTTCGATACCTCTATATTTTGACGATCACAAAATGTAAACTCATCAAACGAAAGATTACTATGTAAACAAGTATTAAGCTAGTTTATATCATTATATCCAACTTAATCACTTAAGGTATGGATAAACAAGTGCTTAATACATCTCATGATCAAAGGGGTATTTAATTAATTAATACAAAGTTTATTTAATTATATATACATACTATATATTTTTGAAAAACACTTTTGGTAATAAAGAAAAATGTTTTAATCATACTAAATATATGATTTAAAATTTTTAACCAAAATTAGTTAGTTTTCCACCAAAACTTTCCCCACTAAAAGACAAGTTTTATGGCCGTTACAGCTGGGCGGCCCCCTTAATTATAAGGGGCGGTCCCCTTAATTTTAAGGGGGCCGGCCATGATTTAAGGGGACCGGCCAGGCTCCTGTGTTAGAAATTGTCAGAATTCTTCTCCTATAAATACCACCTTAATTCTGGAATTTTGCCATACATTTTGCACGAAATTTTCAGGTCTCAAACTCTCTAAACATCCTCCAAAACCCTTTGATCATTAGTATATTAATCCTTGTTTCAAGTGATTCAATCCCTTCTCATCCATCCTCATCCAAAGTGCAAAAGAAGAACACTCCTTCTACAACTAAGTTCAAGAAGTATTGAAGAGTAGTTGTGCATTGTGTATATATATTATTTGTGAAGTTGTGTTGTGTTTGTAATATGTAGTTTAGAAGAAATAGAAGTTGTGTAGGAAGTAGAAGTTGGTGAGTAGTGAAGTAGTGTAGTTGTGAAGAATATAGGTGTGAAGTAGATTGAAGTGAAGAAGTTAATTTTGAAGAAGAAAAGTGTGAAGAAGATAGTTGTGAAGAAAAAAGGTGTATAGAAGATAGGTGTGAAGTAGATAGGTGTGTAGAAGTTGTGATCAAGTTGTGACGTAGTTGTGTTGTGTAAATTGGTGTGTAAGGTTTTCTCCGCCATAAGGGAGTTTGTTGACATAGTGAAGAAAACTCTCGAGTAGGTGACTCGGGGAGTGGAGTAGGAACAAGGAAGGTGACCTTGTAGCTGAACCACTATAAATCCTTGTGTTGTGGTTTGATCTCTCCAACTCTTTTCATTACTTACTTATTTACCTACACTATATTAGCTTAGTTAGTTAGTTACTATATAATTGTTCATATAGTGCAAGTATTGAGATCACATAAACTAGAATCGAAGTTTTTAAAACAAACTTGTTTTCATAAATTTTAAAAGGACGTAAAACTATTCAACCCCCCCTTCTAGTTTTCCACAGTTTTGAAAAGCTTAAGATAAGCCATTTATGAGTTTCTATAAGCTATTTAAGCATTAGAATCAGTTTTCAATCAAATTACCAAAAATACTCAAAATTCATAAAAAATAAATAGAAAATCAAAAAGCAGTTCATAAGAGAAATTGAAGCAAGGAGTATGATGGAATCTGTATTCTCATGGTATTAGTGCCTCATGGGAGGCTTTAGGTTATGGTTTGATTCCCTGGTTTCATTGTCTTGCCCATTTGAATCATTTGTAAGTCATTTTCCAAGTTCTTGGTGGTTTACTGTAGAAATGCTTAAACTTGTGCTTGTTTGATGTTTCTGTGATTGTTTGGTGTAGTCATGATAGGTTATCGCTTAGTTGTTATCATTTGTTCATTACATTCCAAGTCTGCTCACTTTTGTATGTCAACTGTTCAATTTGCATAATTGGGTTTAGTGTGAGGATTGTTGATTGTTCCTGTTTCTTTATGCTTAAATTAGCTTGTCTCAGTTAGTGGTTAGCTTATTCAAAAAATTTTTTTTTGTCTAAATCACTCACATGCTTTGAAAACTAAAAACAGTCACTACTAAAGGAGTGTTTGGATCAGGTGTATGCACTGTGGTTCAAGGAGTTTTTGTGGTTACTCAGTGTTCAGTCATGTTTCTCTAAGTGCAAATAGCATATTCAAAGTCTTAAAACTAGTAGTTATATGGACTAAAGTCAAAACTCACTCAAATCCTCTCATAATAGCACACTACTAAGGAATTTGGATCCATAATTATTCATATAGATTCACAAGTTGCTAAAATAGCTTTAGATCATCTCATTGTAGCTTATAATTACCTTGTTAGTAAGTAGGAACCATTCAAATTTCAATATAGTCAACTTAGTGTTCTTAATCAAAAGGCAAAATTTGCAAGTAGTATAAGTTTTGCATTTTTAGTAGGATTTTCTTGATCTCATTTATTGTTCAATTAATATGTAACATTGGAATTTTGTAACCTTGTTGCTAAACTTCAACCTAGTATTTTTATTTTATTTTTAAAATTTTTTCAAGATAGCTTAATGATGGCTTGAATATGCCTGTTTGGCCATTTGTTCCCCTACACCAGTCCCAAGGGGTCAAATTCATAAGTTCTTGCAGAGCTTAATAGTGGAGCCCACCATGAGTTCTTGGGTTCTCTGAGAAGCTCATAATTTCAGATAGTTGGTTCCAGGCTTTTATTGGCCTCATTGGCTTATTTGATAAGCCAATATAAGGCCTGCAACTTGCCTAATGGCCTGTTTGGATCAGTGGCATATTGGATTTGCTGATTAGCTGATTTTGGCTTATTCAGTGGTTATTTCTTGTTGTTTTATCTTCATTCTAGTTCCTTAAAGTTGTTTCCAGCTTATTTTCCAGCTTGTGTGCACTGTGTAGCTTATTGTGAGCTTAAGACCTCATTTTCAAGTTAAAAGCTCAATTGTTGAGCTTATTAGGTTGCACACTGCTTAATTTTAAGTTCCAACAAAGTTGTTTTCACAAAAGTTGTTCATTTCCAGTAGATAAATAGATTTGAAAAAAAAAATCCAAGAAAAACCAAAAATAAAAATAGTGATAGCTTCTATTTAAGCCATTTGGCTTATTTTCAGCTTTTTCAAAAAGCAATTTTCATTTTTATAATTTTCATAGGTTCCTGTATTCATAAAATAATTTTAGAAAAAGTTTGGTAATTTTCACTGTTCATTTGCTGTTTTTCTTAATTTAATTTAGTTTAAATTAATTAATAATTAGTTTTAATTAATAATAATTATTTTAAAAGTATGAAAAATATTTTTTTAGTTTTAAAATTAGTTTTATAATATTTTTGATTTTTCAAAGTTAAAATTTCATTTTTCTAGGTTAATTTCATATTTTCTTATATTTTAGTATTTTTTAAATAGTTAAAAATAGTTATTAATTAATAATAATTAATTAAAAAGTGTAAAAATTATTTTTCTTTTTCCAATAATTTTCTTTTATTATTAGGATCCCAAAACTATAATTTTTATATCTGTAGGCCTTTTATTTCTCAAAACTCACGTTTTATTTTGTACGTTTACGTGAATTTAATTTAAACGTGCGCATTTTTAGATTTTAAACGTTTCTGAGTAATTTAATTTCACATTCTTGTTATAGCTTATTTAAGCTATTTATTTTCATATTTCCTTAGTTTAATCAATCACAACCCTTTTCCATTCATTTTCACCCGATCACAAATCATCAAAATACAATTGCACGCCCGCTGGGACATAACGATCCGGGGAAACACTATACTCCTTGGAGATTTGGCCTGAGCTGTTTGACCATATTGACCACATCCGTGGTTGACTTTGGTTGACCGTTTGGAGGCCAATCACTTATACAGGGACTGTCCCCAAACACTTAAGGGACCGTTAGTGTATTTAAAGGACCGTCGACAGTGAAATCAAAACTAGCTAAAAACGTTTAAACCGCACGTTATGTTCAAGTCTATGTGATTGCTTGCATACTTGTTATTAAGTGACATATATGTTTGTTATGAATGAAATAACCACTATTCATATTTAGTCACACTTGATCGGGAATTTGATATGAAACCTTTTAAGTTTTAAAGAGGAACGTATTCACCCCCCACTACGTTTCTACAACCATCAATAGCTAACATGGCTTTTGGTTCTTCCACAGTTGGCTCCTTCTTCTTTTCTTGCCTGCACCAAGTAGATCTGTTATCTGGCTTTCTAGGTTTTCTGCACTCTCTAGCAAAGTGTCTCAACTTATGGCAGTTGAAAGATTCCACCTTCTTCTTATCAAAACCTGCAGTTTCATTACCATTTATGGTAATTTGCCTTCCAGTTCTTTGCCAGAACTTCTTAACTTTCAAGCTTAGAAGTGCAACCTGCCACTCGATATCCATCTCTTCCAAATCACCATTATCCACTTGCTCCAGATCTTCATGAGTTAGAACTGAACCACTAACTTGGCTTGAGAGGAAAGCATAGAAGATATGGTCTCCAAGTCCAGCAATCTTCTTTTTAGAGCTTGCAGTGGTAACACTTGCACTAACAGTGGAAACAACAACATCAGCAGTAGCATTATCATCATCACTATCATCATCAGAACAGTCATCAACAGAATATGATAAAAGTGCCAAGTTCCCAGAACTTGTACTTAACTTTCCAGCCTTCTTCAACCTCTGTTCAATAATTTTAAAATTGCTGTAAAGATCATTAAGTTTCATTGTTTCAATTTCTGGTTTCTTTTCCCAGAAAATCACATTAGTTTGAAACTTAGAAGGTAAACTCCTTAAAAACTTTAGATTGAGGTCTTCCTTGTTTACCTCAATGCCAAACACAATCCATTGAGTAACAATCTTCTGAAGTCTTGTAAAGATGCGATCAATAGACTCACTGTTGGTTGAAGAGAAGTTTTCAAAACTTTGCTTCAATAGTGTTTTCTGAGTCTTTTTGGTAGCATCATTGCCACCAAACACTGAGCAAATTTCTTCAAATAGGGTCTTTGCAGTTGTGTACTTGCTGAATGCAACTATTTGATCCTTGGGAAGAGTCAAGAGTAGCAAGCTTCTTGGCTTTAAATCATTCTTCTTTTAAAGCCTTTCTTTATTGGTTATTAGACAAGAATTCTGCTTTAACACCACTTTGCCATCAATTGTTTTAGAAGAAGTACCAGGCTTGAATGAATCACCAAATATGATGATCTCCCACATAGCATAGTCTTGTACAAAAAAGTACTGCTCTATCATGATTCTCCACATCTCATACTCATTGAGTTTGAGCTTTAGAAGCCTTGCTGCAAGATTTGACTAGTTGTTTTCCATCTCCATTGGATTTGTTGTAGTGAGTAAGTTTCTTTGGATCTTCTAATTCAAAGTATCAGAACCTGTCTCTGATACCACTTAGAGGATCTAAACACACACCTTATGTTAGATAGATACTTTGAGTATATGCTATATAGCATGCGGAATTTACTACAAAGCACGTAGAAGATTATTTGTGTGATGTTTGTGAATGTATATGAACAGTGAGAAGCTTCTTGGCTTCAATATTATTGAGAACAATACGAGTGATCTTAGTTATCACTAGGGTTACACCTTGAAGCTTTTGCAATTGAGTCATATATGAAACCTAAACCTAGGACCTCCTTTTATAAGACAAGGAGTCCTTTACAAGATAAGTATAATTCTATTAACATAAGATATACACAAGATCTTTTCTATACTTATCATTATACACGATCTACTAACAGCTAACATAAACAGTGGAAAATCTATGTACTAGCAGTGGTAATGTGGTTTCCATTGCTAGTGTATTTCTGTCAGCAGTTTCTTCATTCATGCAGAATAGTGGTAACTGTTAGTTTATTCCCAACACATAACATATAATCTTAAGCGTAAAGCTTTGATTCTTTTGCGTAAGCTCAAAATCTTACGCGAAATCTAAGTCTTATGCGTAAGAAATAACTCTTATGCGTAAGATAAAGACTTAGGCGTAAGATTTGCTCATGCGTAAACAATATCTTATCCAAGATTTTGTTTTTCTACTTGATGAATCTTTTGCGTAAGATGAGTAATTTATGCGTAATATGAACATGTTTGCGTAAACCTTCGATTACTTTGATTTCTTGGTTCGTGAAAAGATTTAAGACATTTCACTAATCAAAACATAATCCATATATTATCCTAAACATATTATCTCACAAAATTACGCGCAAAAACACTCAAAACAATCATTTGCATAATGAAGCATGAAAAAGAAATCACGATAACAATTTTGATGTTAAAAATTCACAAAGAATCATGGTAGAGTGTTCATGATCATATTATAAGATTCTTGACCAAGTTATAACAATTTTTAACCACAAAATCACAAGAGCATGACTCCTAGTGACATTAAACCCTAATTCTTTGATTTTTGATCAATACATGATTCTGGTACAATTAGATGATTCACATATGTTTATAAACTCAAAATAACATGAACCCAAGCAATTAATTGGACCAAAACCTTCCTAATAAAAAATACCCAATTCATTCGCACAAACCCTAAATTTAAAGTCGATCATTTAGAGTTTCTGGGTACGATTAGACTTAGGAATCATGTAAAGGACCTTGTTTAGATCATATCCTACCACTAACATTCACCATTAACACTCTAAATCATTCAAACCCATTTTTAACGCAAACCCTAAACCCTAATCGATCATTGTGAACAAATGAACCGTTGGATCATGTTAAAATAAAAAAACCATTCATTAGAATCATGTTAAGAAGATATAATAACTTACGGATTTGAAGAATAGCATGTTGACTTGTTAAATTAATATGAGTCGTGGATTGAGTGGTTGTTGAGAGTAAATGTTAGTTTCAGAATTTGCAGGTGGAGTAAATGCAGTGGTTAAACATGTATTTGAATAATTTTTACAATTTTAAAGTTGTGACAACATTGGCCCTCTAACTAGAAACATTGCAAACATTATCCTTTTAACTCACAAACTATTCTATTTAGCCAACAAAACAAGTTTATTGAAAGAACATCTAGTTAAAACTACCTCTTGACTTGAGACTAAATGAATTTTAATTCTCTGAGAACGAGTTAATAGTCAAGGTGGATAAAACCTGAGTAACCTCTTAGCAACACAATTTAATGCAAGTACATTTGAAAATATTGAAAAATTTTTGAAATTTAAAAAATATGGCTCCCCCTTAACACTTGTTCGGAAAAATATGAAATTTGATAAAACAAGATGTTCAAAAAGAAGTGTGTACTTGCATTTTTTTTAATGTGAAAGAAAATGAAAAATATTTTTGCGTTTTTAAAAAAATATTTACAAGATATTTTGATGTTTGACTTTTAGTTATATTTCAAAAAGTTTTCCAGATCTTCTGGAGGCAAACATCGCATTCCAATTTGATTGACTAGATCAGCAAACCTTGTTGGAGGTAATGCTTTTTGAAGCAAGTCTGTCAACTGGTATTCGGTACCCACAAAGTATAATTTAACTACACCCATTTCGACATCTTCCTTGATGAAATGATAACAGAGATCAATATGCTTTGACTTGGAATGATGAACGGTGTTTCAGGATATTGCAATGGCACTCTTGGAGTCATAATACATCGAAATCTTGTTAAATAAGTAGACATAATCCATCAGTTGTGATCTCATCCAAATGCCTTAAGCACATCATGCGGACATTGCTACATATTCAGACTCGGTTGATGATAACGATATGCAGTCCTGCTTCTTTGATTGCTAAGATACAAGCTTGTCTCCAAGAAACTGTAATCCACCAGATGTACTTTTTCGTGTGTCTAAACATCCTGCATGATCAGCATCTGAAAAAGCTATTAGTTCAAAACCAAAATCCTCTGGATACCAGATCCCCAAATTAATGGTTCCTTTTATGTATCGAAGGATTCTTTTAGCCTCATTAAGGTGCCTTTCGGTAGGTTTATACTGATAATGTGAGCAAATATATGGGGCAAAAACAATATCTGGTCTACTAGCGGTGAGATACATGCGTGACCCAATAATACTTTGGTATTTGGTAGGGTCAACTGGAGTCCCATGTATGTCAGCATCTAGTTTGGTTGAATAAGCCCTTTGTAGAAAACTAGAAGGGGGGGGGGTTGAATAGTTATACGTCTTTTTAATTTGTTACAAAAGATTGTTTGAGTGTTTTCTTTACTTTTAAAAAATTTAGATTCGATAATATGTGATCTCAAGTCTTGCACAATATAAACAACAATAAAGATGTACGATATAGAAATAATTATGTAAGTAAAGAAATAAATGAGAGATGGAAAGATCGAACCGCGAGACAAGAGATTTATAGTGGTTCGGCTACAAGAAAACCTTCCTTGCCCTACTCCACTCCCCGAGCACCTAACTCGAGAGTTTTCTTCACTATGTCAACAAACTCCCTTATGGCGGAGAAGACCTTACACACTAATGTACACACCACAACTTCGTCACAACTTAATCACAACTTTTACACAACCTCTTCACACCAATCAATCTTCACACCAATCTACTTCACAACTTTCTACTTCACACCTATCTACTTCACACCAATCTTCTTTACAACTTTCTACTTCACACCTATCTACTTCACACCAATCACGCTATCTATATACCTAGCTAAACTATCTACTATCAAATATTCACAACTAATTACACAAAGAGATAAATATTATTGATGATGCTTTAACAACTTGGATGTGGAGATCACAACAAGTTGTAATACTTCTTGTCTTGAAGGATAGAAGTATTCTTCTCTTGCACTTTAGAGGATGATGTTTGGATCACTTAGAAACAAAGATTTATAAATGTATGATCAAAGGATTAAGAGAATAGAAATGGAGATCTAGAACAGAAAGTTTAGGAGTGCAAAAGGTGAGAAAAATTTGTGAAATGAACTAGTATTTATAGGGTGCAAAAATACTGTTCTGGAGCGTGGTTGGTCCCCTTAATTAGGGGCCGGTCCCCTTAATAATTAAGTGGGCTGCCTAATGAATTAAGGGGGCCGCCCCTTCAGAACGTTGGAATTACTTGTCCTTTTGTGGGGAAGGTTTTTCTAGAGAAAGTTTTCCATTTTTGGTTGAAAATTTGAAATCATATATTTATAGTGATTTAAACATATTCTTTTAATTCCAAAAAGGTTTTCTAAAAGATATTAAGTGTTTATGACATTTTATAAAAGTTCTAGTGTTTTAGAAAAATTTTCCTTTGATCATAGATTGCAATAAACACTTTGTTTATTCATACCTTAAGTGATTTGGATGTAAAGAGAATATTAATCACTAAATACTTGTTTATGTCATAAATTTTAGTTCAATGGGTTTATGTTTTGTAATTATCAAAACATAGAGATATTGATAATATGTTAATAATGTTTTTAGGCATTATTTATGTCAACAATCTCCCCCTTTTTGATTATTACAAAACCTTAAACTCATTTGGTCTAAAATTTATTTTTAGACAAGTATTTTGGAGTTTAATATTCTCTTCTCCCCCTTTTTGTAAAATCAAAAAGGTTCAACCGAGTAAGCTTAATAGTAGAAGTTAAGAGGGTAGAAAGCTCCCCCTTGATGTATGCTCCCCCTCATTTGAGAGCACCATGGAAACGAGCTATGGAAAATTTGGCTACAAAAAATATGTGAGGAGAACAAGACATATATATGCAAAGCATAGATTCATTCAAGAATATATGAGATAATCATAGAAATGATCATCATTACAACATTTAATATGCTTGAAGCATATTGATTACAATAAAACAAAAGAAACAACATATTCCTATATTGCCGAAGAGAGCACTTGGACTTGCTTGCAACCCATGGTTGAGTGTTTTATTTGCTTGAGGGGAACATAAGGATAGAGCTTAGTTGTTGGATGGAGAGGGATATGGAGTGGGGGTATGGAGCGGAAGAGGTGGATCTTACGATGTTATATCGAGTTAAGGGTGGTATTGGATGAGGACGAGTGAGAAGATATTCAATCCAAGAAATATCTTCACTCAAGTAGAGAATTTACTTTTGAAGGAAAATGCAACAAGGGCAAAAGTGAGTGTGGTTTGTAACTTGATCCAAGTTGAGAGAGTAGGGTAGGCAATTTGCATAGGGTGATGATGGAGGTTGCCCTTTGTTGCATTGTACATGATGCATAGCAAAGAGATCACTAAGATCATGGATTTGGTTTATTTCATCACGGAACTTTTGCTTTTCCGTGGTAATGTGGAGAGAATCATTGTGTTGGTATGGATGAATTGGGTTTGTATAGTTGGAATTGTAGTTTGATGGTTGATCAAACTTGTATGGATCATTATAAGAGGTTGGAGGATGAGATGTGTAGTTTGGCATGGAAGAAGATGTTTGGCCAATGTTGTTTGGTTTGTAAAGAGGATCAAATGAATGTCCTAGTGGGTTTGGTGTGAAGTTTGGGAAGTAAGTGGTTGGAGGTTTTGAGTGATTTCCAACTTCATTGGTTATGTGGATTTGTTTCGAGGGCTTTTTCTTCGCTAAACGGGTTTTTTCGTCATCCTTGCTAGCCTTGAGGCTTTTGGTTTTGGTTTGTTTGGAGAAGTCATGATGGGATGAATGGAGGGTTTTGAAGGTTGGGGATATTTATAGTGTAAGATTTGTGTGTTTATGGATGGATAAAGTTTGTTTGGAAGATTAGGACAAAATATGTTGGTGAAAATTGGGAAATATAGGTTGAAATGGGCTAAAAAGCAGAAAAGATTTTGTAAACCCGACCATCAGATGGCCGGTTCCTTTAATTATGGGGCGGTCCCCTTAATGATTAAGGGGGCCGCCCATCTGGTGATTTCCAGATTGCCAGAATTGGGTTTTTGGTAGAAAATTTACAGAAAGGTTGTGTTTTAAGAATTGGATTCAAGCAAGTTCAATTCCTTGAGGCAATATAGCATCTAATCTAATCCTAATATAGCATGCACGCAAAAACACTTAAGTAAAAGAACAAACAAGCAATTAATAATAAGCTAGAGGAGACAAACAAAGGCAAGGGCACTCAATCTTCCTAGGGCAACTATCTTAGATCAAAGGCAAAGGTAACTAGTGAGTCAAAAACTAGTGATGAAACAAGATGACAACATTATGAGTGATTTTGTCCTAGTGTGTGCCTATATGCACCAAATGTGGAGTTGTGATTGTTTCGACTCCTAAATGCAAAGAAAGATAAGTTTCCTAAGAAACAATCCAAAATCTCCTTGATTCGATTTTTGCTCGATTCATGAATGTCAATGATATATATTAGATTATATTCCTTGACAATTTATGTGAGAGTTTATGCATGATTTCGTAAAAAGGTTTTGAGCATTTTTCAACAATGTAAGGAAAATGATGTTCATGTAATTCCTAGATGTGAGAATAGTTTTCAAGAGACTTTGATTGGGTTTTACAAGAGAGTATATGCAAGAAAAATGAGATTTCCCAATCTTTAATTTTGTGCGAAATAGATTCCTAGACTCAGAAATGGAGAAGTGGAAGAAAAGTAAATTTTATGCAAGAGATTTTTTTTTGTCTAAATGCAATAGAATTTAGTCAACTTGTTCCATCATTCCTAATCCTAAACGCAAGTGATTGAATAATTCACGCTTAAGGGGTTTAGTGAATATATCTGCAATGTTATCTTCTGATGCAACTTTTTCTATAAACATGTTTCCTTTTTGTACATTATCCCTAAGGAAGTGGTGGCGTATTTCTATATGTTTAGTCCTAGAGTGTTGCACCGGATTTTTACTTAAATCTATCGCACCTTTGTTATCGCACATAATGGGAACATTTTCTAACCTAATGCCATAGTCTATGAGAGCTTGTTTCATCCATAGTGCTTGTTGACATGCCTTTTCAGCGCTTACATATTCGGCTTCGGTGGTAGAAATAGCAAGAGCGGTTTGCTTCTTCGAAAACCAAGATGTTAGATAACATCCCATAAACGTACAAATACCGCTAGTGCTTTTTCTATCTATGTAGTCTCCCGCATGATCCGAATCCGCATAGACGATGGTTTCTATGCCTGATCCCTTAGGATACCATAATCCTAAGTGTATAGTTCCTTTAATGTATCGGAAGATACGCTTAACCGCTTCTAGGTGAGAGGTTTTGGGATCCTCTTGAAAGCGGGCACAAAGGTAAACACTAAACATGATATCGGGTCTACTTGCCGTTAAGTATAGTAAACTATCTATCATTCCTCTATACTTAGTATTATCCACGGACTCACCTTCATCATCTTTTGTGAGCTTTACTTCCGTAGACATAGGGGTTTTCATGGGTTTAGAGTCTTCTAGGCCGAATTTCTTAAGCATTTCCTTAATGTACTTAGATTGGTAAAAGAATAATCCATCATCTAATTTGTTTTATTTGTAATCCTAGGAAGAAGTTTAGTTCACCCATCATACTCATTTCAAATTCATCATGCATGATTTTGGAAAATTCATCACACGTTTCTTGACAAGTCGATCCAAATACAATGTCGTCAACATATATTTGAACAATGATGAGATTTGGGTCTTTCTTTTTGGTGAAAAGAGTGTTATCTACCATTCCCATGGAATAATTATGTTTAATAAGGAAAGCTTTTAATCGATCATACCAAGCTTTGGGAGCTTGTTTGAGTCCATACAAAGCTTTCTTTAACTTATAAACATAATCAGGTTTTGCGTAGTCAATGAATCCTTGAGGTTGTGCCACATAAACCTCCTCATTGATAAAACCGTTAAGGAATGCACTTTTCACGTCCATTTGGAATAACTTAAAGTCTAGGGCGCATGCATAGGCGAGTAATATCCTAATAGATTCTAGTCTAGCTACGGGGGCATAAGTTTCGTCATAATCAATTCCTTCTTGTTGATTGTATCCTTGGGCAACTAACCTAGCTTTATTCCTAGTTACTATTCCATTTTCATCTAACTTAATCCTCTGTACCCATTTAGTTCCTATGATGGTCATATTCATTGGATTTGGGACTAATTCCCAAACATCATTTGCCTTAAATTGATTTAATTCTTCTTGCATAGCTATAACCCAACTTTCATCTTTTAATGCCTCATTAATATTCTTAGGTTCTATTGCTGAGAGGAAACAAAAGAAGTTATTTTTATCTTGGGCTTGTGACCTAAGGGTTCTTTGGTTAAGATATCCTATTATATTATCTAATGGATGTGATCTAGATTCTTTAATATTTACAATTTTGTTATTTCCTAAGTCAATGTCTTCATTATCATTTCCTACGTGTTTTGTTTTACTAACCTCAATAGCTTCATCTTCGACTAAGTCATCATCTTCTAAAGGTAATGTTTTAGGAGGTTGTGGTGTTTCATCGAATGTTACATTTAATGATTCTTCTACTTTCATAGAGTGTTTGTTAAGTATTATATATGCTTTACTATTTTCTGAGTACCCTAAAAATATTCCTTCATATGATTTTGGATCAAACTTAGTGAGGTAATCTTTAGTGTTTAAAATATAACATTTACTTCCAAATACCCTAAAGTAGCTCAAGTTTGGTTTTTTACCTCTTAGTAACTCATAAGGAGTTTTTCCTAGAATTCTCCTAATTGATACCCTATTAATAATATATGTTGATGTATTTACAGCGTGACACAAAAATTTTTGTGGGATGGATTGTTCATTTAACATTGTTCTACTCATTTCTTGTAGTGACCTATTTTTTCTTTCTACTACGCCATTTGATTGAGGAGTACGAGAAGCGGAGAAATTGTGAGATATTCCATTTAAATCACAATATTTTCCAAATTATACCTCGTTGTCAAATTCCCTACCATGGTCCGTCCTAATGGCTACTATTGTGCATCCTAATTTATTTTGAATCATTTTACTAAATATTTCGAATTTTTCAAAGGCTTGGGTTTTGTCACTTAAAAACCTAGTCCACGTGTATCGTGAATAGTCATCTACTATTACTAAAGTATATTTGTTTCTTCCATAGCTCCGCACAGCGGATGGACAAAAAAGATCCATATGTAATAATTCTAGGCACCTAGTAGTGGATACTATATTCTTAGCTTTGTGACTATCATGAACTTGTTTTCCTATTTTACATGCATCACAAAAATGTTTGTCATATTTTAGGTTAGGCAAGTTTCTAACTAGTTCTTTAGAGGCCAAAGATTGTATTTGTTGCATGTTTGCATGTCCTAATCACCTATGCCACAATGTGGAGTTTTCGTCTAGGGTCGTTTGGCATATCCTATCTTCAGGTTTGTTTCTTAGTTTCATAACATATATGCCTCCTTTCCTAATTCCTCTACCTATAATCTTTCCATTCTTAACTATTTCGCTATCCTCTTCGGTAAAGGTAACTCTAGATTTATTATCGCATATTTGTCCTATACTAAGCAAGTTATATGTTAAGTTATCTACATGCTCAACATTTTCAATAGTAAGTGAGTCTTGAGAAATCGTACCTTTGCCAATGATTTTTCCACGCAAGTCACTACCGAAAATAACGTTACCTCCATTGTATGCCTTTTCCGTAGAAAATAGCTTGCGGTTCCCCGTCATGTGCCTCGAACATCCGCTATCCTTGATCCATTCGTCAGGCTCCAAGTCAATTCCTAAACATATTTCGTCGGTTGCTTTTGTCACAAAGCACTTTTCGTCTCTTGGTTTTTCCACTTCTTCTTTGTCACTATCACTCCATGTTCCATTAACAAAGGCGCCTTGATTTTCATACCCCGACATCTTTAGACATTCACCAATGAGATGATTTGGACTTCCACATCTAAAGCACTTTATTTTCCCGTAGTTATCACTTCTATTTCTTTGGAATGGTTTTCTTTCGTCTCGTGGTGATCTAGTGAATCTTCCTCGTCTTTTGAAGAATTTCTTGAATTCTCTTACGGCCATTGCATACTCTTCTTCACTCTCGTCACTTGAGTCATCATCGTCACTAGGTTCCTTTTTGGGTTTTAGAGCAATGGATTTGGTTTGTTATTTCTTGACTTTGACCGTTTCCGAATCTCTTCTTATAATTTCTTCATGGACCTTCAAGTTGCCAATGAGTTCATCAAGTGATAACGTCATCAAATTCTTTGATTCTTCAATTGCGGTGACCTTAGCTCGCCATTTTTGATGCAATGCCCTAAGAAATTTCCTAACACAATTTTTACTAGAAAAGGTCTCATCAAGTGCTTTTAAACTTGTGATAATACTGTTAAACTTAGCAAAAGCATTATCAATTGATTCCTCTTCCGGAATCGTAAATTGTTCATATTGTTGTACAAGAAGATCTATTTTATTATCTTTGACTTGACTATTACCTTGGTGAGTAATAAATAATGATTCCCAAATTTCTTTGGCGGTTTTACACATAAAAATTCTTTCATATTCTTTACTTGGTAACGCATTATAAATTACCATTTTAGCTTCATTTTTTTTAGCTAGTTTCTTTTTCAAATCATCATTTTGTTTTTCAAAAGGTACAATTTCATCCTTGTTGAGTGGGAGAAAAATCACCAAAGGTAATAACATGCCAAAGATCAAGATCTTTTGATTTCACATAAGTTTCGAATCTATTTTTCCTATATAAAAATCCATCACTTTCAAATACTGGTGGTCTTTGCATAGATTGCCCTTCTAAATATTTTTCAGATTCCATAGATCGTTACAAGTTTTAAAATATAATATATTTTAAAAATCTTGCTTGACGTGGCTCTTGATACCAATTGTAGAAACTAGAAGGGGGGGGGGGTTGAATAGTTTTACGTCTTTTTAATTTGTTACAAAAGATTGTTTGAGTGTTTTCTTTAATTTTAAAAAAAATTAGATTCGATAATATGTGATCTCAAGTCTTGCACAATATAAACAACAATAAAGATGTACGATATAGGAATAATTATGTAAGTAAAGAAATAAATGAGAGATGGAAAGATCGAACCACGAGACAAGAGATTTATAGTGGTTCGGCTACAAGGACACCTTCCTTGCCCTACTCCACTCCCCGAGCACCTAACTCGAGAGTTTTCTTCACTAAGTCAACAAAACTCCCTTATGGCGGAAAAGACCTTACACACCAATGTACACACCACAACTTCGTCACAACTTAGTTACAACTTGTACACAACCTCTTCACACCAATCAATCTTCACACCAATCTACTTCACAACTTTCTACTTCACACCTATCTACTTCTCACCAATCTTATTTACAACTTTCTACTTCACACCTATCTACTTCACACCAATCACTCTATCTATATACCTAGCTAAACTATCTACTATCAAATATTCACAACTAATTACACAAAGAGATAAATATTATTGATGATGCTCTAACAACTTGGATGTGGAGATCACAACAAGTTGTAATACTTCTTGTCTTGAAGGATAGAAGTATTCTTCTCTTGCACTTGAGAGGATGATGTTTGGATCACTTTGAAACAAAGATTTATAAATGTATGATCAAAGGATTAAGAGAATAGAAATGGAGATCTAGAACAGAAAGTTTAGGAGTGCAAAAGGTGAGAAAAATCTGTGAAATAGGGATGGCAAATGCACCCGAAACCGACGGGGAAACCCGAAACCCGAACTGGTTGGGTCGGGTTCGGGGGCAGATTGGCGGGTTTGGATGCGGGTTTGGGTATTAATATAATTTTTTAGCCGGGTACGGGTTCTGGTATTACACGCCCGATTACCCGTACCCGTATCCGTTTACCCGAATCTACATCCGCTTTATTGATATTATATTTAACTAGAATATATATATACATTATATATAATTTCTTCCATTATATTTTTTTATATACGTATCTCTATTACATAATATATTTTATTTTGTACATAAATTATTAAAAAGCATTAAATCGTTTGATACGATATTCATTTTCTTTAACTTTAATAAAAAATGAATGTATTAAGGTATTTTCCTTTGTTTTTCCGGTGGATTTTAGTGTGTGACTTAATCTTAATATCGTCATTTTGTTCATATATTATTCAATTGGGGATAACCAAAACCCGCGGGGAAACCCGAAAAACTAATGGATAATATTAATCGGGTACCCGGCGGTTAATGGGTCGGATACGGGTATGGATAATATAAACTGGTACGGGTATGGGTACACTAAAACCCGCCCCGAACCCGACCCGTTGCCATCCCTACTGTGAAATGAACTAGTATTTATAGAGAGCAAAAATACTGTTCTGGAGCATGGCCGGTCCCCTTAATTAGGGCCGGTCCCCTTAATAATTAAAGGGGCCGCCTTATGAATTAAGGTGGCCGCCCCTTCAGAACGTTGGAATTACTTGTCCTTTTGTGGGGAAGGTTTTTCTGGATAAAGTTTTCCATTTTTGGTTGAAAATTTGAAATCATATATTTATAGTGATTTAAACATATTTTTTTAATTCCAAAAATGTTTTATAAAAGTTATTAAGTGTTTATGACATTTTATAAAAGTTCTAGTGTTTTAGAAAAAATTTCCTTTGATCATAGATTGCAATAAACACTTTGTTTGTTCATACCTTAAGTGATTTGGATGTAAAGAGAATATTAATCAAAAAATACTTGTTTATGTCATAAATTTTAGTTCAATGGGTTTATGTTTTGTAATTATCAAAACATAGAGATATTGATAATATGTTAATAATGTTTTTAGGCATTATTTATGTCAACACCCTTGGTGTATGTTGAACTTAAGACCTTGATAGATCTTTGAGCACTCGTGGATCGTTAGTTATGTTTATGTAATCACAAACACACTAAAAGAAAATCTCTATAACTTGTATTCTGAAGCGGAAAAAAAAACCACAAGTATAAACAATGATTACTAAGAACACTTGATCCTCTATGGATCTTTCAATAATACTGAAAGTTTTTTTCTAAAACTTGTATGTAATACATAATCGTGTGTTCCTTTTATAGCCAAGGAACCCTAAACCGTTTCATAAGAAACGTATCTTCTAAAAACTTTCGAATATATGCATTATCACCTCCTAATTAATCTCATGCATATCCTAACTAAATAACATTATACACGGAATATCTATTTCCACAAAAACAAACTATGCTGAAACTAGTCTTCAGTAGTTACACTGCTTCAGCAGGAACCAACTTTTCAGCAGGAACCATCAGCAGTATCCTCAGCAGAATTCTCTATTTAGCAGAATTCCCAACAATCCTCCCCTAATCTTGAATTTGACATGGTTAAGTTCAAGATTCTTGATAGATCTTTAAAGTTACAAACCAAGAGGATTGAATTTGAACATCATCAGCAAAGATACATCATCATCAGAATCTCTATGATCAACAAAACTTGAAAACTCCATTCTTGGCAGCAACAAATGACCAATTGTACATCAAAACATATTAGTTTCATACTATTCTCATCACATCCAGATGTGTTAACTCCTGTGAGAGGTGAATCATTGAAAATAATGGATTTGATCTCTCTTTACCAATAGCCATCACTACTGGAGTAGCCAAATGTTTAAGTTCGAAAACTATGGTACACTGATGACCATATGATTTTTAGCAAATCATCAGCTATAAACGGATTTGAGTTGTCTTTACCTGTAGCCGTTTGCTCAGGACTAGTCAATTATTTTGGTTAATTAAATCACCTTGGTAAATTGAATACCAAATATGGTTTTGCCACTGCCTTTACCACAAGCCATAAACTTGTGGGCTAGCCAATTATTGGGAATCCATAAGGAAAAATCCATGGTCAATTGACAACCATCCAACTCTCAGCTGTTAAACATGGGTGAGTTGAGTACCCAATAGTTTTTAGCAAACTATTACAGCTATCAACAGATTTGACATGTCATTACCAAAGCTGTACCCTTTGGACTAGCCAACTTTTTGATGGAATATTCAACATCAGGTAAGTTGATAACCAGAGAAGGTGTGGAAAGAACCAACACCATAACCTGCATACAACATACACAAAACTATACAAATATGTTAGTTAGGTTTTCTTCACCACATGTAGCTACTGAAGAACTTTCTTCACCACATGATGCTATATACATTCCTGGTAGAAGGGCCAAAAGAATGGCTAGAGTTAGGGTCTCACATCCAGTGCGTAGAGTAGTAGATGTTAATGCTTCTGATTCTTCTTTCATCAAAGAAGGATCTCTTGATGATTGGCCAGAGGGTTTTAGAGATGTTTTGATTAGATGGGAGTCGTCTAAGAATGGACAGATCAACAGTATTTATAGGCTTGATAAAACATCTCTGTCATTCACATTTCTACAAATAATTTTACATCTTGTGGATCATCAGGACTTAGACACTCTATACGAGTTGGTTACCAAGTATTATGCTACTCATACTCCTGAAGGTGCAGGATTATATCTATTGGGGGATCTTCAAGTGCTTATGGATTCTACTTCTCCAAATGGTGTTGGTTATGAAGTGTGGAAGAACAATCAGAGGTGGAAAGTACAAAGTTGGAAATTTTATCCTATGCCTTATGTTCATGTCTTGGAGACTACATCTGAACTCAGGGTAATCATGTTGCTTGAGAAAAATTATCCTCTGACTGTGCCTCTCATAGAGAAAATGCTTCAACATAAGTTGGAAATTCCTCCTGATCCAGTTAGGAATGCATAACCTGCATACAACATACACACTTCATAACCAACACCATTTGGAGAAGTAGAATCCATAAGCACTTGAAGATCCCCCAATAGATATAATCCTGCACCTTCAGGAGTATGAGTAGCATAATACTTGGTAACCAACTCGTATAGAGTGTCTAAGTCCTGATGATCCACAAGATGTAAAATTATTTGTAGAAATGTGAATGACAGAGATGTTTTATCAAGCCTATAAATACTGTTGATCTGTCCATTCTTAGACGACTCCCATCTAATCAAAACATCTCTAAAACCCTCTGGCCAATCATCAAGAGATCCTTCTTTGATGAAAGAAGAATCAGAAGCATTAACATCTACTACTCTACGCACTGGATGTGAGACCCTAACTCTAGCCATTCTTTTGGCCCTTCTACCAGGAATGTATATAGCATCATGTGGTGAAGAAAGTTCTTCAGTAGCTACATCCTCAACAGGTACATCTTCTGCATCATGTGTTTCCACTGATGGAAGATCTAGTGGAACACCAGTAGAATGCTCAGCAGAAGATTGAGCAAGTGCAACAGATGCAGCTTGAGCATCCATGGCCATTCTAACTTGTTTATCCCTAGCAGCGGCAAGCTCTACTTCTCTCACTTTGATGTCATGAAATCTTGCCATTTCGGCTTTTTGATCATCATGAAACCTCTTTGTAGCCTCTTCACCCAATATCTCCTCCTCCATTTGTCTTCTTGTTCTCTTTTTAGAAGGAAGATATTCTGCTACAACTTTTGCTTTGCCTTTGTCAACAACAGATGGAGCAACAACAGGTGTTGTATCAGCAGAAGTAGATACACTAGGTGAAGGTACATAAGCAACAGCAGGAACACCCATATCCAGAGTAGGAACAGCATCAGCAGAATGAAATACAGATGTAGCAGGCATATCAGTAGAAACAGCTTCATTAATTTCGACTCGCTTAGAAAGTGGTTCAGCATCAGGATTAAGTAGAGTAGGAACAAGCTTAGGAGTACGCATTCCATCCTTCTCCAATCTAGTCTTGATTCTATTATACTGATGAACTAATTGTTCATCTGAGAGAGACCAAACTTGTTTCCTAGTCCAAGCACTATTATAAAGTGCACTGCTTTGACTTTTCACATAATTTCTCATAAAAGTCCTCTGTTGTGCTTGAGTCATTGGTTTATCCCTCTTTGCTTTGGCAATCTTTTCATCTGCAGCTTTCTTTCTCTGTTTCATAATTTCAACTATACCAGAAACCCAATCATCTTTACTGACTTCCTTTCCAAGAATATCACTAGCGAAACTAGGAGTAGAAATCACTTGTTCCCCAATATGCATCCAGTCTGCTTCATCAAAATTTGAAATTGCAGCATCCAATTCTCTTTGTATTTCTAGAGGCAGAATGGAATTATACTTGTTTATAGCAGATTGGAACTCAGAATCATATTTAGCCTGTTCTTCCTTTGCCAATTCTGTGCTTTTCTTATGAACTTCCCATTTTTTCAAAAGTCTTTCTTGCTCAAGTCTTTCCTCTTCTGAGATGAGATCATTAGCACACACTGCAGCAACTTCAGCAGAATCATCATGAGGAATGACTAAATCTTCCAGAGGATCAGCAGCAGTATCTTGAACATCAGAATCAATTAGAGTATCAACAGATTCTGTAGTATGGAGAGTTTCAGTTGTGTCTTCATGAGAAACTTGCTCAGGAACAGATGGAGCAATGCTAGGTGAATCCATATACTCTTTACCAGCCACAAAGAATGAATCTACTAATGTGTGAACCCCTTTAGTAGTCTTCTCAGCAACAACATCAAAATTGGTTCATTATCCTGAAGAGTATCACCCACATCTGTCATTAGAATCTCATCAACATTTGACACCTTAGAAGATTCAGCAGACTTCTTTGCCAAATACTGTCTTCTATTTCTTCTGCTGAACTGAATATGCTTCTTTAGTTTTGAAGATACAACAACTTTGGGAGAAGAAGCATGAGTATGTCGAGCAACTACAGCTAAAATCTCAAGGGAGTCCAAATGTCCCTCCTTAGGAACTTCATCAGCATCAATCACAGCTTTTCTTTTCTTTTGCTGATCAAGTTGTGTTTCTAACTCCTGAACCCTTCTTTTCAACAACTCAATCTCTCCACCAAGAGATGATTTGGTATCTGCAAGCTCATTTTGAAGATCATCAGTCCTTTTAACATACCTGCAAAGCAAATCATATACAGAGGTGTCCTCAGTTCCACCAACAGATTGCTCAGTGGTCATGGGAGCTTCATTGGACCTGTCAGGAGAAACATACATATGTACAACATTAGGAGAGCCTTCAGCATATGGCTCTCTTACAGGACTAGGTGTAGGTAGTCTAGTAATCTCAGGGTCAAGAGGTGTAGGTACTTGGGTAACAAGAGACTGAATTGTCTCCTCAACCTCAGGAACAAGCTCATCAGGAGCAACATGAGATGGTGATGGAACAGGACTAGGTGACAGAGGTAAAGGGGAAGGTGGAGGCAGGTCAGTAGAAACATGTATTGCTTTAGCAGTTGTAGATGGCTCTCCATCATTTACCACTGAAGGATTACCATCGGCACTAACACCAGAAGATGATGGATTACCATCATTAGCAGCATTTTGAGAGGGTATATTACCAGTAGCATCACCCTCACCAGCATCATCATTACCTTGTGGCAACATAGCAGCTAACAGAGGGTGATGTACCCCATCATAGTTAGTTTGCATAGAAGCAAATAATTTAGAACTAAGACTCTTAATGGGGATATGAACTCTGTCTTGTGTGGTTATGTCTAAAATTATTTGTAGAAACCTAGGGTGCATTAAAAACTTATGCTTTTTCTTCTCAATATTTTCTAGCATATTATCAAAAATAAACTTGGAAAAATTATAAGTTAACGCTTTTGAAAGACAGACAATACCACAACCCAATTGAGTAGAGAATTGATCCCAGCCACCAGACTTGTTGCTGATACATTGGAGCAGTGTATGCACCAAAAACCTCCACTTGGGACATAACTGATTCTTAAGCCACTTGGTTGTGTCAGTGCTTTGATAACCAGCTTCCCTCAACCCAGCAGGTATCTCTTCAGTGTTGGAGTGAAAAACACCATTCTCATCATCCAAACGAAGCTTTGTCCTTATCAATGATTCAATCACCACATACTCATTTCTATCAATCGTAGCTACAGTCTTTGTATCCGACCTTTTTCTAGAAGATGCCCAAAATTGCTTCACCATTGATTCATATATCACATTTGGAGAATGTGTTAAAGCATAATGAATCTTCGAACGCTGTAGTAACTCCACCATAGAATCATACAGTTCATGATCCTTTGTCTTACCCAGAAAAGCAACCTTGTTATGATCTTTCTTGAAATGAAGTGTTGCCATTTGAAGGATTTGTGAGAAATGGTTATGAATTATGCAAATGGATGATGGGTTTAAATAGATTGATGAGGGAATAAGTTTGTTTTGGGCGAAAATATGTGAAATAGGTTATAAAAGGAAGTTACCTAATCGTGGTCAAGAATATCGGACAAATCGTTGACCATATCTGATGTGTAAAGCGGCTCCTTTCAATTTCAAAATTAACCTTTCAACAGAAATATAAAAGAGTCATGTTTTCTTTCTCTAAGTTTTCAACACATTTTATTATGAAATCATCATCTATTTCCTATTCATCCATTAATTTTTTTGTTTGATTTTAGATCTTAATACTACTGTTCATTACAAGTCTATTGATATCAAAATCTCACACAAAAAAAAAATACAAAAATAGTGCATTTATTACTGTTTGTATTTCCGTTACATATTTCATCGTACTGTTCATCATTTCCTTATTAAAAAAACAAAAACAAATCAGTTCAATACGTTTCTCTGTTTATTATTTGATTCTACATATGTATCATATTTGATTCAATCATCTCGTACTTTATGGATATGTCTAATCCCCAAAACCCTAATTTTCAAAACCCTAATTTGGGCATTTTGTCTAGTAGGTCTTAGGAGGTTGAGGCTCCTAAGCGTACAACTAGGAGTCAAATTAGTGGTATGAAGAAACAGGCTAGGCCAAATAATAAGGATGTTCATGTTAGTTTTAAGAAGGGGGATCAGAAAGTGGGAAATAAGAGTGGGAAGGCTAAAAAGGTGAATAATGAAGTGGGTTGTATGGAAGGGTGTAATGATGATGGGTATGTTATGGAGGAGGAGTTTGAATGAGAAGTGGGATCCAGTGTGGAGGCGCTTAGTTGTGAGTCAAGGAGCTTTGGTGAATCTGCTTCAGAAAAGGAAGGTGATGGAACTGAGGTTAATATGGCATCCCAACAATGTATAAATGATAATTTGGGTACTGAAAATTATCACACCCTACAATTTCAGGTCATTTCCCAAACTTCGACAATTTACTATTCATAAAATCACTATTCATCGTTTTACTATTCATCATTTTTGAGGTCAATTAGACATTCTGAGAAACATTAAAAAAATTTACTATTCACCAAGTACTATTCATTTCCGGAAAGAAAATACTATTCACGTGCATTGCTCATTTCATCGTAAATTTAGTTTACGAGTACTTAAATTCGCGTAACCGTATTGGTTCAGGTGCGAATTCATGCATTATCATTAGGGACACTTCATACAGACTAGAAATAGTCTACATATCATCATAATAGCATTTGCATACTATACCACTCGTAGAATATTCATATTATTATTTTTGGTATGTTTAACGTTTTACGTATATTTATTTTAATTAAACGTTAATACGCGATTATTAAAAATAACCAACATATCTAATAATCCCCACGATGGTTCCGATATATTTTTAAACTCCTTACAACGTCATAAAAATTATAAAATTCATTTACCCGGTATTTTGGGAATTTATTAAATTTATAACGTAAGTTTAATATAATTATGACGGTTTTCGTGAAAACTAAATAATAATTATCCAAACGCTCGATTTTTGTACCCAACATATTTTTAACATTTTTATGACTTTATTAAGTCCCGGCTAACTTGTTAAAACTCGCAAACCCGATACCCGATTATAACTAAACTACAACTAAAACTATAACTAAAACCTATACTTATACTACAAATCCTCCACTAAAACTTCTAAGTAAATACACACTTTTTCTTCTCTTTTTCTTCCTTTGAAAAACTGGCCACCCCCCCCCCCCCCCCCCCTCCCTTTTTAACCTTGTGCATTAATCATTTTTAACTTCTCCAAAAATCACTAGAAATATCACAAACCTAAAACCACTTCACACTTATATTTCTTAAAATCAAAACTTGCACTTTTTCTCTCCTTTTCCTCTCAAAACCCATGGCCAAACACAAACCTCACCAAGATCCATCATTTTTTTCAAGATCAAGTTCAAATCAAGTCCATATTGTTATCTTTATTAGGGTTTTGTAATACAAACTCAAGGATTCTTAGGGTTTTATCATCCAAGCTCATAATCATTCAAAGTAAGTTTACAAAAATTTATTTTCTTCATTTCTTCAAGTATTTACTATAATCATATGGTTTTCATACAATATTTCATGCATATGTTAGCTTGTACCACTCATAATATACACTTATGTCTTTGAAACCCTAGAAATGGAAGCCCTTGTGAGATCCACTAGATTGATGATGTTTAAGAACCAGGACACCTTAAGAAGGTGTATGGTAGGATTAGACTAGATTTGTGGTGATTGGAAGTGATTTGGGTGGATTAGAAACTAGTTTAGAACACTAGAAATGGATTTGGAACCTATTTGCAAACCTACTGTCCCAAATTTGAAATCCTGGAAAACTCAGTAACTCAGGGGAAATTTTCAACCAAATATTTAGAAAATACTTTCAAAAACGAAGCCGTAGGCAAAAGAACGGATTAAAAAGTGTTTATAACGAAGGATATATGATTTTTGCAAGTTTATTGACGAAAACTATTTTTCTCAAAATTGTTTGCTGTTGGACGATTTTTGGTGGACAAACCGAGGCGTTAGACGTAACCTAGAGAAGCCGAGTTATCAAAAATATATTAGTACATACTAAGACAAATCCATGGATATAAAGAACGAAGAAAATGAACTTAAAACGACCAAGTTATTCACGTTTCAATATCGGCAAAAAGTCTGTATAATTGACAGCTTTTCAACTAGAAATAATAATAATACTACTTCTACGTACTAAATTCTAGGTTTTCTAGAAATACTACCAAAGTGTCAAACTTATAACTAATGAAGTACTTATGATTACAAGTTTATTTTTACGACTATTAGACGTTACTTCAAGGTTTTCAAGGCGGAGTTTAGGGGTGTAAACGAGCCGAGACAACTCGCGAGCAACTCGAGATCGACTCGAAAAATACTCGATTCGACTCGATTACACATTTACACCCCAATATATATATATATATATATATATATATATATATATATATATATATATATATATATATATATATATATATATATATGTATATATATATATGTATATATATGTATATATATACATATATATATACATACATATATATATATACATATATATATATACATACATATATATATATATATATATATATATATATATATATATATATATATATATATATATATATATATATATATATATATGTATGTAAATAGGGGTGTAATCGAGCCGAGACAACTCGTGTACAACTCGAGATCGACTCGAAAAATACTCGACTCGACTCGATTTTAAACGAGCCGAGCTCGAGCATGTCAATACTCGGCTCGTTTACACCCCTAGCGGAGTTTATAACACTAACTTTCTATATACGATATACTACGACTAGTTTTTACAAGTCTAGTTATGACTTATTTTTCTTAAGTATGGAATACATTTTACTATGACTATAACAAGTATTTTCAAGTTATGAGTGGTATAGGTATCATGTGCATGCATATTCTCTACATCATTTCATGATCTAAATTAGATCATATTCATTCATCATAGGTCGCGGTTGATATTCGTTCCTTGTTGTCCTTATCATTCCCATTGCATTGTATCATCACTTCGAGGTGAGTTTTCATACCCCGTTTTTAATTCAATATTTGATTTCAAATCCCACGGGGGAGAATAGATTGCACCACTTATTTTTGTACACGCCAAAGTAGCTACATTTTCATACATTGCTTAAGTTGCTATCATACCACATTAAGTCCCCTTTATATTATCATGGACCATTAATTTGCCTTTAAGCGAGAGTGAGTGAATAGATCTATTGAGGGTGACTCCTCCATTCATGTTTGGGTTGCTCCAACGGGTACGAATGCATTTCATGTCTAACATTATTAGAGTGGCTGGTAACCACTCTTTTGGGGCAAAATTCTGATTATGTCTAGCTTCGGTGTCATGAGCTTAAGAGCCAATGTAACTTCATTTTGACATCAAGTCACCTTATTTTTACTTATGGGTATTGTACACATCATTTAATCCATAAACCTATGATTTCTCACCAACTTTATGTTGACCATTTTAGCAGTGTATTTTCAGGTAACTAAGGTATATCTCATGGCATGCATGGAGTCATTTTAGTGAGTAGCAAGGATGACGCGTCTCATTTTGGATTTTCATGCACTTGTATATTATCGTTTGATTGTACCAAACTTGTTTCCTTTAACTTTTAAATACTTTGGGACCTATGTTTTATAACTCTGAACTTCTTTTAAATAAATCTAACGATGTATTTTCCAAACGACACTTTAGGTTGTTCAATATAACTGTAACTGTGGTGCTATGACCGTCACCCCCAGGTATTCCATTCCGCTGCCATTCAAGTATTTTGGGGGTGTGACAGATTGGCATCAGAGCTAAGGTTATAGGGAACTAGGATGCATCATAGACCCTAGACTATAACCACATTATCATAGCATCTCATCATTACATTATACGTGCATATTCATTGTTTTAGGTGATTCCATTATACGAGTTATTTATTTTCATTTCACCTTGATTATCACAGAGTTATGTCTTCAGACCCGAACATTGTCATACTTTACTCTGTCTCAGACTCTGATGTTGAGGGCTCTATGTCTTCCACCGCTTTTTCACCACCCATTCCTCCTGTACCTGTGTTGCCCTTTTTGGCATCAGGTGAGGATACCGAGCCTTTTGAGGAGGAAGAGACTGCTCCTACTCCTCATATCTCTCCCATTGCACCCCTTGATGTTACCCATGTACCTACTGATATATCATCTCCCAGTACTTCTATGTCCTCAGAACCAAAACTTATGTTCCCTCATAGTAAAACAACCATAGGTGCTAGGAAGAGCGTACGCACTACTACCTCTACCTTTAGGATCCCTACGGTTCCTACATTACCTACACCACCAGCCATGCCCGCTACTACTTCTATATCTACTTCACTTTTGCTGCTCAGGAAGCGTGCAAGGTTTACTACCCCAGCTTCACCTACTACAGAGACTTCTGACCTTCCACCACCACCAGTATACTATATAGGTGAGAGTTCGAGAGCAGCTGCTGCTAGAAGGCCTACAGCTTTTACTGTAGATGATCAGTTAGGGGCTCAACAAGAGCAGGTTGATAGTTGGGTTATAGGGTAGATGAGATTATCACTACTCGACTTGAGGAGGTCGACGAGCCAGTTGAGGGATTGATATTAGCTAGGGTTAGCATTGACGTGTCGTATCATGGACTTGAGGCACGGTAGGAGGGACACCAGGAGCTGATTGATCAGCTTAGGGATGAGCTACCGGAGATACGGGATAGAGCTCAGATGACACAGGAGGCTCAGGGAGAGCAGGCACACCAGTTGGCAGTAGCTCAGGAGAGGATGACAGCTGCAGAGACTAGGGAGGCTGCCCTCCAGCTTCGAGTTGACCACTTGGAGGAGATCATTGTTGTGATGGATCGTGAGATTCGCCGCCTTAGGGGAGGACCTGGAGGATCTGGAGCACCTGGAGGTTCTAGAGCACCCGGAGGAGCCTAGGCATAGACTTGTATTGTATTAGCTCTTACTATTTTCCTAGTCCCGAGTTGTGGGACATAGTTCAAGAACTTGTAGTCTTTTGGTTGTTGTACAAACAAATATATCAAGTGTGACTCTACTATGCTGGAATGGTTATATATATATATATATATATATATATATATATATATATATATATATATATATATATATATATATATATATCGGTCCATGTAGGCCGAAATTTTCATGTATTATATTCAGGTGTTGTGATTAATGTTTCGTGGTTGCTCTTTATTGTTATCATGTTTATACGTGTTTTGGTTGTATCTATACTTGTCGTGGTTGTATTCATACAGGTTGTGGTTGTAATCGTACATGTCGTGGTTGTATTTATACTTGTTGTGGTTGTATATATACATGTTTTGGGGGTATACTTTTAGTACGATGACTATTTCTATTATGACTTTCTCATGGTTGTTGTCCATTATGATTATCAAAAGTATGGCGCCAAGGAAAGGAAAGGCTGCACCAGAAACACCCGCTATGACTCAAGCCGCTATCCGCAAATTGGTCAGGGATAGTATAGCAGAAGCTCTGGAGACCGAGAGAGCTGAGGTTGCTGCTAGGGCTGCTGAGGTTGCACCTAATACTGGGGCGGTTGAACCACCCACTACTAGGCATGAGTGCACTTGGAAAGATTTCAAGATTAGTGATCCCGTAAAGTTTAAGGGCACTGAGGGAGCGGTTGCTTTGATCCGCTGGTTTGAAAAGACTGAGAATGTATTTCTCATGTGTAGTTGTCCTGATGTCAGCAAGGTAAAATTTGATACAGGTATGCTTCTGGATGAAGCTATGTCATGGTGGAATTCTCATGCTCAGCCTATTGGTATGGAGAATGCCTACAAACTCACTTGGTATCAATTCAAGAAGCTGATGACTAAGAAGTTTTGTCCTCGTACTGAGGTGAAGAAATTGGAGACGGAATTCTATGAGCTGGTAACAAAAGGTGATGACATCGAGACCTACATCAGGAGGTTTCAGGAGTTGGTTGCACTATGTCCAACTATGGTTCCAGACGATGAGAAAAAGATGGAGAACTTCACTGGTGGACTGCCCGAAAGCATCCGAGGGGATGTGACGTCTTTCGACCAACAATCAATGGAAGAGGCTATTCGTATAACTCAGAAACTTATGGTTCAGGTGGTAAAAGGAAAATCTGCTGTCAACAACAACAATAATTGTTCAAACAACACCAACTACAACAACACTCGAAACAACAACAACTATAACAACAATCGAAACCACAACTATCCCAATAACTGAAACCACAAGCCAAACAATAACAACAACAACAACAAGAGGAGGTTTGACTACAACCAAGGTGGAAATGCTATTCAACCAGCACCTAAGAGGCAGGAGGGGGCAAGGGCCTATGCTGCAGTGCCGATTGAATGGAAAGGATATGCTGGTAATCTACCCAAGTGTGATAAGTGCCAAACACATCATAACCCAGGCCGTTGCCCAAAGCCATGTGGTAACTGCAAGAAGATTGGTCACAATATCAAAGATTGCAGGCTTCCAATCTTGCGTAACAATCAGAAACCGCCAGTTACATGTTTTGGCTGCAGAGAAATTGGACACTATAGGAGTGAGTGCCAAAAGAAGAAGAATCAAGGAACTGGGAACCAAGGTGGAGTGGCTCGGGGAAGAGCTTATGTTATGGGAGGAGAAGATGCCCGAGAGGACCCGAATGTTGTTGCGGGTATGTTCCTCGTTAATAATCGTTATGAATCCATTTTATTTGATTCAGGAGCGGATAAAAGTTTTGTTTCTATTGCATTTGCACCTTTACTTAACATAGAACCAACCACCTTAGACATTCCCTATATTGTTGAATTAGCCGATGGGTCTTTAGTTAAAACCAACACCGTTGTCTGTGGTTGCACAATCAATTTCCTAAACCATCCATTCTATATAGACCTTATGCCCATAGAACTTGGAAGTTTCGACGTTGTTATCGGTATGGATTGGTTGTCTCGACATCATGCAAGAATTATTTGTGATGAGAAAGGGGTTCATCTCCCTTATAGTGATGAAACTTTAGTTGTTCGCGGAGAGCGAAGTGGGACTAGACTCAGTATTATATCGTGCATTAAAACCGAGAAGTATATAAAGAAGGGTTGTTATGCATTCTTGGCTCACATCAAGGAGAAGAAGTCGGATGAGAAACGAGTTGAAGATGTGCCAATTGTTAAGGAATTTCCAGAAGTTTTTCCGGAAGAATTTCCAGGACTTCCGCCTACACGCCAAGTTGAGTTTCAAATCGAATTAGTGCCAGGAGATGCACCAATTGCGCGAGCACCGTATCGACTTACACCTTTTGAGATGCAAGAATTGTCGAACCAATTACAAGAACTTTTGGACAAAGGATTCATTAGACCGAGTTCCTCGCCTTGGTGAGCACCGGTTTTGTTTGTGAAGAAGAAGGACGGATCTTTCAGGATGTGCATCGACTATTGTGAGCTGAACAAGTTAACGGTGAAGAATCTTTATCCACTATCTAGGATCGACGACTTGTTCGATCAGTTACAAGGTTCCTGTTTTTATTCCAAGATTGATTTAAGATCAGGTTACCATCAACTTAGAGTTCGGGAAGAGGATATCCCGAAGACGGCATTTAGAACACGTTATGGTCATTATGAGTTTCAAGTAATGCCTTTCGGATTAACCAACGCACATGCGGTATTTATGGACCTCATGAATAGAGTGTGCAAACCATATCTTGATAAGTTTGTGATTGTATTCATTGACGATATCTTGATTTATTCCAAGAGTAAGGAAGAGCACGAAGAACACCTCGGAACAATTCTGGAACTACTCAAGAAGGAGCAATTGTATGCCAAATTTTCAAAGTGTGACTTTTGGATACAAAGAGTTCAATTTCTTAGCCATGTCATCGATAGCCAAGGATTACAAGTCGCCCAGCAAAGATCGAGGCAGTGAAAGATTGGGCTACGCCCAAGTCTCCTACGGAAATTCGTCAATTCCTAGGACTTGCAGGATATTACAGAAGGTTTATTGAAGGGTATTCCAAGATAGCGAAGTCGCTGACTAAGCTGACACAAAAGAATCAAAAGTATGAGTGGGGAGAGAAGCAAGAATCTGCATTTCAGTTATTGAAACAAAAGCTTTGTAGCGCACCAATTTTGTCACTACCAGAAGGTATTGAGAACTTTGTGGTATATTGCGATGCTTCGCATAAAGGACTTGGAGCTGTGCTAATGCAAAACGAGAAGGTGATAGCTTATGCTTCTACACAGCCTAAGACACACGAGAAGAATTACACTACTCACGACTTGGAGTTGGGTGTTGTAGTTTTTGCACTCAAGATTTGGAGACACTATCTTTATGGTACCAAGTGCGTAGTTTTTACCGAACACAAGAGCTGACAACATATACTCGATCAGAAGGAACTTAATATGAGACAACATCGTTGGCTAGAATTGTTGAGTGATTACGATTGTGAAATCCGATATCACCCAGGAAAAGCAAATGTTGTAGCAGATGCACTTAGCCGAAAGGAACGACTCAAACCTTTGAGGGTTAGGTCATTGGGAATGACTATCATTTCACCATTACCATCAAAGATTCTAGAACTCAGATTGAGGCTCTCAAGGAAGAAAATCGACCACAGGAGAAACTTTATGGTATGCCAGAGAACAAAAATGGCTTTGTGAAGAGAGCAGATGGAGTGTTATGCTTCAAGGACCGAAGTTGGATACCACTCTATGGTGGAGTACGAGAATTGATTATGCATGAATCACATAAGTCGAAGTACTCTATTCATCCAGGTTCTGACAAGATGTATCAGGATCTCAAAAAGCTTTATTGGTGGCCGAACATGAAAGCAGAAATAGCTACGTATGTCAGCAAATGCCTTACTTGTGCTAAAGTGAAAGCTGAGTACCAGAAACCGTCAAGACTACTTCAACAACCAGAAATTCCACAATGGAAGTGGGAGCGTATTACCATGGACTTTGTCACTAAACTTCCCAAGATGTCAGGAGGTTACGATGCTATTTGGGTAATTGTTTATCGTCTTAACAAATCAGCCCATTTTATACCTATTAGAGAGACTTATTCCATGGAACAACTTGCCAGACTTTATGTCAAGGAAATAGTCTCAAGACATGGATCACAAATCTCCATTATTTCTGACAGAGATAGTCGCTTTACTTCAAACTTTTGGAAGTCATTACAATATTCTTTTGGATCCAAGTTAGACATGAGCACTGCTTACCATCCTCAGACCGATGGTCAGAGTGAGAGAACTATTCAGACACTTGAAGACATGCTGCGAGCATGTGTGATTGACTTTGGAAATGGTTGGGCTAACCATTTGCCGTTGATCGAATTTTCTTATAACAACAGCTACCATTCAAGCATAAAAGCAGCACCTTTCGAGGCACTTTATGGTCGTAAGTGTCGATCACCAGTTTGTTGGGCCGAATTCGGTGATGTACAATGTACTGGGCCGGAGATGGTTCGAGAAACAACAGAAAAGATAATCCAGATTCGAGAAAGACTTGAAACAGCTAGAAGTAGACAGAAAAGCTACGCAGATGTTTGACGCAAACCATTTGAATTCCAGGTCAGAGACAAGGTCATGTTGAAAGTATCGTCTTGGAAAGGCGTGATACGATTTGGGAAACGCGGGAAGTTGAACCCGAGATACATTGGTCCATTTAAGATACTAGAAAGGATTTGTTCGGTAGCTTACAAGCTTGAACTTCCATCAGAACTTAGCAATGTACATAACACGTTTCATGTCTCAAACCTCAAGAAATGCCTTTCGGACGAGTCTTCCGTTATACCATTAGAAGAAATTCAACTAGATGACAAGCTTAATTTTGTTGAAGAACCAGTTGAAATCATGGACTGAGAGGTCAAACAGTTGAAGCAGAGTCAAATTCCGATCGTGAAGGTTCGCTGGAATTCTCGAAGAGGACCCGAGTTTACTTGGGAACGAGAAGACCAAATGCAACGCAAGTATCCACATATTTTCACCAAACCTATTACCGAGACCAACACTAGCTGAATTCAGGGACTGAATTCCTTTTTGGGTACGCGACTATCACACCCCACAATTTCAGGTCATTTCCCAAATTTCGACAATTTGCTATTCATAAATCACTATTCATCGAAAAACTATTCATCATTTTACTATTCATCATTTTTTAGGTCAATTTGACATTCTGAGGAACATTCAAAAATTTTACTATTGACCAAGTACTATTCATTTCCGGAAAGAAAATACTATTCACGTGCATTGCTCATTTCATCGTAAATTTAGTTTACGAGTACTTAAATTCGCGTAACCGTATTGGTTCAGGTGCGAATTCATGCATTATCATTAGGGACACTTCATACGGACTAGAAATTGTCTACATATCATCATAATAGCATTTGCATACTATACCACTCGTAGAATATTCATATTATTATTTTTGGTATGTTTAACGTTTTACGTATATTTATTTTAATTAAACGTTAATACGCGATTAATAAAAATAACCAACATATCTAATAATCCCCACGATGGTTCCGATATATTTTTAAACTCCTTACAACGTCATAAAAATTATAAAATTCATTTACCCGGTATTTTGGGAATTTATTAAATTTATAACGTAAGTTTAATATAATTATGACGGTTTTCGTGAAAACTAAATAATAATTATCCAAACGCTCAATTTTTGTACCCAACATATTTTTAACATTTTTATGACTTTATTAAGTCCCGGCTAACTTGTTAAAATTATTTCTCGCAAACCCGGTACCCGATTATAACTAAACTACAACTAAAACTATAACTAAAACCTATACTTATACTACAAATCCTCCACTAACACTTCTAATTAAATCAAAACTTTTTCTTCTCTTTTTCTTCCTTTGAAAAACCGGCCAACCCCCCCCCCCTTTTTTTAACCTTGTGCATTAATCATTTTTAACTTCTCCAAAAATCACTAGAAATATCACATACCTAAAACCACTTCACACTTATATTTCTTAAAATCAAAACTTGCAATTTTTCTCTCCTTTTCCTCTCAAAACCCACGGCCAAACATAAACCTCACCAAGATCCATCATTTTTTTCAAGATCAAGTTCAAATCAAGTCCATATTGTTATCCTTATTAGGGTTTTGTAATACAAACTCAAGGATTTTTAGGGTTTTATCATCCAAGCTCATAATCATTCAAAGTAAGTTTAAAAAATTTTATTTTCTTCATTTCTTCAAGTATTTACTATAATCATATGGTTTTCATACAATATTTCATGCATATGTTAGCTTGTACCACTCATAATATACACTTATGTCTTTGAAACCCTAGAAATGGAAACCCTTGTTAGATCCACTAGATTGATGATGTTTAAGAACCCATGACACCTTAAAAGGTGTATGGCAGGATTAGACTAGATTTGTGGTGATTGGAAGTGATTTGGGTGGATTAGAAACTAGTTTAGAATACTAGAAATGGTTTTGGAACCTATTTGCAAATCTACTGTCCCAAATTTGAAATCCTGGAAAACTCAGTAACTCAGGGGAACTTTTCAACAAAATATTTATAAAATACTTTCAAAAACGAAGCCGTAGGCGAAAGAACGGATTAAAACGAGTTTATAACGAGGGAGATATGATTTTTGCAAGTTTATTGACGAAAACTATTTTTCTGAAAATTGTTTGCTGTTGGACGATTTTTGGTGGACAAACCGAGGTGTTAGACGTAACCTAGAGAAGCCGAGTTATCAAAAATATATTAGTACATACTAAGACGAATCCGTGGATATAAAGAACGAAGAAAATAAACTTAAAACGACCAAGTTATTCACGTTTCAATATCGGAAAAAACTCTATATAATTGACAGCTTTTCAACTAGAAATAATAATAATACTACTTTTACGTACTAAATTCTAAGTTTTCTAGAAATACTACCAAAGTGCCAAAACTTATAACTAATAAAGTACTTATGATTACAAGTTTAATTTTACGACTATTAGACGTTACTTCAAGGTTTTCAAGGCGGAGTTTATAACACTAACTTTCTATATACGATATACTACGACTAGTTTTTACAAGTCTAGTTATGACTTATTTTTCTTAAGTATGGAATACATTTTACTATGACTATAACAAGTATTTTCAAGTTATGAGTGGTATAGGTATCATGTGCATGCATATTCTCTGCATCATTTCATGATCTAAATTAGATCATATTCATTCATCATAGCTTGCGGTTGATATTCGTTCCTTGTTGTCCTTATCATTCCATTGCATTGTATCATCACTTCAAGGTGAGTTTTCATAGCCCCGTTTTTAATTCAATATTTGATTTCAAATCCCACGAGGGAGAATACATTGCACCACTTATTTTTGTATATGCCAAAGTAGCTACATTTTCATACATTGCTTAAGTTGTTATCATACCACATTAAGTCCCCTTTATATTATCATGGACCGTTAATTTGCCTTTAAGCGAGAGTGAGTGAATAGATCTATTGAGGGTGACTCCTCCATTCGTGTTTGGGTTGCTCCAACGGGTACGAATGCATTTCATGTCTAACATTATTAGAGTGGCTGGTAACCACTCTTTTGGGGCGAAATTCTGATTATGTCTAGCTTCGGGGTCATGTGCTTAAGAGCCAATGTAACTTCATTTTGACATCAAGTCACCTTATTTTTACTTATGGCTATTGTACACATCATTTAATCCATAAACCTATGATTTCTCACCAACTTTATGTTGACCGTTTTAGCAATGTATTTTCAGGTAACTAAGGTATATCTCATGGCATGCATGGAGTCATTTTACTGAGTAGCAAGGATGACGCGTCTCATTTTGGCTTTTCATGCATTTATATATTATCGTTTGATTGTACCAAACTTGTTTCCTTTAACTTTTAAATACTTTGGGACCTATGTTTTGTAACTCTGAACTTCTTTTAAATAAGTCAAACGATGTATTTTCCAAATGACACTTTAGGTCGTTCAATATAACTGTAATTGTGGTGCTATGACCGTCACCCCCAGGTATTCCATTCCGCTGCCATTCAGGTATTTTGGGGGTGGCACAAAAATAATGTTAATGTGATTGGTAATGCTAGTAAGGATAATGTTAGTATTAATATTGGTGAAATACCAGTTCCTGCGGCTGAAAACTCTGTTCATAATCCTAGTACTAGTCCAAGTAAAAATACTAGAATCCTGAAAAGAGGAGAGGTTTTAAGTAGTAATAGTGATATTGCTAAGGCTAATTTCTCATTTAATAATCAAGAGAAATGGCCTAGTTTAGCTAATGTAAGTAAGGAGAATGATGTTGGTAAGTATCGTGGTAGTGTTGAAATGAATGTGGAGAATGTTGAGAAGGTTGGGGTAAGTAATGATTTGACTGGTGGAGCTGTTGGGGTTCCTAATTCTTCTATTAGTTTTGCTAAGGCTGTGCAAGGTCTAAGCCAAAGTGGAAGTAATAAGTTGAGATTAGTTCCAGTATGTGTTAATGAGGTAGGTAATGAGTTTGTTGATTTAGATCCTGTTGTTGAGGTGGGTAGTAAGTTGTGGTCTATGACATTAGTAGGGTATTTTTTGGGTATGCGGCTAAGTTATAGAGACATAATGGGACATTTGAAAAGAATGTGGAGAGGATATCATTTAGATAATATTATAGTTAATGATTGTGGATTGTATTTTATGAAGTTTAAGGCTGAGGAGGGTATGCAAGTAGTTTTAGAAAATGGTCCATGGTTGGTTGATGGGAAAGCTTTAGTTGTGCAGAAGTGGGAAGCTGGTATGTGTTTGGTTAGACCTAAGCCTACAAAAGTGCCTATATGGGTAAATATTTGGAATATTCCTTTGGAAGCATGGAATCAAGATGGAATAAGTAGGATATCTAGCATGATTGGTAATCCTATATTATGGATAGGATCACTACATCAATGTGTGAAACAGGAAATGGAAGGGCTAATTTTGCGAGGGTGTTGGTTGAGATTAGTGCTAATAAAGGGTTTGTGGAAAATATTGAAGTATGTTATAAAAGCTTAGGTAAGTCTATGAAATTTAGAGTTGAGTATCCATGGAGACCACCTATATGTGGAGTTTGTAAAGTTTCTGGCCATGGAGAGGATTGTTGTATTAGTAAAAAGGCTACCAAGACTGATGCAACTCTAAATAAGGATGTACTGGCTAATAATGATAATGTGGAAGTTAAGAAAAATGGTAATGATGGTAATTGGAAGACTGTTGAGGGTAGAAGGAATGACAAGAATAATCAAATGAATGCTAGTACAAATGGTCAGAAGAATTATGATGGTGAAAGTTCTTATAGTAGAGGAGGTTATGCTGGTAGAGGTCGAGGTAATATGTTTGGAAGAGGTAATGGATATCAATGAGGCAATTGGAGGTATCAATTTGTTCCTACTAATAAAGGTAGTGATGCTGTGAATGATGCTAATAAGAAACTGGATCTGAAGGAGAAAGGTAAAGAAGTTGCTGTGGAGAAGAAGAAAGGTGATAGTTCAAACATAAAAAATTTAAGTGGGAATAATGTGGTATCTCAAAATAGATATGATGCATTATCTGTGGATGCTGATGTTGAGGTGAATGGTGATGACGAAGCGGCTAAAAGTAGATTTGATTGAATATGTAATAAAGGGCTGTTTGTTAGTATGAATGAAAGGGGTGGTTGGTCAAAAGAGTGGAAAGATTGTTATAGAAAGTTACTATTAGATACTGAGACTATGACTATTGAAGGTTTGGAAAGTAACATTGATAATTTGGTTAAACAGATTGTGTATAGCAATCAGAATATTGCGATGGCATCTAAAGTGAAGGCTGATAGTATGGTTTCAGCTTATGGTGGAACAAGGGTTATCTAATAATCAAGCGTTTGCCAAATGTTATGATGAGGTATATAGGGATGAGTTAGAAAGAATTAAAGGATTGGATATAAAGAAAAGTCTAAGTGAAGTACAACTATTCTTTAAAACAAAACAGGTTTTTACTCTCCTTGAATTTGAAACCTGGAATGATGAGAAGCTACAGTTTTATAAAGTTTTGATTGGTGATGATGAGTATGATAAAGTGGTAGCACAATTTTCTAAGAGTAGTGGTGATGGTAATGAAAATGAGGTTGCTCAAGTAAATAATGGAAGTGCTCAATTTGTAACAATTCACATTTTCGGATTACTATTCATATTACTATTCACTATTACTATTCACTTTTACTATTCACTTTCACTATTCACTATTCATTTTCCAAAAATTTTATTTCATATTCTCGTGTGATAAATCATTTCCATGATAAAATAAAAGTTTGACACTTATCAGATCATTTTCGAGAGAGTTATTAAAAAACTACACGTTTGGTCTTAACGTCGTTTAAAAATTCTACGCACAATGAAAACCAACCGCTTAAATTTTCCCCGCATCAGATAAATGTTTAGTACATTCATGATTAATTAGAGAATTTTTGATGACTAAGAAAAATGTTACCAAATAGACCCTGGGCCGTGAGAAACAGAAAATTTACGTTTTAACCACTTTTACTTAGCCGTAACCTTAGCCTATACCTACACCGCGTTTCTGAGATGATTTGAGTTTTCATATTTTTTTGGAAAATTCAACATATTTTCCCTCCTCCTTTGACCAAAAATCATTCTTTGATTTTTAGGCTTACGGTTTTATGTCTAAAAGACATTAAATACCAAGCGACACTAGACTAAGTCCAGTCTATACATTATAAGTCACTTTAAGTCATTATTATCCTATTAGAAAAGTAACATTTTGCTTTTCTCAATTTTACACAATATTCGTACATTTTACGTATTACGCGTTTTAGACCCGTGTTTTCAGTTTTAGCAGGGTTTGAGCACCCCAATGGAACCTACCACTCATTTTATATTTTATTATGGAGTATATTGACAAGTTTAGTCATTCTTTCAAGTTTCACATTTTTACGATACCCGGTTTTACGTTTTGTGGCTTAACCATTTACGGTTAGCAATCTACGAAGTCAAAACTAACTACATAAGTTGGATAATATCATCAAAGACCAACTCATCCTCCTTATCCATTGTGAACCGCCTCTAAGGGGGGAGTCACCCCATATGTGGCACGATATCTTGCTTTGAGCCTTAAGATGATTACATGTGTCCAAGCTTTCTCTCCAAGCTTTGACTAGTCCATGCATGTAACCTCCTCAAGCCCCTATAAAAGGCCTCTCTTCCCCTCTCTTGCCGTCCCATATCACACACACAAACACCATTCCATTTACTAGTTTAGTTCAAGTTTTATCCAAGAAATCAAGTGCTACATCAACACATAAACTCTTGTTAGGTTTTGATTAATCCAAACTACTTCAAATCCTGTGAAAAATTTGGTGATTCTCTTGAGTTTAGATCCACTCAAGTCACCTAAACCTTCATCACAAATCCTTCAAGAATACAAGGGTGTAGAAGGATTGCTAAAGTGAAGTGAAGCTTGTCAATCAAAGTCCAATCCTTACTTGTTACTTTCCTTTCTTAGAAAGCCTAAAGTCTTAACCCTAATATACGTTCTTGGTCAATATCATTTTCATTCTATTTTTATTTCATTCATATTATATATGGTTTTGTTATTATGTTCATGATGTATAAAAATTAGTAAAACAAGTTATGGAAACTATATGTTAACTTATATTAAGTAAACAAGAAAACTAGTGACTTATATTGATAACCACGACCAAAATAGGGTAACCATGATATGAAACACTTACCTACTGTTATAGAGGACTTAAAAAGGAAAACATAGCAATTTGAACCACCTAAAACGAGTGCACGAGTCAAAAGTTATGGCAAAAAGAAGTTAGCGAACCTAAAAACCCGAAACTGCCTAATACTTTCTAATCAAAATCCATATTTTTTTAACGCCCTTCTGGTCCGTTTCATCAAAAAGTTAAAACACGAAAGTTGACCGGAACGATGTTTTCGTTTAAGAACAAAGAAGCTCGAACCCTGAAAACGCATAACGAATGATAGTTTTCTTCAAATTCTTAACAACCCCTTTGAATACCCAAAGTACCATGTATTGGTTATGGCTAAGTAAAACCAATAGGTCTAATGACCTTAAAGCCGAGACCACAGCCATGGCTAAGGCAAAGGATGAGTCTCAAGACCATGGTAGGCATGACCAAAGTCACGGCAAAGCCACGGCTAAAGACCTTATGGCCTTCTAAGTCAAAAACATGAACTAAAGTGTTAGTCGTAACATAAACATCCAATTTGGATCTACTCCATCAAAATAACCATGAGACTTTACAAGTAATATTCATACTAGACTTAAGAAACTCGTTGAAATAACAATCTTCATTTATAAGTAAACTTTCCTAAGTTTATTCAATTATTTGGACATGTAACTTTTCGGATAAAAAACTTATATATTTTTATCAAATACTACAACACTAGGGAGCTTCATGTGAGGGGTTCATTAAAGTAAACCGTCGAGATGAGTTGTGGATTTATGAAATTAAAGTGTCCTGGCTCCTCGAACGTTTACTACATGGCCTCTGAATTATGTCGGCCCGAACGGTAGTAAGCGATATACAAACAATACATGTTTCATAAACCATTTTTATTCAAAGACTTACACTACATACTAAGTACTACATCATGGACTAAATGCAAGACATATATAGGCAATTCTTCATATTCTTTGACATTACTCCAAACCTAAGTCGCAACGTTCTATTATAGGTTGCTCTTAGAGACCTTTCCGATTCGACCATCATTTTCACTACTTACTACATTACTTAAGGTTAGTTCATAGCCCCACTTTCCATTACTTAATTGTTTTACAAACCCTTGGGGGAATACATGCTATTTTAAACCGAACACAACGCTTTGAAATTTTATGCTACCTGATTGTTTTATTATTACTAAGTATCATCCTTGCTAAATCCAATATCCCTTATTATGAACCATTTAATCACTAGTAATAGTGAGCGCGAGTATTATGAATAGGCCTATTGGGATTGACGAATCCCATTTGTATTGACTAAGTTCAAACAAATGCACTATATTTGAGATTTAGGTATGATAGCAAAGTACCTACCGGGATAACTCCGCCGATTGATATTGGTACCCGTTAACTTTTTTGGTGTCATGAGCTTAGTACAATAATATTTGTTTTGTTTTCCAACCATTGGTGTGAGTCTAATTAAATCACACTACCAACATATTGTGTTCAATCATTTAATAAACTCTATGAATTTCACTCAACCTTTGTGTTGACAGTTTAAGCATGTATGTCAAGTCCATGATGTTAGAGGCTGACACGGAGGAGCACGTATATTCAAGAGGGTTATAAATTTTATTATCATTTGATAACTCAGTTAATGTAAATTGTAAACATGGAACCATCTGGGACCTCATTTTGTAATCTCTGATATTTATATAATTTGAATGATAAATCTTTTAAAACGACTCAATTAGAGATCGTTTTCTATTATTATGACTGTTGTGCCGTCGAGTAACACCGAGTTTGAATTCCGCTGCATCATTGAATTGGGGGTGTTACAGATTGGTATCAAAGCCATGGTTATAGAGAAACGGGTCTAATTGAGACCTAAACTATAACCACACTTACAAGCAAAAACATTTTATAGCCTTCCGCTCTCCGTGCCTTCCATCCTCCAAACGATTATGGACATTTTAGACATTTTATACAACGCAAACATTTTAGCATATTGATATATGTACCCTTAGTATAATTGAGCATTTCCCTGTAAGTTTTAGAGTTGTTTTAACATAGTAATTCTACTCATAGAAATCATGTGCGTACCCACTCTTCCCGATTATGTTCCCACTCTACCTAATAACTTCCAAGTCTTACCACCCTCACCCGAGTTCAGATTTGACTTCGTAAATGCCTTCGCTTCTGATGACGAAGAAGAACCTTTCAAAGATTTAACCAACGAAGAAGAGGAGGAAACAATGCCAACTAATTTTGCATCGAATACTTCTAATTATTTTGAACAAAATTGGGTTGAGTCAGACTCCGAGGAAGATGATGAATACGAATATGTACTAGCACCATTATCACCACCACTATCACTTTACTTTTATATCCCTACATGTGATGAGTTGGATCACTCATTATGGATCGTATCATGACCACCATTGATCCAACAAGAAAGTTAGCATGGACACTATAACCTCTCAAACTTCATCGACTCGTACCTACATGACACACTAAACCAAGAAGTTGTCAATCAATCATAGCTGCTAGGGCCTTCTAACCCGCAATAGACTAGTGTGATGATACTAGTTATCATTTGTACTACTAAACTGAATAGACTCAATTAGTAAACTCTGTAGAATCCATGTAATAGCTAGCAGTAGTTGTAAAACGTTGTAATTACTAAACTGAAAGTATCAGTTACTAGATTTTGAAGAAACTTTTAATAGGTTTCAATCTTGTAATCAATCAACATTTTATGAATTAAACTCTTGCTTTATGCTACATGTGTTATGATTCAAACCTCCAATGTAATTATTCTACCATTTCCCATAAAAAATCATGCTTATTTCACAACTCTTTGTGATAATTCTCATCTATTGTACTTTCTATCTCCAAACCAATTTGACTGATAAGTAGACTATTACCATTCTATAAGGTTTACCCACATATCCTATTAAACCATTCAACAAATTTTACTTCAAGCTATTTTGCTACCACTTTATTGTTTCACATCATTTTACTCCAAGATATTATACCACCATATTAGAAAAATTACTTCAATGATACCACCCTATAAATTGATTTTATGTCATTTTACAAGTACGAGAACCAATTTTTCCTGTTACCTTGAAAAATTATTTAGGCTATCATTTTAAACTGCAAAATGTTGAAATATCATCAAAAACCCTCTTATCATATCTCCCATGTCTTCTTTACCCAGCTTCATCTCAAACCACTAAAACTCATCAAACCAAAATGAAGAACACAAGCCTCGTTCATCTTTTCACCATCATTATCTTCACAACCGTTGCAACCACAACCGTTGCAATCCTTAGTTACACCAAAAGCAGCCTCATCAACTTTACAAGATTGAATACCATCTAAAACTATTAAGAAACACAATACTACGTGACAAAACCGAACATCACATTATCAGTCCTAAATTATACATAGCCTGATCACCTATGTCTAATTTAAGAGGGATCATGTTATGCTGGGAATAGTCACCTGTATGTTTAATTAGAAACAAACTTCTTACCTATAATCTTAAAACATATTTCATTTGAGCATAGGCAATTCATAAGTATTCATACGATATAGTACGAAAATTAATCACTCTTACTCCACCTTTCCTACATAAAAGTAAACCTCATCCTATGCCATACTCTGAAACAACGAATCAAAGTACATCACTAGCTACCATAGAAACCATTCGCCATAAGAAACCCTATCTTTTCGCCGACATCGCTTCAACCCCTGACAAAAACTGAACTTCGGTACGAAGTTCCCTTAAGGGGTAGAGACTATAACAATTCACATTTTTGGATTACTATTCATTTTACTATTTACTATTACTATTCACTTTTTTACTATTCATTTTCACTATTCACGATTCATTTTCCAAAAATTTTATTTCATATTCATGTGTGATAAATCATTTCCATGATAAAATAAAAGTTTGATACTTATCAGATCATTTTTGCGAAAGTTATTAAGAAACTACACGTTTGGTCTTAAAGCCGTTTAAAAATTCTACGCACAACGAAAACCAACCGCGTCAAATTTCCCCACATCAGATAAATGTTTAGTACATTCATGATTAATTAGAGAATTTTTGATGACTAAAAAAATGTTACCAAATAGACCCTGGGCCGTGAGAAACAGAAAATTTACGTTTTAAGCACTTTTACTTAGCCGTAACCTTAGCCTATACCTGTACCGCATTTTTCAGACAATTTGAGTTTTCATATTTTTTTGGAAAAGTCAACATATTTTCCCTCCTCCTTTGACCAAAAATCATTCTTTGATTTTTAGGCTTACTATTTTATGTCTGAAAGTCATAAATACCAACCGACACTAGACTATGCCCAGTCTATACATTATAAGTCATTTTAAGTCATTATTATCCTATTAGAAAAGTAACATTTTACTTTTCTCAATTTTACACAATATTCGTACATTTTACGTATTACGTGTTTTAGACCCGTGTTTTCTGTTTTAGCAGGGTTTGAGCACCCCAATGGAACCTACCGCTCATTTTATATTTTATCATGGAGTATATTGACAAGTTTAGTCATTCTTTCAAGTTTCATATTTTTACGATACCCGGTTTTATGTTTGTGGCTTAACCATTTACGGTTAGCAATCTACGGAGTCAAAACTAACTACATAAGTTGGATAATATCATCAAAGACCAACTCATCCTCCCTATCCATTGTGAACCGCCTCTACCGGGGGGGGGGGGGGGGGGGAGTCACCCCATATGTGGCTTGATCTCTTGCTTTGAGCCTTAAGATGATTACATGTGTCCAAGCTTTCTCTCCAAGCTTTGACTAGTCCATGCATGTAACCTCCTCAAGCCCCTATAAAAGCCCTCTCTTCCCCTCTCTTGCCGTCCCATATCACACACACAAACACCATTCCATTTGCTAGTTTACTTCAAGTTTTATCCAAGAAATCAAGTGCTACATCAACACATAAACTCTTGTTAGGTTTTGATTAATCCAAACTACTTCAAATCTTTTGAAACTTTTGGTGATTCTCTTGAGTTTAGATCCACTCAAGTCACCTAAACCATCATCATAAATCCTTCAAGAATACAAGGGTGTAGAAGAATTGCTAAAGTGAAGTGAAGCTTGTCAATCAAAGTCCAATCCTTACTTGTTACTTTCCTTTCTTAGAAAGCCTAAAGTTGTAAGAAACCCTAATATAGTTTCTTGCTCAATATCATTTTCATGCTATTTATATTTCATTCATACTATATATGGTCTTTTTATTATTTTCATGATGTATAAAAATTAGTAAAACAAGTTATGGAAACTATATGTTAACTTATATTAAGTAAACAAGAAAACTAGTGACTTAGATTGTGAACCATGACCAAAATAGAGTAACCATGATATGAAACACTAACCCACTGTTTTAGAGGACTTAAAAAGGAAAACATAGCAATTTAAACCACCTAAAATGAGTACAGGAGTCAAAAGTTATGGCCAAAAGAAGTTAGCGAACCTAAAAACCTGAAACTGCCAAATAACTTTCTAATCAAAATCCGTATTTTTTTATGGCCCTTGTGCTCCGTTTCAAAAAAAAGTTAAAATGCGAAAGTTGTCCTGAACGACGTTTTCGTTCAGGAACAAAGAGGCTCGAACCCTGAAAATGCAAAACGAGTGATATTTTTCTTCAAATTCTTAACAGCCCCTTTTAATACCCAAAGTACCATGTATTGGTTATAGCTAAGTAAAACCAATAGGTCTAATGACCTTAAAGCCGAGACCATAGCTATGGCTAAGGCCAAGAATGAGTCTCAAGACCATGGTAGCCATGACCAAAGTCATGACAAAGCCACGGCTAAAGACCTTATGGCCTTCTAAGTCAAAAACATGAACTAAAGTGTTAGTCGTAACATAAATATCCAATTTGGATCTACTCCATCAAACCATGAGACTTTACAAGTAATATTCATACTAGACTTAAGAAACTCGTTGAAATAACAATCTTCATTTAAAAGTAAACTTTCCTAAGTTTATTCAATTATTTGGACATGTAATTTTTCGGATAAAAAACTTATATATTTTTATCAAATACTACAACACTAGGGAACTTCATGTGAGGGGTTCATTAAAGTAAACAGTCGAGATGAGTTGTGGATTTATGAATTAAAGTATCCTGGCTCCTCGAACTTTTACTACATGGCCTCTGAATTACTCCAAACCTAAGTCGCAACGTTCTATTATAGGTTGCTCTTAGAGACCATCGCAATTCGGCCATCATTTTCACTACTTACTACATAACTTAAGGTGAGTTCATAGTCCGACTTTCCATTACTTAATTGTTTTACAAAGCCTTGGGGGGAATACATGCTATTTTAAACCTAACACAATGCTATGAAATTGTATGCTACCTGATTGTTTTATTATTACTAAGTACCATCCTTGCTAAATCCAATATCCCTTATTATGAACCATTTAATCACTAGTAATAGTGAGCGCGAGTATTGTGAATAGGCCTATTGGGATTGACGAATCCTATTTGTATTGACTAAGTTCAAACAAATGCACTATATTTGAGATTTAGGTATGACAGCAAAGTACCTACCGGGATAACTCCGCCGATTGATATTGGTGCTCGTTATCGTTTTGGTGTCATGAGCTTAGTATAATAATATCTGTTTTGTTTTCCAACCATTGGTGTGAGTCTAATTAACTCACACTACCAACATATTGTGTTCAATCATTTAATAAACTCTATGAATTTCACTCAACCTTTGTGTTGACAGTTTAAGCATGTATTTCAGGTCCATGATGTTAGAGGCTGACACGGAGGAGCACGGATATTCAAGAGGGATATAAATTTTATTATCATTAGAGAACTCAGTTAATGTAAATTATAAACATGGAACCATCTGGGTGCTCATTTTGTAATATCTGATATTTATATAATTTGAATGATAAATCTTTTAAAACGACTCAATTAGAGATCGTTTTCTATTATTATGACTGTTGTGCCGTCGAGTAACACCCAGTTTGAATTCCGCTGTATCATTGAATTGGGGGTGTTACACAATTCATGACTCAAGATATGATATCTAATGTTGCTGATGCTGGATTTACACAGGTGCAAAATGATATTGCATCTCAATCCAATTTATCTTAATATGATTATACAAATTGCAGCCTGGAATGTTAAGGGAATGTGTAATTCTCTTCAACAAAAAGAAGTTAAAAAATTAATTAAGGATAATGGTTTTAGCCTGTTTAGTGTTATTGAAACTCAGCTATGAAAGAAATTTGTGGAATCTGTTTGCAATAATGTATTTACTAATTGGGATTGGGTTTCTAATTCTTGTTTAAGTAAGAAGGGTTGTAGAATTGTGGTAGGGTGGGATAAAAATATTTTCAAAGTTAAGCTGGTATCGTTTACGGATCAAGTTATGAATATGTTGGTGAGTAGAATTACTGATGGGAGTGAGATGTATGTTTCTTTTGTGTATGGGGAGAATAATTCTAGGGCGAGAATGGAGTTATGGAAGGTGTTAAGTAATCATAAGAATGTGGTTGGAGATCGACCATGGTTAATGCTAGGGGATTTTAATGTTATATTGAACTTTAGTGAGCATTCAAATATTAGGAAAGTGAATACGGATAGGATACAAGATTTTAGAGATTGTATGGAAGACATATGCATGGAAGATATTAAGATGAATGGGTTGTTTTATACTTGGATTCAAAAAATGAAGAATCCTGAGCTAGGAATTATGAAGAAGTTGGACAGAGCTATGGGTAATGGTGAATTGTTGAATATATATCCCTCGTGTCAGGTTAGTTTTCTTCCTTACGGGATATCTGACCACTCTCCTATCATAGATTCTTATGATGATGGTATTACTGGTGGTAAAAAGTCGTTTAGATTTCTGAATTATATGGCTAGTAAGAAAGAGTTTTTGCCGTTATTGAATAATAAGTGGTTTGAAGCTATAAGTGTTCATAAAATGTATGTATTAGTGAAAAGACTCAAAGCTATGAAAAAGCACTTAAGAGATATGAATAAATTGAATGGTGATATATTTAACAAAGTTAAGTATCTTAAGATTGAATTGGATAGAGTGCAACAATGTTTGGATAAGGAGCCTTCTAATTCTGTTCTTAGAAAGGAAGAGATGGTGTATTATAATGCTTATAGAAGTACTTTAGAAGATGAAGAACAATTGTTGATGCAGAAGAATAAAGTTCAATGGTTAAAGGAGGGGGATAGAAACAGTGTTTATTTTCATGAAGCGGTTAAAGGAAAAAGATGCAGAAATAGAATAGATATGGTTCATGATGAGCAGGGGAATATATTTAAAGGAAGTGATATTGCTAACCAATTTGTTAATCATTTTCAGGGTTTTTTGGGTAAACGTGATTTAGTGTATCCTATTGAAGATCCTGGATCTCTTTCACATGTAGATTGTCAATTGATGTTGATGTGGAGATGATTCGACCAGTTAGGGATGAAGAAATTAAGGATACGTTGTTCAGTATTGATGATAACAAAGCTGCTGGACCAGATGGATATTCTTCAAGATTTTTTAAAGCTAGGTGGAATGTTGTTGGTAATGATGTGATTGATGCAGTGCAAGAGTTCTTTAGGTTAGGTAAGCTTTTAAGTGAAATCAATTCCACACTAATTGCTCTTATCCCTAAGAGTAAGAATCCATTAAAAGTTTCTGACTATAGACCTATTTCCTGTTGTAATGTCATGTATAAGGTTATTAGTAAGATATTGACTAACAGGATTAAGCATGTGTTAAATGATTTGGTGGATGTTAACCAATCTGGTTTTGTGCCGGGTAGACAGATTAGTGATAATATCTTATTAGCTCAGGAATTCATGAGAGGTTATACATGGAATAGTGGTATAAGAAAATGTGCTTTTAAGATTGATATTAAGAAAGTGTATGATACTGTCAGCTGGGAGTTTTTAGAGAGTATTCTTGAGAATTTTGGTTTCCATAGAGTCATGATTCATTGGATTATGGTTTGTGTTACTACTGCATCTTTCTCTGTGTGTGTGAATGGAGAGATTAAAGGATTCTTTAAGTCTGGGAGGGGGCTTAGACAGGGTGATCCGATTTCACCGTATTTATTCACGTTAGTAATGGAAGTTTTAACTCTCATGCTTAATAGACAAATTAGGAATGAAGGTAGGTTCAAATATCATGCTCACTGTAAGGAATTGGTGTTAGCTAGTTTATGCTTTGCGGATGATTTATTGTTATTGAGTCATGGTGATTTGATGTCTGCTTCAGTGTTAAGAAGAGGGTTGGATGAATTTACGTTGAGTTCTGGTTTATATCCTAGTGTTAATAAGAGTAACTGTTTCTTTGGTAATGTCCCTGAAGCTATCAAGAATGATATAAAACTACTTATGCCTTTTACTGAAGGATCTCTTCCATTTAGGTATTTAGATGTGCCTATGATATCTAAAAGGTTGACTAGTAATGATTGTTATGGGTTGATTGAGGTTTGTATGAAAAGGTTAGGTGATTGGAAGAATAAGAATGTATTCTTTGCCGGTAGATTACAACTTATTGCTTCTATATTTGCCTCATTACAAGTATATTGGGCCTCTTTGTTTATGCTTCCCATTTCTGTCTTTGATAAGATTGATAAGATGTGTAAGAATTTTCTTTAGGCTAGAGGTGAATCTGTTAAAGGTCATGCTAGTGTTTCGTGGAAAGAGGTCTGTAAACCTAAAAGTCATGGAGGGTTGGGTTTAAGATATATGCATGTCTGGAATGAAGGATTGATGAGTAGACATTTATGGAATACTATAAGTGATAAAGAATCTAGTTGGGTGAAATGGGTTAAGGCTCATATTTTGAAGGGAAGAAATGTTTGGAGTCTTGAAATTCGTTCTAGTTACTCTTGGTGCTGGAAACAAATTTTATATATGAGAGATAGAGTTGAGAAGTTTATATCTATTAAGATTGGTAATGGGCAGAGTTGTAATATTTGGTATGATAATTGGTGTCCTAATGGTCCGCTTAGTAAGGTGATTAATAGAAGAGTGATTGAGTTAGCTGGCTTGATTAATGATGCTTGTGTTGCTAGTATGATTGTTGATAATAAATGGTTATGGCCAAGTGAGTGGGAAGGTAGATTTGATCAGGTTCTGAATATGCCTCTTCCTAGATTAAGTAATGATATTAATGATAAAGCTGTTTGATTAGTAAGGAGGGTAAGGAGGTTAAGTTTTATGTGAAAGAAGTTTGGAAGGCTATTAGTGTTGATTATCCTAAAGTTATTTGGTCTGATCATATTTGGTATATCAATGTATACCTAGACATGCGTTTATTTTATGGGTTGCTATTAAAGGTAGGTTAAAAACCAAGGATAGAATTGCTAAATGGTTCTCGGTTCAGGATTTAGTTTGTTTGTTATGTAAAAATGATAATGAGTCTCACAATCATTTATTTTTTGCATGTCCATATTCTAGAAGACTTTGGGAAAGGTTAAAACCTATGGCTTGTTTAGAAGATATAGGTAACGACTGGCCATATGTTATTTCTGCGATTGTGAACAGACCTGCTAAGAATAGAATTTGGAGCATTATTCAAAGGTTAGTGTGGGGTGCTATTGTGTATTTTATTTGGCAAGAGAGAAATATTAGGAGAAGTCAGTTTAATAAGAGATCAGTTGATTGTTTGTTTAAGGTTATTGTGGACTGTGTTAGATTAAAGCTTATGGGATTGGACATGAAAGTTACGAGTAATGTTATCAAAGCTGCTGATATCTGGAATATTAAAGTTTATAAGAAAAAGGTCTTGTAGGTTGGATGGTGATGGTATATGATGATGGTGTTGGTTGGTGTTCGGGTTGTAGAATGATTTCTAATGATGTTTGGTATGATTTATTTGATGGTGTTTATGCAGATTTTTTGTCAGGTGGATTTCTTTTGGAAGGATATGTTATGGATGGATAGAAGATGCACTCTTTTTGTCCTTTTCAAGGTTTGTCCCACGCTGGGTTTACTTGGTAAAAGGTTTTTAAGGAGGCATTTCTATCTACATATTATTTAGGTTGTGATACTTTTGAGGTTTATTTGATGTTCCTGATTGGTGACTTGAAGATTGAAGTTATTGATGATTTAGGCTATTTGCTCTTCTGTTATTTGTATTCTGATGTATTATTGGCTATATGTTTCTGGTTTGTAGTTTTTTAATTTGGCGCATTATATGGTGATGGATTGGGGTGACAGGTTGGTCCCTGGACATTCCATGTATTCAGAGTATGCTGTGTTGGATTATTTGGCTGCAAGTTCAGGTTTATGTTATATAGTCTTGTGGTTATATGAGGTTGGGATATTGTCCAATGCCATATGTTGATTTCTGCTTTGTTGGCTAGTTTTTTTTTTTAACTAGTCTTTGTTGTGGCTGTACTTTGTTTGTAACTTGCCTTTTTTTGGCGTTTCCTTAATAATATTTTACATTTAGGAAAAAAAAAAGAAATGGTCCTTGTTATAACTTTGGAGGAATTACAATTCAGGTCCTCAAGTTTTGAAAATTACAACTTTGCTCCTTGGGCTAACTTAGCTACAAAACCAAACAAACCCTTGATAATTTTATTACAAGCCCAAAAACAAACACAACCTAACACAAATAAAACCCCCCACCTTTTTGTCTTGGCCCATGTACTTCCCAACCCAAACATATAACAATAAAACCTAAACACCCCCGTTTTTTTTACTACTCCCTCCCTGGGTCAACCCTAGTCAAACTCATCCCTCTCCTTCCCTCCAACCCGTGACTCCATACCTGCCAACATCATCATCACCACCTTCTATCCATCTCTGCCACACTTAAACATCCCTACCCACTATTACTAACTTTCCACCATAAAACTCAAAATTCCCCCCTGCTACACGTTATCAGACTGCCAAATTGCAAGCATCACTTTGCGTGCCAAACCTTAATTGAAGGACAGTGATGATTGAAGACCCATCCAATGGATGGGATTTTTTCAAAGAAAAACACAAAAAGAATAAGTCAAGGAAACAGAGAAGAAAAAAAAAAGAACCCTAGTTTAATTTTTTTAGTATAAATAGAAAGTAATGTAGCCTTTCAAAGGCAGTAGGTAAATTACGGTAGAAATAGTTGTAGTTTAATTTTAAAGTATTGGGAAGCTCTCAATCTCAGTTTGTACCTTTTTCTTAAAATTCAATAAAAGTCTGAACTTTTTTTGCTGTTACTGTTGCATCCCTTTGTTTTGAGCTGCTTATTTATTCTGCTTATCATATCTGCTTATTGGTGCTAGTTTAGTATGTTTGTTGTAGGAAGTATTTAGTTTTATATAGCTTATTTTAGATTTTGATAATCACTTGTGCTTGACTGCTTGTTTAGCTTCTAATTGTCCACTTTCACTTTTTCTATCTGCTTATTTGAAACTGCTTATTACTTACTGCTTATTACTCTACTTTTGCTTTTCAGTTTTAATTATAGCTTATGGGATAGTTTCTTTCAGAATTTGAGCTTTAAATGGTAAAACCCTTTGTAAAATCAAAAACATTCACACCAATAATGGTGTTTGGCACCAGTAGTTAATTTCAGTTTTGGTCCATGTGAGTGGCTAAATCAGTTTTGTGTGGCTTACTTTTCATCCAATTAGTATTTGTAAAATCATTTTCAGTAATTTCAATAAGTTTCACAGGATCTCTATTGATTTACAAAAGTCATTCCTTTAAAACTGTTTTGATGAAGTAGATAGGTAGAATCAGTTTAAGCCTAGTTTAGTTGTGTACTTTACTTCAAATTTGCTCAATTTAGGATAGGGAAAGCCTGATATCTAGTAGCATAGTGGTATCAGTTGAAAACCAAGGTTACCCATTCTCACCCATTAGACCCACTGAATCAGTAGGCAATCTGTCCCAACTTCCCTGTCTAATCTACTCATTTAAATAGCCTAGGTCAGATCTTACCTTGAGTTTTTTTAGTTGTAGTGAGTGCTTATAAATTGTCCCTTTAGTGCTTTCTAGGAATCCCTAGTTGCCATAAGCTTAATTCCCCCTTGTTGTCTGTCCATTTTCACTATTAGCAGCCCTTATATTAGTTGTAGATTTTAAGTACTTCTTAGTTGTATCTACTGCTTAATTCTTTTTCTTTTGTAGTTTATTTAAGTATCTCCATAGTTAGCCTTTGCATGTTCCCTTAAATTTTAGCTTATTGAAGTTATTGTGAGCTTACTGTCCAACAAGCAGCCTGATATTTATTTTTCACTCTCTCAAATCTGAACCAAATTTTCTCAAACTGTATATTTAGGTACTCCTCTTGTTTGTCTATTACATGCTCATTTTATTTTATTTTTACAATTTTCTTTAAAAGCTTTTGATGACCACTAAAAAATCCTTCTGAGTTGCATACACCTGCACACCACACAGATCCTAACCTGTAACAATTCGCAATTTCAGGTCAATTACTATTCCCGGAAAATTCACTATTCATGTTACTATTCATTTTTACTATTCGTTTCTTTCCGAAATTTTCCCGAAAGTTGATTTTTATTTCATATTCTTGAATGATAAATCATTTCCATGGCAAATTAAATGTTTGACATTCGTCAGATCATTTTCGTGAAAGTTATTAAGGAATTACACGGAATTACACGTTTTAGGGTAAAACGTCAATCAGAAATTCTACGCACAACGAAAATCGATCCCGTCAGGTGACCCCACCTCGGAAAAATGTTTGACACGCTCATGATTTATTTGAGAATTAATCGTGACTGAGAAAAACATGACCAAAGACTTCCCGGCAGGTCACCCGAGCCAGTACTACTCTCGCATGAGCACGCTTAACCGTATGGGCGATTAACCGTTAGACCACAAAACGCATTTCTAAGACGATTTGAGTTTTCAACTTATTAGAAAAAGTCAACATATTTTTCCCTCCTCCATTGACCAAAAATCATCCCTTGATGTTATAAGTCATTTCGTGATTTTTAGGCTTACGGTTTGATGTCTAAAAGACATTTAATACCAACCGACACTAGAATGAGCCCAGTCTAGACATTATAAGTCATTTTAAATCATTTTTATCACATTAGAAAAGTAACATTTTACTTTTCTCAATTTTACGCAATATTCGTACGTTTTACGTATTACGCGTTTTAGACCCGTGTTTCCAGCTTTTAGCAGGGTTTTACACCCAAATGAAACCTACCACCCATTTTATATTTTATTATGGAGTATTTTGACAAGTTTAATCATTCCTCCAAGTTTCGTATTTTTACGATACCCGGTTTTACGTTTTGTGACGTAACAACTTACGGTTTGCATTTTACGGAGTCAAAACACACTAGATATCTTGGATAAATCACCACAAGTCCAACCTTGCTCCCCAAGGTTACCAAACCGCCCTAGGAGGGGGGAGTCACACCCATGTGGCTTCATCTCATGAAACTACCCTTAGATCATTAGTTAATTACAACTTGGTCACCAAGTTTAGGAAACTTCCTAGTTAACTTCCTAACCTCCTTAATGGACTATAAATACTCCCTTCCTCCCCTTCTTTGTGCCGTGCATCCCCAAACCCAAAACCACTCCACACTTAGCTTATTTTCTTCAAAGTTCTTGCAAGGTTCAAGTGCTTATTCAAGAAGAAACACTAGTTTGATCATAAGTTACCAAAAATCTTCCAAACCCTAGAATACTTGGTGATTTCTCTTGAGTTTAAATCCACTCAATTCACCTCAACTTTCATTACATCTCTTTCAAGAATACCAAGGGTAGAAAGATTGCATGAAGTGAAGTGGGTTGAAGCAAGTCTATCAAAGTCCTTTTCCTTACATGTTAACTTCCTTTCATCTTTGAAAGCCAAAAGTTGTGAGCCAAACCCTAACTTGATTCTTGTTAAATAATCATATTCATGTTATTTACATATTATTTGTGCTATATTATGTCTTGTATTCATGTCCATGATGTATAAAAGTGACCAAAACAAGTTATTGTTATTGATTTTTAAAACAATTTACTAAAACAAGTAAACTAGTGACTTTCTTGGAAAACCACGACCAAAATGGTAAAATTATGATATTGGATCATTACATATTACAGTAGAGGACTTAACAAGGAAACCATAGAAATTTGAACCACCTAAAACGAGTATACGAGTCAAAAGTTACGCCCATTTGAAGTTACCAAAACTTTTCGGCAAACTGCCAAATACCATTCTGATCAAATTTAGGTTTTGAAAGTCCCACTTCTGCTCCGATTCATCAAAAAGTTAAAACACGAAAGTTGTCCGGAACGACGTTTTCGTTTAGAAATAAAGAAGCTCGAGCCCTGAAAACGCTTTCCAAGTGATAAATTTCTTCAAATTCTAAACAGCCCATTTTTAGACAAAGTCATTACATATAGATTATGGTTTATGAAGACAAAAGGGGTCTTATGACCTATAATCAAGACCACCACCATGGCTAGAGCCAAGGTTGTGTCTCATGACCTTGGAACAAGGACCAAAGGTCATGGCTAGGCCATGACGAAATGACCATACCAACTTACATAGGCGTAAACATGAAACAAGGAATTGGCGATATATTGAACAAGCAATTTGGATCTACTTCACTTGAAAAGGAACCATGAGATATACAAAGAGAAAATGGTCATACAAGACTTATGAAACTAACCCTAATAACAATCTTCATGTACAAATAAACTTTCCTAAGTTTATACAAATATCGGACATGTAACTTTTCGGATCAAAACCTATATCTATATAGTTTATCAACTACTACAATAGTAGGGAGCCTCATGTGAGGAGTTCATTATGTAAGCCGTCGAGATGAGTTGTGGATTTACGAGTTAAAGTGTCCTGGCTCCTCGAACGCTTACTAACATGACTTCTGAATTATGTCGGCCCGAACGGTAGTAAACGATATACCAAAACATACATGTTTCATGAATCTTTCTTTCAAAGACTTATACTATACATCATACCACATCATGGACTAAATGCAAGATATATATATAGGCACTACTTCATATTCCTTACTCCGATCCTAAGTCGCGACATTCTATTATAGGTTGCTCGTAGAAACCTTCACGATTCGACCATCACATTCATTACTCACTACGTAACTTAAGGTGAGTTCGTAGCCCCACTTTCTATTGTTTAACTATTTTACAAACCCATGGGGGGAATACATGCTATTATTTTTCTACTCGAACACGATGCTTTCTAATGTATGCTACCCGACGATGTTTTATTGTCACTAAGTAACGATTGCCATGTTCGAAGTCCCTATATCATAAACCATTAGTCACTACCTATAGTGAGCGCGAATATTGTGAATAGATCTATTGGGATTGACGGATCCCATTTGTGTTGAACATCTACGAGTTCACACAAATGCACTATATTTGAGATTTAGAGGTATAATGGCAAAAGTACCTGGATAGGGCTTCTATAATGCCAATTTGTGGTTCGATGTTAATGCTTTGGTTGTATGAGCTTAGTGCAATAAATAACGATTTTTGTTTTCTAACTATGAATGTGTGATTAATTACCTCACATTACGATTATTGCGTTCAAACGATTTAACTAAACTCTACGAATTCCACTCAACCTTTGTGTTGACCTCTCAAGCATGTATTTCAGGTTCATGACGATCAAGGATGGCACGGAAGCGCACGGATTCTCAAGAGGGCTATAAATTTTATTATCATTCAAAACTCAATTAATGTAATTTGTAAACATGGAACCATCTGGGACCTCATTTTGAAATCTCTGATATTTATACAATTTGAATGATAAATCTTTTAAAACGACTCAATTGGAGTTCGTTTTCTATTATTGTGACTATTGTGCCGTCAAGTAACACCCAGTTCGAATTCCGCTGCATCCATGAATTGGGGGTGTTACAGATTGGTACCAGAGCCATGGTTATAGAGAAACGGGTCTAATTGAGACCTAAACTATAACCACAATTACGAGCAAAAACATTTTATAGCCTTCCGCTCTTCGTGCCTTCCATCCTCCAGACGATTATGGACTTATTATGCAAGTTAGGCTACATAAACATATGAGTATACTGCTATATATATGCTTGCCATATTTCGAGCACTTCCCATAAACGATAGAATTATTTTAACATTATAATTCTTCTTATAGAAATCATGTGCATACCCACTTCTCCCGATTATGTACCCACTCTACCTAATAACTTCCAAGTCTTACCACCCTCACCCGAGTTCGGATTTGACTTCGTAAATGCCTTCGCTTCTGATGACGAAGAAGAACCTTTCGAAGATTCAACCGACGAAGAAGAGGATGAACCGATGCCAACTAATTTTGCGATGAATAATTCTAATTATTTTGAACAAAATTATGTTGAGGCAGACTCCGAGGAGGATAATGAATACGAATATGTACTAGAGCCATTACCACCACCACTATCACCTCCCTTCGATATCCCTACATGTGATGATTTGGATCACTCATTATGGATCGTACCTCGACCACCATTGATCCAACAAGAAAGTCAACATGAAAACTACATCTTCTCAAACTTCATCGACTAGTACCTTTATGACACACTAAACCAAGAAGTTGTTTTGAAACACCAGTATCATCTCGTAATACACTACCTTGTAACTCACCGGCTAATTATGAATGGATTGGGATGCCTTTTCATTTAAATAAAGACATTGTAAATCACCGAACCATAAGTTTATATTTCCCTATTTACATTGTTTGGGATGCCTCTCTATGTAAATAAAGAATTATAAACAAGTGGGCTTATTTGCATCCGAAATAACATAAGTATATTCATATAAACACACTAGGCATTTTACACTACACGAACAAATACTAGTATATTTATATATACATTCGAGTTATTTTCAATCATTTTATCTAAACATATCTGCGTATGCCTATTCTAGGGCATTTCCGCACAACTACATTCTCCCAATCATGTTCTTACTCCAACATTTTATGTCCAAGATATTGTAACGAATTACGATGGTCTTTTCTATTTTCCGGATATTGTATGATACAATGGTCTTAATCATTTCTCAAAAGTTTTGAGTCACACAATGGTCTAATCTACTTTCCAGACATTGTGAATTGCACAATGGTCTAATCTACTTTCGAGACATTGTGATTTGTGCAATGGTCTCTAGAATTATTCTACCACCATCTTAGAAAAATCACTTCGTTGATACCACCCTATAAATCAATATCATGCCTTCATTTCCAACTTTCATCACAAACCACTAAATCTCAACATACCAAAATGAAGAACACAAACCTTCTTAACCTTCTCACCATCATCATCTTCACAACCCTTAATCCCACAAGCTCACTTTCTGATATTGAGGCACTTTTAAAGCTCAAATCATCCTTAGTTACACCACAAGCAACCTCATCACCCTTACAAGATTGAATACCATACGTGACTAAACTGAACATCACATTATCGGTCCTAAATTATACATAGCCTGATCACCTATGTCTAATTCAGGAGGGATCATGTTATGCTGGGAGCAGTCACTAGTATGTTTTCTTAGAAACGAACTTCTCACTTATAATCCTAAGACAAATTTCGTGTGAAATTCATGAAGTATTCATCCGATAGAGTACGACAATTAATCACTCTTACTCTACCTTTCCCACCTAAAAGTAAACCTCATCCTACGCCATACCCTGAGCCGAAAGGAACGGGTTAAACCACTACGAGTCCGAGCCTTAGTTTTAAACCATAAATTCAAACTTTCCTGCTCAAATCCTTCACGTTCAAACTGAGGCAGTGAAAGAAGACATCCAAAAGG